>CM054145.1:17485796-17490796 GCA_028751875.1 Rapana venosa
GCAGATTGCCGATGACAATAATGAGGTAAAAATAGGTACGTACTCATTCTGCATGTGGCATATTGATCAGCAGGTATGTTATGACCACATATGTATACCACCCCCCCAAAAAAAAAAACCACAAAAAAACAACAACAACAACAACAAAACAACAACCACCCCGACCCTAACAAAAACCAAACAAAAAACCCCAACAAACTTAGTCTTAAAGTAGTTCAGCTTCCATGAGCAGGCCAGAGAAACAATCTGGATTTTTTTATGCGGTAACAATCAGTTTCTTGTTTTTCAACACAAGACTCAACTTGTACCATTTCTCCATACAGGCTACATCTATCTACACAACCGACTTTTGTTTTTCTCACACTGGAATCGGCTTAGGCTAGCGTTTGCTGTGCTTTTTTTTGAACGGTTTGATAGCCTTCTTGCAGTAGATTAACAAAACAGAGTTTCAAAATTGCAACATCCAATAATCCCTTTGATTTTTTTTTTTTTTTTTGGGGGGGGGGGGGGGAGGAATGTTGCTAAAATGTGACCTTTTTCCTGAGAACATACACCAGAGCAAGAGACAGAATCTACATACACCAGAGCAAGAGGCAGAATCTACATACACCAGAGCAAGAGACAGAATCTACATACACCAGAGCAAGAGGCAGAATCTACATACACCAGAGCAAGAGGCAGAATCTACATACACCAGAGCAAGAGGCAGAATCTACATACACCAGAGCAAGAGGCAGAATCTACATACACCAGAGCAAGAGGCAGAATCTAACATACACCAGAGCAAGAGGCAGAATCTACATACACCAGAGCAAGAGGCAGAATCTACATTACACCAGAGCAAGAGGCGAATTACATACACCAGGCAAAGGCAGATAATTTACATACACCAGAGCAGAGGCAGATTTACATACACCAGAGCAAGAGGCAGAATCTACATACACCAGAGCAAGAGGCAGAATCTAACAAGAAGTTGGATCTGAGCCTTTGAAAGTGAGAAGGTGGATTAAATGGCAAAATTCAGTGACTAGTTCAGATTTAACTTTTGTTTGCATAGATCTAATAATTGCTTGAGTCGCTGATTTTGAATCAACGCAGAAAAAAGTATTTGAAAAAGCAACTCTCCGAAAATCCGTCACGAAATCAAGAGCTAGTATAGCGAAGAGCTCGGCTGTAAACATGGATACATTCTCCTCAAGATGAAATGTAAGATTTTGGATGTGGTATAATGTTTGCAGCACCACCTTTTGTTGTGACAGAGCCTTCTGTAAAAACCTTTAAAACGATTTGAATATTTTTCTTAATCTTCCAAATGTATTTATGCATAAGGAGATACTAACTTTGTAGGCTGTTCTTTATCAGGACAATATAAAAAAAAAAAGGTAAAGGAGTCCCATAACCTATAAGGTCGTAGGGGAGCGAGGCGTCAGAGACCTCACTTCTCTAGGGGCCAGCATATTGAGGGCGGCGCCCATCTCCTCTCCCTCGCTGTTTTACCTTCCCTGACCCTAAAGAGGGCAGGTACCATTTACAGCTGGGGGAACTGTACTGAAGCCAAGGCGCGCAAACGGTCACCCATCCAACTGGTAACCACGCTCGACTTGGCTGGGGGAAAGCGAGTGCTCCGACCACTGAGCTATCCCGTCCCCTATCAGGACAATATAGTCGATGTCAAATTTTGCTCTTTATAAATCCCAAGCTAGAGTTGGGGGGGGGGGGGGGGGGGGAGGGGATGCTTGGTGAAAGCAGTAGTTGTATTTGGATTCAACCCGGCATTCATTAACGTTTTAGATGTGTATGTACCTAGTGTGGTATTAGAAGATATGATCTTGCTCTCTTTGGAAAAGCTCTGTCATTCTTGAGCTTTACTACTGATTGTAAGTCATTTTTAACAATCAAACTTCTTAGGACAAATTTACTACATGCAGCCCTCCTGGGCTTTTCTAATGGGAGAAGTCTGGATGCACTAGATCTGTATATATATGGTTTTTCCACACGAGGCATGGGCCGGTTTGTACGCCCTGTACGGCAGTCAATATGTTGAAGTTTTCTTAGCAACTAGTTTGGAGTATTAAAGAAACATCTTGGCCATATGTCAGTTGTTTAACGAATGAAAGATGTTGAAAGGTGTAAAAATAATAATGAAAGATGTTGAACAGTGTAATAACGTAAGTGTGTTATTATACTGACCCCACGGGTGTTTGCTTATAGGTGTTAAGACATTTAAAGTTTTCCTTGCTTTAGTTAGAATATATTCAACGTGAACGTTCCATGCCAGCTTTGTTGACAAGGAATTTAACTGCTCAGTTTCTAGTCAAAAATTCCACTATATGTGGCATTATTTGATGGATTTGATCCATTATTAAAAAAAGCATCATGTGCGTTTCCTCACTTGATAGCTGTAAGCCATTTTCATTCATTTAAGTAGCTTACCATATTTTATTCGTTATGATCTTCTTCTTCTTATTCCTTATAGCTCCTAGCGGAGCATAGGGCCTCAACAGCGTCCCTCCACCTTCTCCTGTCTCTGGCAAGGGTCTTGGCCTCTTCCCATGTCAGGCTGGAGTCTCTCAGCTCACTCGTTAAGATACAGTGGGTTAAAACACAGTTGAAGACTCATACGTATTCTTTTTCAGTGCTGCCTTCATCCACATACATAACTATACCGTCAGCATGCCAAGCTAACTCCACGTGTTTTGACAATATGTTTGGCAAAGTCATGCATTGACATGTTAGATAAGCATAGGAGCAAGAAGTGGCCTTTTGTTGTGGAAGGCCCATTTGTAGAGATTTTGTAGATGAGTAATTATGTTGTCCCAATATATATATATATATATATAATATATATATAATTATTATATATATATATATATATATATTATTTAAAAGAGAGAGAGAGAGGGGGGGGAGGGAAGAGACACAGGCAGACGAAAAGAAACAACAAAGAAAAGAAGCACATAATGTATGTGAAGCAAAATCCTATAGTGGAAAAAACGGAAAAAGAGAAGGGGTGTGGAAGGGAGGGGGGGGGGGGGGGACGAGGGGGGGGGGGGGGGGTGGAGGGGACAGGTTAAAGTTACGGCGATAAAATAGAATACTGAGGGAGAAGAAGAAGAAGGCTTAGAATCTGTGCCCTACATTGGGTTGCCCCACACACCTTATGACATGTTACGAAAAAAGGAAAAAAACCAACCCCACCACACATACCCCAGCAAACAAAATAACCTTGAAATCAGTCACCCGTAACAGCCACACAAAAAAAGGCGGTGAGAGCCAGCTCGTGTTCTTTGCAAAAGTGCAAGATGTGTGTGTGTGTGTGTGTGTGTGTGTGTGTGTGTGTGTGTGTGGTGGGGTTGTGTGTGTGTGTGTGTGTGTGGTGTGGTGTGGTGTGTGTGTGTGTGTGGTGTGGGTGTAGTGTGTGTGTGTGTGTGTGGTGTGGTGTGGGTGTGTGGTGTGGTGGGTTGGTGTGTGTGTGGTGTGTGTGTGTGTGTTGTGTGTGTGTTGTGGTGTTGGTGTGGTGTAGTGTGTGTGTGGTGTGGTGTGGGTGTAGTGTGTGTGTGGTGTGGTGTAGTGTGTGTGTGTGGTGTGGTGTGGGTGTAGTGTGTGTGGTGTGGGTTGTAGTGTGTGTGGTGTGGTGTGGGTGTAGTGTGTGTGGTGTGGGTGTAGTGTGTGTGTGTGTGTGGTGTGGGTGTAGTGTGTGTGTGTGTGTGTGTGGGTGTATGTGGTGTTGGTGTGGTGTAGTGTGTGTGTGTGTGTGGTGTGGGTGTACTGTGTGTGGTGTGGTGTGGTGTGTTGTGTGTGTGGTGTGGTGTTGTGAGTGTGTGGTGTGGTGTGGTGTGGTGTGTGTGTTGGTGTGTGGTTAGTGTGTGTGTGTGGTGTGGTGTGGGTGTACTGGTGTGTGTGGGTGTAGTGTGTGTGTGGTGTGTGTGGGTGTAGTGTGTGTGGTGTGGGTGTAGTGGTGTGTGTGTGTGTGGTGTGGGTGTAGTGTGTGTGTTGGTGTGGTGTGGGTGATTTTGTGTGTGTGGTGTGGGTGTGTGTGTGTGTGTGGGTGTTAGTGTGTGTGTGTGTTGGTGGGGGTGTTGTGTGTGTTGTGGTGTGGTGTAGTGTGTAGTGTGTGTTGTGTGTGTGTGTGTGTGGTGTGGGTTGTAGTGTGTGTGTGTGTTGGTGTGGGTGTTAGTGTGTGGTGTGGTGTGGTGTAGTGGTGTGTGTGTGGTGTGGGTTGAGTGTGTGTGTTGTGTGTGTGGGTGTAGTGTGTGTGTGGTGTGGGTGTAGTGTGTGTGTGTGTGTGGTGTGGGTGTAGTCTGTGTGTGGTGTGTGTGGTGTGGGTGTATGTCTGTGTGTGTTGTGTGGTGTGGGTGTATGGTGTGTGTGTGTGGGGTGGGTGTAGTGTGTGGTGTGGTGTGGGTGTAGTGTGTGTGTGTGGTGTGGGTGTAGTGTGTGTGTGTGTGTGGTGTGGTGTGGGTGTAGTGCGTGTGTGTGGTGTGGTGTGGGTGTAGTGTGTGTTGTTGTGGTGTGGGTGTAGTGTGTGTGTGTGTGTGGTGTGGTGTGGGTGTAGTGCGTGTGTGGTGGTGTGGTGTGGGTGTAGTGTGTGTGTGTGGTGTGGGTGTAGTGTGTGTGTGTGTGTGTGCGCGCGTGTGTTTGTGTGTGTGTTCGTTTTAAAGTCTGTCCATGAAAAGGGACTTTAGGCAGGGCATGGGAAGAGAAGGAGATAGAAGTGAATAGAAGTGGTTGTGTGTGTGTGTGTGTGTGGTGTGTGTGTGTGTGTGTGGTGTGTGTGTGTGTGTGTGTGTGTTTTACTTATTCTTTTATATCGAGGATAATGGAATAAGCACTCGCGCGCGCGCGCGCGCGCGCGCGCTCGTGTGTGTGTGTGTGTTTGTAAAGTTGAATTAATGATAGAGTTTAAAAAAAACCACCTAGATCATTGAATTATGGATGCAAAATAACACGAATTGAAAAAACATAAACTTGAGTGAGCACGCATGCGGGCACATGTGTGT
>CM054145.1:17493296-17508296 GCA_028751875.1 Rapana venosa
AGTACACAACCTGTTGAGTGCCTGTGTGTGTGTGTGTGTGGTGGTGGTGGTGGTGTGGGCGTGTGTTATTGTGATTGTGTTAATGTGTGATTGTGGTGTGATGCAGCGCTTGCTGTTTGCCGCGCTGTGTATAAACATTTGAATTTGTAATTATTATATATATATTTTAACTTTTTTGCATGTGTTAGAGTAGATGAATTCAAGCCTTTGATGTTGTTGTTTTGACAATATCATAGCGCATATATATTATTATTAATTATTATTATTATTATTATTATTATTATTATTATTTCTGCTAATCCTAAACAGAACATTCTGATAAGGACTTCAGATACGGTGGTATGAAAGATACCACATCCATACTGGACTTCGTCCTTCAATCTCGCAGTGATTCCTGGGGTGGGATGAGTGAGTGAGTCTAGAGTGCACGTTCTGGGTGACCCCCTTAGAGTGTTAAGCTAGGGAACGTCAAACAACGACGACAACAACATGGCCAAATTACAAGCTCTAACAAAGACGATGTGTACATTACCTTACATCAGGGAAAGTGCAAATAAAATATACAACATCAACACCAAGAAAGTTAGATACTTCTTCGTCTAACGCTCAGTAACCTATTGTTGTCTGTCATATGAGCGAAAATGCCTTGCGCTGCCGTTAAGCGCCTGACAAGTCAGGCCCAGCACATCCGACTTCGGCACGGGAGAGAATTGCTGTCTGGTAAGATATTTCTGGGTGAAAAAAAGCAGGAGAATGGACCAAGAAGGCAGAAAATAGACAAGCAGGAGGTGTGACAAGAAGAAAAGGAACAAGGCAGAAACAAAGAGAGGGATAGAAAAGAGGGATAGGACAGAGGGAATTCCTAGAACAGAATTTCCAGAAGATGGGGATGCTATTTATACTGACAGGCCCCACGCCATCTCCACGGGGAGGAAAACTACATGAAATTACGTCTTTCCATTTTCCGAGAAAAATGACTTTTTCACATATCCAAGGAAATCATAGTAGTTGTAAACTTCATACTACTACTACTACACATAACAGTGACATTTTGAAAATATATACCTTGAGTGGAAAGACTAGAAAAACAAGAAAGACTACAAAAAACAGAAAGACTAGACAAACAGAGTCAGAAAGCGGATTATCGATGCAGTGCCACTTCATAGGTGAAACAAGGTGAAAACCAACACATTCTATACAGTCTAACACATACTCTACGTTCTAACGCACTGTACATATCTAACACTCCGTGCTTCTAACACATTCTATACATTTTAACAACATTATATACACAGCTTATACTTTCTAACACATTGTATACATCTAGCACATTCTATACATCTAACACATTCTATACATCTAACACATTCTATACATCTAACACATTCTATACATCTAACACATTCTATACATTCTAACACATTCTATACATCCTATCACATTCTATACATTCTAACACATTCTATACATTCTAACACATTCTATACATTCTAACACATTCTATACATTCTAACACATTCTATACACCCTAACACATTCTATACATCCTATCACATTATACATCCTAACACATTCTATACACCCTAACACATTCTATACATTTAACACATTCTATACATTCTAAAACACTATACATCCTATCACATTCTATACATTCTAACACATTCTATACATTCTAACACATTCTAGACACCCTAACACATTCTAGACATCCTAACACATTCTATACATTCTAAAACACTATACATTCTAATGCATTCTAACACATTCTATACATTCTAACACATTCTATACATTCTAACACATTACATTCTAACACATTCTATACATTTAACACATTCTATACATTCTAAAACACTATACATTCTAACACATTCTATACATTCTAACACATTCTATACATTCTAACACATTCTATACATTCTAACACATTCTAACATTCTATACATCCTAACACATTCTATACATCCTAACACATTCTATACATTCTAACACATTCCATACAATCTAACACATTCCATACAATCTAACACATTCTATACATTCTAACACATTCTATACATTCTAACACATTCTATACATCCTAACACATTGTATACATCCTAACATATTCTATACATCCTAACACATTCTATACATCCTAACATATTCTATACATTCTAACACATTCCATACAATCTAACACATTCCATACAATCTAACACATTCTATACATCCTAACACATAGTGTATTATGCTGTACTGTGTTGTGTTGTGTTGTCTTGTATATCTCTTTCAAGTCACATCAGACTATTGTATTGTGATGTGATGTTTTGTACTGTACTGACTTGTCTTGTCTTGTATATCTCTTTCAAGTCACATCAGGTTATTGTGATGTGCTGTACTGTGCTGTATTGTACTGACTTGTTTTGTCTTGTGTTGTCTTGTATATTTCGTTCAAGTCACATCAGACTATTGTATTGTGATGTGCTGTATTGTATTGTATTGTACTGTACTGACTTGTCTTGTCTATCTCTTTCAAGCCACATCGGATTTCTCTGTGAAAATCAGGCTGCTGTCCCTGGGGAGGTTGCTTCGCCACAAAAGCAACAGCGCCACCCTTTTTTTTAAATATTTAAATTTCCTCTCTGCATATGTGTCATTATTGGTGTTGCCCTGTAAGAGCATTCCGTCAGATGGCCAAACCCAACGCTCCGCTAACCACCAGCTTCCTTCCCCCCCCCCCCCCCCCCCCCCCCTCCCGCCCTCAAACCCCCCACCCCCTTTTACTCCTTAGATAGAACGTCTCAATTGAGCCATTTTATTTTTTTATTTATTTATTCTTTTATATCGAGGATAATGGAATAAGCACGTGTGTCCTTTTTTCCATCCAGTCCCCGTGTGTATGCGGTTTTGTCAAATAATTAACTACTCCCCTCCCCTCCCTCCCTCTCTGTGGGGATGCCAGGTGCCTTCAGTAGAAGGAGCATCCCTCCCCCCTCCCTCCCCGCCCCCTCCCCACCAACCGTCTAGAAGTTGTGTGCTAGAAATTTCCCCTTTTCTATCACTCACTCTGTTTGGTTTTTTCTCTCTGTCTGTCTGTTTCTGTCTGTCTCTGTGTCTGTGTGTCTCTCTCTCTGTGTTAAATCATGTGACTTGACACAGGAAATAGGGAAGTGTGTACGTGCGTGCGTGTTTGCATGCATGGAGTGTGCGAGTGCGTGAGTGCGTGCGTGCGTGGCGTGTGTGTATTCTCTCTCAGATTGCGGCAGATGCTTTACCCAAAGTGCTGATCTCTCCAAATTTAGCAGACATGTGTAACAAAAAAGCATTCATGTCTTCTATTCTAATAAACATAGTAATTAAGTGGGGAAAAACTTCTCACCCTCCAAACTTGGGAAACGTTTGTAAAAAAGAAAAAAGAAAAAAAGCTACCTTACCCCCAAATGTTGCTGACTTTTGAGATAAAATGTCCATCTGGGGGGTGGTTAGAGTGTTGAGCTCGTGATCTGACGGCCTGGTTTCAAGCCCCAGCTGATACGCCCGTTCCACGAGATTTGTCCCCCTCTTTGAGTTAACAACAGCACCGACTCCATTCCAGTCCTTCAGATGATGAGACTGTAAACCGAGGCCCCCTTCACTAACGCATGCAAGAGTACTATGCGCACACACGTTAAAACCGCTTCCACTTGAAGATTAGGCCATGGGGTGCCGGTAAAGAAGGGATGACAATAGTTATTGAAAATCGCATAGACACTAATGTCGTGTTTTAAGACATGATCCTTGAAGTTGAAATGCGGCTACCTTCATGGTGGGCAAACGGTCGCATAGGCAAAGTCCCGCCTTTTGTGAACCTCGGTGCTCTAGCCGAGGAACGAAAAGAAGAACCAGAGCCCAACAGCACAACTTTGATATGGCCTTTTGAGAGAAGGAGTGAAAAAGCTAGCTCAGCTCTTGATCAGAGACAGAAAGGCCGTCTATGGATTTCAAATAGCTCACTACCATGTCTTCTTTGACCTTCTTTGACATGATGCACATTTTAGCCAGCTCTTGAACGGCCGAAGGTTGCCATTTGATAATTTCTGTTTGAAGTTTGCACAATAACCGTTGCTCCCTCTCTTGCATTTTGTGTGTTTTCCATTGCTCCATCAGCCCATTGAGAGTGTACAGAAAAGGATTTAGAGCAGAGTTGACAGGCAGAACAAAGATCATTGTCCAGATATTAACATAACCAGGAATGGGATTCCAGAGACCGCTAACATCCCCATGATACCGACAGGGAACCAGCAGCAAAAATCAGTGAAGGCAATCACAAACAACCTACGAGCAATGATCATGTCTTTATGCCGCTCCTGGTGTCCAGCAGCTGTTCTGGTTTTACGTATGGCCTGGTAAATTAGCAGCTGTCCCACCGAGATGAAAAAGAAGACGACAAAATTCAGGATGATAAAGATGACAAAAGCGTAGGTTTGTCCCGAATAGGGTTGGCGAGTTATGGGCAAAGGGAGGCAGATACCATTCAGGCCATAGAATTCCAGTCCAGAAAGAAGAGGCCCTATAGCTAGTATAAATCCTGTGAACCATATCATGCAACAAGCGATGATTGAAGACCGGTAATTCAAGCGAATGTTCTGCTTCAAAGGGAAACAGATGGCAAGTACGCGGTCTAGAGTGATCAGACACATTAAAAAGGCTGAAACTTCACTGGAAAGAAAAGACAAACATCCTGCAATGGTGCAGACCATACTATTGGTCCACTTCTTTTCCCTCGCCACATAATTACCTTGAAACTTTATGTCAGCAATACCTATGACCATCAAATAAATGCCCATTAAAAAATCAGAGACACACAAATTCTTCAGTAAAACCTTTGATGCTGAAAATGAATTTTTGGTTTCGGTCATAAACCTATAAATGATAACACCTGCGTTTCCCCCAATAGCCAACACAGAAATTATCCAAAGAAATACCCTGAAAAAAATTTCTTTTAGCAAATCATCACAGGACGAAAGTTCGTCCAGAGGAGCATGACACCGCACCCTTGAAAAATGGAAATAACTGCAACAAAGCTTAGACTGGTCTGTGAACAAGAATTCAAGGGCATTCAAGCCCCCCAAAGACTCTTTGCTATACCTTTTGAGTGGATTAAACCGTAAGTCTAGAAGTCGAAGCTTGGCTGCAAAGCTAAACATTCTATCTGGAATCTTGTCTAGAGAAGTATTAGACATGATCAGAGTCTCAAGGTAGGTGATGTGACCCAGCTTTATAAATGTACTGAATGAAGTACTAAATGTTTCGCCTAGTGGATTGTTAGACAAATTGAGATGTAGGAGAGCAGGGAGCTGAAACAAGTGATCGATTGCTAAATCTTGTAAAGAATTAAAGCTGAGATCCAATACTTGAATATGAGGCATGCTTTTCAGGTTAAGGTTGGCCAGATGGCAGTGTGACAGATTCAGAAAGAACAGATATTCCATGACATGTATGTTTTCCAGTGACACGTCAGATGCGTGGCTGACATCAAGATAGCGCACCTGCAGGTGGTTGAAAGGGTTGATCATACTGGTGCAGGTAAAAGCGTGCCCTTCACAGATGCAACCTTGCTTTTCCGGACAGGTAAGTTGACAGAACATCTCGTCATCTTTGTCAGGACAGTGATAGATGCCATCACATAAACGGTTCTTGTGTACACAACTACCAGTGCCTTTACATCGGTAATAGCCTGGACATGTTATATTATGAATGGGAATGTTTTCATCTTCCCCATGGATGCAGTCTTTTTCTCCATTGTTCACAAGAAATGCAGGAATACACAGTCCGTTCAAACATTCATATAAGCTGTCAGTACATTTGTCAGAGAGTGGTTTAAATGTTGCCATTCCATAGCCATCAAGATGAACACTTCTCATTTTCGATATCAGTTCACCATGGTTTGGAGAAGGAATATTAGTAGGACAGCTTTCAAAGAAGTTTGTGTAACTAGTTGGTAAACATCCAATACCAATACATAGGTGGAGACCTGGACACGAAACGCAGTATTCTTCATCACTGTCGTCATGGCAGTCTGGTATTCCATTACATCGTTTTCTGACACCAACAGTTTGGGAATTTTGACACACAAATGTGGAATCTAGCAAAGGTGAGAACTGGGGTTTTCGGCAAACAACCTCATCACTGCGATCAGGACAGTCATTATTTCCATCACACAGCAGTGAAAAATGAATTGCTGGTCCAAACTTGCATTGAAACAAGGGAAGATTGCCTGGAGACCATTGTCCTTGTCCTGAACTTACAGTAGGATTGTGTTGCCCCCAATGACAGAGATGGAAGGTTTGAACCACAGATCCATCCGGACATTCCTTGATAGGAAACTGGTGAGGCAATTGGCCTGCTCTTGGAAAATGAACGCTATATACTTTCTTGGTCTGAACAAATGGCTGAAGTTTGGGTCTCATACAAATGTATCCATGTATCTCATACTGAGGGTTCAAACACGAAACAGGTTTGATAGAAGTTTTGGGGTAAATGAGCAAAATTCCACAGTCATCCAGTGTCCCAGATCTTTGGAGATCATACTGCTCATATGCAATACTGCTCCCTCTTTTCCCCCATTGCCATAAGAATCGATATAAGTGATTTGTTTTCACAGACATAGGCCTGAATTTCCGTATTCCTATGACAGCATTAAGAAATCCACTTTTGCTAATCAGATTTGCTGCAATTTGGATTCCTGTAGCATCTGGAAGTAACGCTAAAGTGGCATTGTATTCCGAACATTTTTTCTCTGCTCGAAGGGGTGCCATCTCAATACCATGCCCATGAACACTGACAAATTCCGCTTTAAGACACTGATCCTGATAAGGAAACCAGCTTCCACATCCCTCTTGGGTGTAGGCACAACCATCCTCATCTTCCCCATTTTGACAGTGACGAACGCCATCACATGTAATGGCTGCAGGGAGGAAAGCTATTCCCGTACACATGTAGACAACTCTACTTTTTCGTGGTATGCGATCGTGAATGAGCACTTGCTTTGGAAGCAGTTTGGTCGGATGTGCTGTAAAGGTGATGTGGAAATGGGAGAGCTCTGACGCAGGCGAGGTTGTGAATGAAGCTTTGAACATGATTGCATCAGCAGTTATGAATTCGGGTGCTAAGGACTTTAGGTTTTTCTGTGTGAACTCTTTTAGTGTATATTCAGTTGACTGCACTGAAACTCTTACCAGTAAGGTACAGTTGGGATGTATATTAGCTTTGTGGAATTCTATAATGCTGGAATGATTTTGTGGAAGCCTGAAGATCCAAGTAGATTCCTGAATACAGCCTGGTTTTTCACCCGCCCATGTCACGTTGCCGGATGTCACGTTTACAGCAGTAAAGGTCTTGGGTGGACACGTTTTCCTGTCAAAAGGAGATCGTTTTGGGGTGGTGCCAGTCCATTTCGATTTGCTGTGACTAAATGAAGGTGGATCTACCTCAGGGCCCAGCTTTTTCGTGTCAAAAGGAGATCGTTTTGGGTCGGTGCCAGTCCATTTTGATTTGCTGTGACTAAATGAAGATGGAGCTACCTCAGGGGCAATGTCCTTGCTGTCAGCTCCAAGATCAAAGGGTCTGGTGGACAATTCAAAGTCTGTGATATCTACCCCACTGGGAAGACCCGAGAAGTGTTGGGGTAGTGTCGCCGCGTTACCAGCTGTCTGTTCTCTTGAGGAAACCCCCTGTCTTGGTGTTGCCGGAGGGATGGGCATGGGGGCAACCAGCGGCACCTGGGAAGCAGTTTCTTTTGAAATCGTACGGTTTGGGCGCTCAACGGGTGTTGTCTGGCTCGCTGATGTTTGGTACACATCAGTTGTGGAGAAAAGCTGGGCAGGAGACTGGGAGACAAGGTCACCTTGAGAGGGATGTGCATCATGCTCACCTTGAGAGGGATGTGCATCATGCTCACCGTGAGAGGGATCTGCATCGTGCTCACCGTGAGAGTGATCTGCATCGTGCTCACCGTGAGAGTGATCTGCATCATGCTCACCGTGAGAGGGATCTGCATCATGCTGACCGTGAGAGGGATCTGCATCATGCTGACCGTGAGAGGGATCTGCATCATGCTGACCGTGAGAGGGATCTGCATCATGCTGACCGTGAGACGGATTTATATGATGTTCACCTTGAGATGGATTTGTATCGTGTTCGTCTTGGAATGGTTTTGTATCGTGCTCACCGTGAGGTGGTTTTGTATCGTGCTCACCGTGAGATGGCTTTGTATCGTGCTCACCGTGAGATGGTTTTATATCGTGAGATGGTTTTGTATCATGCTCACCGTGAGACGGATTTATATGATGGTCACCTTCAGATGGATTTGTATCGTGTTCGTCTTGAGATGGTTTGCTATCGAGCTCACCGTGAATGTTTTGCACGAACTCACCGGAGAATGTTTTGATCAGCTGCTGAACGATTTATATGATGTTCATTCAATGATTGTATCGTGTGTCTGAGATGGTTTTGTATGAGCTCACCGGAGGTGGTTTGCATCGGGTAACTGGACGGTTTGCGTCGTGTGGCGCGTAGGATGCGCATCGACTTCTCACCGTGAAACGGAGTGTGACCGAGACCGAGTGAGCAGGCAGTGGATTCAGCTCGCTGCTGTCTTCTGCAAGGATGTGCACAGTCACATGAGCGAGCTAGGAAATTTGCCATCTATAGAAGATAATAATATTGATGATGAGATTAGGAAGGTTATGATAATGATATGATGACGAAGAGATGATATAGTAACATACTATATAATAATAACTATATAATGAATAAACGTAATCTATCTATCTATCTATCTATCTATCTATCTATCTATCTATCTATCTATCTATCTATCTATCTATATAGTGTGTGTGTTATTTATTTATTTATTTTTTATTCTTTTATTTTGGAGAGGACGGAATAAGCACTCGTGTGCATTTTCACATCCAGTCCCCGTGTGTATGCAGTTTTGTAAAGTTTGTCATCCGTTCCCACCGGCACACAATGGCCTACTCTTCCGAAAATCGGAACAGTTTTTAACGTGTGCGCAAGATGTTCTGCGTGCGTTCGCGCACGGTACTTCGGTGTTTAGTCTCACCCGAAAAACCCCCAAAGCTATTCAATTGAAGGGGGGAAAAAGAAACTGGGTTAAGTCTATAGAAATGTATTACAAGTTGAAATGCTAGGTTCAAGGAATCGTGATAGGTGGGCAGGATGAGGGTTTGGGGGACTGGAATGCTTTTTGAAAGCGAAAAAGAAACACACATTACGCCGTAGATAGAAGAAAGCCTACAATTTTATAATAAATCGAAATAACACACACACAAGTCATTTGGACATCTAAACTGTACAATACTGTCGATCTACTCTTTAAAACAACAGCCTCCCCCCGCCCAACACACACACACACGCACGCACGCACGCACGCACGCACGCACCACCACCACCACGCACGCACCACGACACCACACACCACCACCACACACACACACCACAACACACACGCGCAGCGCGCGCGCGCAGCGCCGCAGAGCTACAGAGGTAGTGGATTTAAAGGAAAAAGATCAAAAAGTACTGTGTGACAACGATTTCATCAGATTCACGTACGATGCTGCTGAAAACAAATAGTAAGACTTTCATATGATTCATAAAATCAAAGGTTTCACGTACGAGCACCGGGTCTACACGAATAATTATGTATGTGTGTGTGTGTGTGTGTGGTGTGTGTGTGTGTGTGTGTGTGTGTGTGTGTGTGTGTCAGTGGAGAGGGGAGGGGGAGATAGTAGAGGTTTCAGAGGGTTCATGTAGCACCACATTGACATGTTTGTCCCTCGTGTTCGACAATGACCTCCAAAAACAGCAGAGGAGGCAGCTGCTGTTTCGGAAATTGGGAGATGCCTTGCCCACAGTACATCCCCACTCTCTCAGCCAAGTGAGCATAAGGACAGTCAGCGTTGGAGATGTTCTCCAAAGGCCAGCCAGCCCCCAGGGCTGCAGCACATAAGGACTGTGCCAAGTCAAGCCTCCCAGTCAGAGAGTCATAGTCGATCACCGAAGACTAAGCTGTAAAGTGGAATTCCACACATTTCGTCACTTTCACGTCCAACACAATTTTCAAACCTGCTGGAAAATATCAGAAGATGGTTCTTTTCCTTTGAGTAGGGGGAAGGGGGGGGATGCATGTAGACTTTTTCAAGCGGTTTTATGCAGATACCTCTGAATGGGGACCACCGTCGTAGGCCTGCTTTCAGTAATTCCCCCCCCCGGGGCCCCCCCTCCACGACACCCCCCCGCCCCCCAACCCCCCCCACACCCCCCCCGGCCCCCCCCCCGCCCCCCGCTCCCCGGCCCCCGAATCCACCCGCGGGGCGGGGGGCCCCCCCCCCGCCCAAAATTTCACCCCCGAAGGGCCCCCCCCCACCCCCCACAGTCCCCACCCCCTCCCCCCCAACACCCCCCCCCCCCTAAGTCCCCCCCCCCCCCCCCCACCCCCCCCCCCCCCCCCACCCCCCCCCCCAACCCCCCCCCCCCCCCCCCCCCCCCCCCACCCCCCCCCCCCCCCCCCCCCCACCCCCCCCCCCCCCCCCCCCCATCCCCCCCCCCCCCCCCCCCCACCCCCCCCCCCCCCCCCCCCCCCCCCCCCCCCCCCTCCCCACCCCCCCCCCCCCCCCCCCCCCCCTAATTCTTAAAAGTCCTTTGGATGAGATTTATAAACCGAGGCCCCGTGTGCGAACGCATGCAGAACATCTTGCGCACACGTTAAATCCTGTTCCGCTTTTCGAAAGAGTGGGCCATTGTGTGCCGGTGGGAACAGATGACAAAATTTACAAAACCGCATACACACAGGGACTGGATGTAAAAAAAAAAGCACATGAGTGCTTATTCCATTATCCTCGATATAAAAAAAAAAGTAAAAACAAAAAGTCATCTGAGCGCTTTGATTTGTTGCTTTACAAGATTCAGCGCTATATAAATTCCATACATTATTATTATTATTGATTCTTAAGTTTTCTGGCGAGACAGTATAAAATAACAAGAGAACAGCTTTTTCGGCATTCTGCAACTTGCCGTAATAACATTTTCGTCCCCGAAGTCGGAGTGTGGGTATCTTCATGGCGGGCAAAACCGGTCCCCTAGTCCAAAATCTCACCATTAATGGTGAACCTCGGATCTCTAGCCGAGGAAGGAAAACGTAAACCCAAACCTTTGTCCAGACTTCTTTTGTGGGCTCTGTTTTATAGGAATGGGGACGGGATAGCTCAGTGGTCGCAGCACTCGCTTTCCCCCAGCCAAGTTAAGCAGCGTCGAGCGTGGTTACCACTTGGATGGGTGACCGTTTGCGCGCCTTGGCTTCAGTACAGTTCCCCCAGTTCACCCAGCTGTAAATGGGTACCTGCCCTCTTTAGGGTCAGGGAAGGTAAAGCAGCAGTGAGGGAGAGGAGATGGGCGCTACCGCCCTCAATATGCTGGCCCTAGAGAAGTGAGGTCTCTGACGCCTCGCTCCCCTACGACCTTATAGGTTATGGGACACCTTAACCTTTTTTTAACCTTTTTATAGGAATGGTATTTTGTTCCTGGGCTAGAGCTCCGAGGTTCACCGCTGGTGAGAATTAGCGTGTGCGACCGTTTTTAACCCAGCATGAAGGTAGCCGTATTTCGACTTCAGGGATGTTTTATGGAAATGAGACAGTTACCACAGGGATTGTTATAACAAAGTTAGTCCGGTGTCTTTTTTTTCTTTCTTTCTCTCGCCAGATCTATAAGTCCTTGTTCGATGAACACTGAAACCTAACAATCGCAATGATATCCTAAAATAATGTCAGAAACTTCATAGTCTTAGTGACGTGCGGAATATATGCATTACAAAAAAAAAATACTATTAAAAAAAAAAAAGCATGTATTCTGCATGTCACTAAGGGTACTAAGTTTCTGACATTATTTTAGGATATCGTTGTGATTGTTAGGTTTCCGTGTTCATCGTTCTTTGGCAATTTTGAGAGCAATATGGAGTGCTTCCTTTCTATAATCATAAGCTTTTATCAAAGCCGCTTCTGATCAAAACGCGGAACAATAATGTTATCTCTTTTATTTTAAACAACTTTATGATGCTTCAAGCCGATTTGAACGTTGTGTGTGTGTGTGGTTTTTGTGTGTGTGTGTGTGTGGTGTTGTGTGTGTGTGTGTGTGTGTGTGTTCGTTTGTTTGCGCGCGTTTGTAGCGAACTAGACTACTTACCTTTTGCAGTCACCTTACAATTGGCTGCTGTTGTCCCAAATCAGACGGTCAGGAACTGATTACACTTTCTGTGACATTACTGATCAGTGAACGCCAAGCGAGAGAGTGAGAGAGAGAAAGAGCTGAATCTTTTACCGTAAGCACTGGAGGCTTCTTCCCTTTAAAACACATTTTTTTAAAAGGACTTTGGTTCGTGACTGCGGGACTGCGTCACATGACCAGTGCTTTAATTTCATTGGCTGAAAAGTAGGGTTGTCACGAAAGTCCATTAATTGTCTCTGTTTACTCTTTTAGTTCAGATTCACGGAGTCAGGCACTTTCTCCGCCCTCTGTGTCTGTCTCTGTCTTCTTATCTTCCTGTCGATCTCTCTCTCTCTCTCTCTCACTCACTTTGTCACTCTGGGTGGTTGGTTGTTTTCTCTGCGGGGACTGGATGTAAGAAAAAATAAAGCACACGCGTGCTTATTCATTATCCTCGAAATAAAAGGATTTGATTTGATTTGATTTGATATGTCTGTCTCTGTGTCTGTTGGTCTGTCTGTGAGGACAGTCTCTCTCTCTCTGTGCCTTCCTGTCTCTCTGTTTCTTTCTCTTTCTATTTGGCTGTTGTCTCTGTCTCTGTTCATCTGTCTGTGTGTTTGTGGCTGTCTCTCTTTCACTCCCTCTGTGTTTATATATATATATTACATTCCCTTATCTGACCATGTTCTGTTTTCAGAGACGAGTGTGGGTGCTGCCAAACTGCTCCGAACAGTTTTCAAATGGCTGCATCACTTCTGCTTCTAAAGGTAAGAATATAATGTGTTTTGGAAGGATGAATTCCTGCAAGTGAAAGATGAGCTTTTCTTAATAATAATGATAAATGGAATTTGTATAGCGCTACATCTTGCAAAGACAAATCAGAGCGCTTGCATTCAACATATTCTTACAGAGTCATGCAGCCAATAACTATCAAAAGCTAAAACAAATTCAAATGTACGCACCTACACCACACGCACAAAACACACACAAAAACACCACACACACACACACCCCCGCAACCGCACCGCACCACGCACGCACGCACCACGGGGACGCACCACACACCCCACACACACCACACACACACAAGGTGGGAGGCTTTGGCAGGAATCGGAATTTTGCCCGTTGAAGCAGGGGCAGTTTTGAGATGAAAGAGGAAGGAAAAAGTTAGGTTTGAATAAATATGTCTTGAGGCTGGGTTTTAAATAATGTATAAGTAGGCTTTTGTCGAAGGAGAGAGGAGGAAGGTCGTTCCAGATGGATGACCAGAAATAGAGAAAGAGCGACGACCAACAGTGGATTGGTTGAATCTAGGGATTCGTAAGCACAAGGTATCTGCAGCAGAGCGGGGGGAACGAGAAGGATGTCCAGGGAAGACATTCAAAAGAGGGAGGAAGGTGCTGTTTGGTGGAGACATTTGTAACAGAGAGTACTGATCTTATAGTTTACTCTGTGGCACAGGCAACCAGTGGAGAGATCGCAAGAGAGGAGTAATGTGTTCAGATTTTTTCTTTCTGAGGACAAATCGAGCTGCAGAGTTTTGTATACGTTGAAGGGAGTGGATTGATGATGCTGGCAGACCAGCTAAAAGAAATCGCAATAGTCCAGACGTGAGAGAATGAGAGACGCAACAAGTTTGGATGTTGCATCAGTGGACAGGTACTTTCGAAATGCACTAACACGCCGTCGTAATTGATAGTAGCATGACTGGCATGTGTGGGTGATGAATTTTTGCACAGAGAGTGTGTGGTCGATAACAACTCCTAGATACTTCACAGCAGTGGATAGAGGGACTGATATAAACCCTCTTTTGTATTCATCAGTTGGACAGCTCAGCCTCTGGGAGGAAGGCAGCTGTACTCTGCTGCAGGTCCTCCCTCCCAGTCTCTGTAGAGCTTCTTGGCCACTGGGGTGGTATGGGTCAGTCAGGCCTGATCCTCTTTCAGAGTGCTAGCTCATGTAGCGGGCAGGACTGCATACAGCACATGGTCTGTTGTCTGGCTGCTGCTTCCAGTCTTTTTGCAAAGGCACTCACTGCTCTAGGTGTGGCCTCTATGTGGAGTTTCGTGTGCATAATTTCATGGTGGGTTAAAGGCGGTTGAGCCTGACGTAACCTGTTGTTAAAGGTAAAGGAGTCCCATAACCTATAAGGTCGTAGGGGAGCGAGGCGTCAGAGACCTCACTTCTCAAGGGGCCAGTATATTGAGGGCGGTAGCGCCCATCTCCTCTCCCTCGCTGCTTTTACCTTCCCTGACCCTAAAGAGGGCAGGTACCCATTTACAGCTACTGGGTGAACTGGGGGAACTGTACTGAAGCCAAGGCGTGGCGCAAACGGTCACCCATCCAAAGTGGTAACCACGCTCGACGCTGCTTAACTTGGCTGGGGGGAAAAAGCGAGTGCTCCGACCACTGAGCTATCCCGTCCCCTTGTTACAAGTTTACAAATCCTTGCGTTATTTTGTAATGTAGGCGTCTTAAATGTAATACCCGTTGCGCCTGCTGGGAACCCCCCCCCCCCCCCCCCCCAAAAAAAAAAAAAAAAAAAAAAAAAAAAAAAAAAAGTAGGGCCGTTTGTGTTGGTAGGAAGGGAGGACAACACTGAGAAAACGGCACGCGCGTTGATGGCGTATTGAGACATCGTCCCCTAGCATCGGAATGCAGTTACCTTCAAGACGGGTTAACTGTCGCGCATAACGCAAACATCTCACTGTTGGTGAACTTTGGAGCTGTACCCCAGAACCCCCCTCCTCCTTT
>CM054145.1:17515796-17518296 GCA_028751875.1 Rapana venosa
CCTTCGCCAAAAGCCTACTTATGACACTTTAAAATCCAGCCTCAAGACATATTTATTCCAAATCTGATTTTCCCCTCTTGTTTCATCTCATATCTATCCCTGCCCTAAACAGCCAAAATCCCATCACTCTGCCAAAGTGTATATAACCAGTGTGTGTGTGTGTGTGTGTGTGTGTGTGTGTGTGGTGTGTGTGTGTGTGTGTGTGTGTGTGAAAGTCAAAGTCAAAGTCAAACTTTTATTTTCAGATGGTACATTGAATAAGCAGTGCATTTGCTTTTTTCATAAAGCTATCTATCTAAAGGAAATAAAGAGAAAAAAGATAATATATATATATGCAGACATAGAATAAAAAACCTAATCAATGATAAACCATACAAATCAAACAAGAGAAGACAATAACATATGCATACATGGAATTAAAAACAAAAAACCCTGAACAATATTAAACCATACAATTCAAATAATTAAAAAATCTTGAAAATATATCCACCATAATACAAACAAACAAGCAACAAAGAAAGACCAAACCAAAACAAACAAAGAAGACAAACACAAAATAAAAAAGAGACACCAACTGCTTCCCTCCCCCCCTCACAAACACATACACACAAAAACCTTCAACCATACAAATAACTGAAAATAAAGATAAACCAACAAGAACAACCACAACAAGCAAATAAATAAACAAACACAAAGATACGTACACAACAACAACAGCGACAATAACTAACATAAGACAAGAATAACAACCAAAGCAAATGAAGAGCAATATAGAACTAACAAAAGACGAAAAAAAAGAGTCCAAAATACCCCTCCCCCCAAGAAAATCACCATAAAACCCAAAACAAACAAACAAAAAGCAAAATAAACCAGAACTACCACCCCCCCCCCCACCAACAATAACAACAACAACAACCAAATGGATATAAAAAGACGAAACTGATGTATAGTTTCCTTTTAAATCATTTAAACACTTACATACACGTACACACCCTCAACCATATCCCCATTCACCACATATACTCATATATAAGGAAAACAAGAAATAATGAAACAGACATTGGATTCAGAGCAAAAAAGTAAAACAAAGACATCCATCCCCTCCCTCTCCCCTGGTCATATACACCCATGTACATGTGCTTTTTGATTTAAGGCATAACAACGTTAATCCTTCCATCAAAGAATAAATTCAGGCAATATAAACCCACCCAGCAATACTAACATCAGCAATAACAATTTAGGCCATCTAATACAATGAAAAAGAAAATAAACAGCAACAAAATAAATTAAATCAGCATTATTTTGTGTAACACAAAAACGTAAAAAGCCCCAAACAACAAGAAAGTAAAAATCCCAAACCGAGCCAATTGTAACACAACACACACGCACTCACACATGTTTATACCACACACACACACACACACACACACACACACACACACACACACACACACACACACACACACACAACACACACACACACACCACGCACGCACGCACGCACGCACGCACCAGATTCAAAGCGTGTTGGGTCGATATATCAACCATGTGTGTTGTGTGTGTGTGTGTGTGTGTGTTGTGCGTGCGTGCGTGCGTGCGTGCGCGCGCGCGCGTGTATGTACATTTGAATTTGTTAACTCTGTTAATTGTTATTGGTTGTATGTTTAGGGGTGTGTTTGAATGCAAGTGCTTTGATTTCTTTTGCAAGATATAGCGCTATATAAATTCCATTTATATCATTATTATATGATTTGTAGTTGTGTGTGTGTGCGTGCGCGCGCGCGTGCGTGCGTACATGCGTGCGTGCGTGCGTGTACATGCGTGCGTGCATGTGTGAGTGTGTGTATGCGTGCGAGTGTGTGCGTGCATGTGTGTGTGTATGTGTGTCAGTGTGTCAGTATGTCTGTGATTCCCTTATGGTTGGCTGGGGCGTTGATATCAGTACCGACAGAAATGCTGGTTTTAATCCGTTTATAGTTTCACAGTTTTAATCTGTCTCTGTCTGTATGTCTGTCTGTCTGTCTGTCTGTCTGTCTGTCTCTCTCTCTCTCTCTCTCTCTCTCCTCTCTCTCTCTCTCTCTCCCTCCCTCTCTCTCTCTCTCCCTCCCTCTCTCTCTCTCTCCTCCCTCTCTCTCCTCTCTCTCTCTCCCTCCCGCCCTCTCCCTCTCTCTCCCTCCTCTCTCTCCTCCCTCCCCCCTCTCTCTCTCTCTCCCTCCCTCTCTCCCTCCCCCTCTCTCTCTTCCTCCTCTCTCTCTCTCTCCTCCCCCTCTCTCTCCCTCTCTCTCTCTCTCTCTCTCTCTCTCTCTCTCTCTCTCTCAGAGAGAGAGAGAGAGAGAGCAAAACAGGAGGTTAGGCATATTGTGAGTTAGGTTTTTCACGTGTTGGAAAGAGCATGAGTTACCGGATCAGACGGAATGTAGGGACAGGAAGCCCTGTCACAGACTCGGTGTTTAAATGATGTTTGTGGTTGTTGTTACCCTCCCCCCTCCCTTTCCCCATT
>CM054145.1:17530796-17568296 GCA_028751875.1 Rapana venosa
GAAGATTAAAAAAAATGTTGCTAGCCCGAGAATCTGTAACCTAAGAAACAAAGAAGCATTAACTTTCTATTTCGGTTGTTGTGTTGTTGTTGTGATTGAGTTGATGTCCCAGCGGAGATTTCCATTCAAGCACAACAACAACAACAATAACGGAAATTATAGAAAACTAACATTTCTCTTTCAGAGCTGAAAAGCCAATTTTCATATCTAGTTAAAAGAGTTTGGTCCAAAATGAATGAGTGAGTAAATGGATGAATGAATGAATGAATCAATCAAGTTTTTAAAAAAGCAAAACAAACTAAATAGTTTAAGCTTCCAGCCTACCTTGCCCTACATACATACAAACAAACAACAACGAAATCTAAGAGATCTCGGCGCAAATGTAAACGAACAAGTAAAACTAGTGCATGTTCGTCTAAAACACACACACACACACACACACACAAAATAATAACGTAATGTTTAGTACAACAAGAAAACAATAATACTAAACACCTCTCACATATCGTACTGTGTCTATATCAAATTGGGAAGACATAATTATATTTGTTAACGATTTTTGAAGCAGGTAAGAAAAAAATTTGACTTTTAGCTTCTTAAAAAAAATAAGATATTTTTTACCAAACACATAAATCATCCACAAAAAACCCTACAAAACCTCATCCTTACACCACACACCACACACCGCACCACACACACACACACACACACACAAACACGCACGCACATGCACGCACGCGCGCACGCGCGCACACACACACACACACACATTCACACGCGCGCACGCGCGACGCACGCACGCACGCACCCGAAGGCTACCTGTGACACTTTTAAATCCATCGTCAAGACATTCTTATTTCCAACTTAAGATAATTCCCCTCCTGTTTCATCTCATAAATTACTGTATGTATGTCCCTGCCTTCAACAGCCGAAACCCCCATCACCCCGCCAAAGTGTATAATCTTCAAGTGTGTGTGTGTGTGTGTGTGTGTGTGTGTGTGTGTGTGTGTGCGCGCGCGCGCGTGCGTGTGCGCGCGCGTGTAAATACTATTTTGCGATTGGTTGCGTGTGTAAGAACAGGTTTTTACAAGATAAATAAATTCCCCAGATATTATTATTATCGATAATCAACAACTTTATTATTATTGTCATTATTACTATAATCATTATCATTATTGTTTGTCGTTACTGAAGAAACATGTATCATACCCCCAAACTCTGAACTAACCTTGTTTCGGGCGTGCGCGCGACGCACGCACGCACGCACGCACGCACGCACACACACACACACACACTCTCTCTCTCTCTCTCTCTCTCTCTCTCTCTCTCTCTCTCTCTCTCGGAACGGAAACGTGACGTTATATAAAGATGACGCCGCCAAAGTCACAGCTGTCCGCTCCACTCCGCGGTGGTGACGTCAGTCAGTACTATGACGTCATGGACTGAGCGTGACGTCAGGGAGAGGTGGCGTGTATCTAGAGGCGAGTTTCGTCAGTGTGCTGTGAGGGGAAGAAGCTGAGAGATATACCCGCTGGCGTTTCATGAGCAGGGCTTGAATCTGTTGGAAACACCATTCACAATAGGCATATGAACATACTGGAAATGTAGTGTAGTGTAGTGTAGTGTGGTGTAGTGTAGTGTAGTGTAGTGTAGTGTAGTGTAGTGTAGTGTAGTGTGTGTGGTGTGGTGTGTGTGTAGTTGTGGTGTAGTGTAGTGAAGCGAAGTATAGTGTAGTGTAGCATACTGTAGTGTAGTGTAGTGTAGTGTAGTGTAGTGAAGCAAAGTGTAGTATAGTATAGTATAGCGTAGCATAGCATAGCACGGGATAGTATAGTATAGCAAAGTATAGTATAGTATAGCATGGGATAGTATAGCATGGGATAGTATAGTATAGTATAGCATAGGATAGTATAGCATGGGATGGTATAGTATAGCATAGCATAGTATAGTATCGTATAGCATAGCATGGGATAGTGTAGTATAGTATAGAATAGTATAGAATAGTATAGTATAGCATAGTATAGCATAGTATAGCATAGCATGGGATAGTGTAGTATAGTATAGTGTAGTATAGTAGAGTAGAGCATAGCATGGGATAGTATAGTATAGCATAGTACAGTATAGTATGACTTGAATCTGAAGCACCATACAGATTATGTATATGATGCATACTTAAACGTCGTGTAGTATAGTATAGTATGGTATGGTATGGTATGGTATGGTATGATATGGTATGGTATGGTATGGTATGATATAGTATAGTATAGTATGACTTGAATCTAAAGCACCATACAGATTAATATATATAATGCATACTTAAACGTCGTAGTATAGTATAGTACAGTATGGTATGGTATAGTATGGTATGGTATGGTATAGTATAGTATAGTATAGTATAGTATAGTATAGCAAAGTATAACATAACAGCAAAGCACAGCATAGCATAGTACAGCATATCATAGCATAACATAGCATAGTAGTATAGTATAGTGTAGTATAGTATGGTGTGGTATGGTTTAGTGTATAGTATAGTATGGTATGGTATAGTATTGGTGTTTTTTTCGTTCATAGCATAGCATAACATAACATAGCAGTATAGTATAGTATAGTATATAATAGTATAGTATAGTATAGTATAGTATAGTATAGTATAGTATAGTATAGTATAGTATAGTATAGTATAGTATGGTTGGATGTTTAAGGCACTGGTAGGTGTGCACTGAAGTTGACCTACCTGGGAAACGGTTAAAAAAAACAACAACCCACCCAACCCTCACCCTTAATGAAATTCACTATTATCTGTCCTATCAACAAAAAAACAACAAAAAACTTAACCTGACCTTACCTAACCTGACCGGTCACGTCACGTCACGTCACGTCAGCCACATAATACAGCACAGCCTACCAGCCTGCCCACCTGTCCTGTCACGTCACGTCACGTCAGCCACATAATACAGTCCAGTCTACCAGCCTGCTCACCTGTCCGGTCACGTCACGTCACGTCACGTCATGTCAGCCACATAATACAGCACAGTCCAGCCTACCCTACCAGTTTGCTCACCTGTCCTGTCACGACACGTCACGTCATGTCAGCCACATAATACAGCACAGTCCAGCCTACCCTACCAGTTTGCTCACCTGTCCTGTCACGCACTACGTCACGTCATGTCAGCACATATACAGCCAGCCTACCAGCCTGTCACCCGACACGTCACGTCACGTCATGTCAGCCACATAACACACAGCACAGCCTACCTACCGCTGCTCACCTGATCCTGTCACGTCACGTCACGTCACGTCAGCCACATGATACAGCACAGCCATCCATCCTGCTCACCTGTCCTGTCACGTCAGTCACGTCATGTCAGCCACAATAAGTCCCTACCAGCCTGCTCACCTGTCCGTCACGTCACGTCACGTCATGCGCCACATAATACAGTCAGCTACCAGCCTGACCACCTGC
The DNA here is from genome assembly GCA_028751875.1 of Rapana venosa. Taxonomy (NCBI): domain Eukaryota; kingdom Metazoa; phylum Mollusca; class Gastropoda; order Neogastropoda; family Muricidae; genus Rapana; species Rapana venosa. Next base: position 17,534,260 of record CM054145.1, read on the forward strand.
TTCACGTCAGTCAAGTCATGTCAGCCACATAATACAGCACAGCCTACCAGCCTGCTCACCTGTCCGGTCACGTCACGTCACGTCACGTCAGCCACATAATACAGCACAGCCTACCATCCCGCTCACCTGACCCGTCACGTCACGTCACGTCATGTCAGCCACATAATACAGCCCAGCCTACCAGCCTGCTCACCTGACACGTCACGTCACGTCATGTCAGCCACATGACACAGCACAGCCCAGCCTACCAGCCTGCTCACCTGACCGGTCACGTCACGTCACGTCATGTCAGCCACATGACACAGCACAGCACAGTCCATCCTACTCACTGACCTGTCACGTCATGTCATGTCACGTCATGTCAGCCACATGGCACAGTCCAGCCTACCAGCCTGCTCACCTGTCCGGTCACGTCACGTCACGACACGACACGTCATTTCAGCCACAGCCTACCCTACCAGCCTGCTCACCTGACCTGTCACGTCACGTCACGTCAGCCACATAATACAGCCCAGCCTACCAGCCTGCTCACCTGTCCGGTCACGTCATGTCAGCCACATAATACAGCACAGCCTACCAGCCTGCTCACCTGTCCGGTCACGTCACGACACGTCACGTCATGTCAGCCACAGTCCAGCCTACTACCCTACCAGCCCGCTCACCTGTCCGGTCAGTGTCCTGCTGTCGGCACAGCGTGGACGAAGAGTCCTGGGCGGCCAGGCAGGACCTGACGTTGACCATGGAGGAGTGGCGTGAGGTCACGTCAGCCATGTAGTCCGGCGTCTGCATCAGGTGCTCCTGCAGAGCGTACAGCTGACTGCACACGTCCTTCCCTGCAGCACACACACGCACACGCGCGCGCGCACGCACGTAAGCACGCACGCACACACACACACACACACACACAAGAGTAGGCCATTGTGTGCCGGTGGGAACGGATGACAAAATTTACAAAACCGCAAAACACACGGGGACTGGATGTATAAAAAAAAAAAGCACATAAGTGCTTATTCCGTTATCTTCGATATAAAAGAATTAAAAAACCAACCCCCCCCCCCCACATCCCCCCCCCCCCCCACACACACACAAGAGTAGGCCATTGTGTGCCGGTAGGAACAGATGACAGAATTTACAAAACCGCAAATACACGGGGACTGGATGTAAAAAAAGCACATAAGTGCTTATTCCGTTATCCTCGATACAAAAGAATTAAAGAAAACACCCACACACTCACACGTGTGTGTGTCACTCTTCTTCTTCTTCGTCGAACGCTCAGACAGCAACTATTGGTGTCTGTTATATGAGCAAAAATGCGCCACGCTGCCGTTAAGCGCCTGACAAGTCAGGCCCAGCGCAGATGACAAAATTCACTAAACTGCATACACACGGGGACTAGATGTAAAAAAGCACATGAGTGTTTGTTCCATTGTCCTCGATATAAAAGGGAGAAAAAGACGTGATCATTTTTTGTTTTTTTTACGATCTCCCAGATCAACTTTTCAGCACACACCTACTGTTGTCTTCATTCCACTTCGTATATAAATTTGCACACGCAAAAGGTCAAATATGCGCGTTAAAGATCCTCCGTCACTCACGTCACGCGTCAGCGTTGGGTTAGGGTTCGGAAATGCGAAATTACCTAGTGTGTGCCCTGTACCAAAAAGAAAATGAGCTGCTCTGAAGTGGGACTGTGTTAGCTGAGGGTAGAGGACAGACCTCCTGGGAAGTCCCAAGCACAGGAGAAGACCAGGCACTATATATCCCTCCCATTTTAAAATTTTTTATTTTATTCTTTTATATCGAGGATAATGGAATAAGCACTTATGTGCTTTTTTACGCCTAGTACCCGTATGTATGCGGTTTTGTAAATTTTGTTATCTGTTCCCACTGGCACACAATGGCCTACTCTTACGAAAAGCGGAACAGGATGTAACGTGTGCGCAAGATGTTCTGCGTGCGTTCGCACACGGGGCCTCGGTTTATAGTCTCATCCGAAGGACTTTTGGGGAGAGTGGAGGAGTCTGCACTGATGTGAACTCCATGGGAAAATATCCCCTTGTACGGGAATCGAACCCGGGTTGTCAGATTGCGAGCGCAATGTCTAACCACTAGGCTATCCCGTCCCCCCCCCCCCCCCCTATAAAGGAGGGAGGGAGGGAGGGAGAGAAAGAGAGAGAGAGAGAGAGAGAGAGAGAGAGAGAGAGAGAGAGAGAGAGAGAGAGAGAGAGAGAGAGAGAGAGAGAGAGAGAGAGAGTGTGTGTGAGTTAAAAGCGGTTAGAGCGTGAAATTCGTAATCTGACGGTACCAGGAGGCACTGGTTTGAATCTCTAGCTTGATGTGAGGCCATTGTTTTTGGCTTTGTTTCTTCCTTCTGCTGTTTCCTGCTGGTTCTGACTCCCTTTTCCAGACCACTTCTTCAGGTGAGGCTGACTGTAAACCAGGTCCCCTGTGAAACTGACTGTAAACCAGGTCCCCTGTGAGACTGACTGTAAACCAGGTCCCCTGTGAAACTGACTGTAAACCAGGTCCCCCTGTAAAACTGACTGTAAACCAGGTCCCCTGTGAGACTGGCTCTAAACCAGGTCCCCTGTAAAACTGACTGTAAACCAGGTCCCCCTGTAAGACTGACTGTAAACCGGGTCCCCCTGTAAAACTGACTGTAAACCAGGTCCCCTGTAAAACTGACTGTAAACCAGGGTCCCCTGTAAAACTGACTGTAAACCAGGTCCCCTGTAAAACTGACTGTAAACCAGGTCCCCCTGTAAAACTGACTGTAAACCAGGTCCCCTGTAAAATTGACTGTAAACCAGGTCCCCCTGTAAAACTGACTGTAAACCAGGTCCCCTGTAAAACTGACTGTAAACCAGGTCCCATGTAAAACTGACTGTAAACCAGGTCACCCTGTAAAACTGACTGTAAACCAGGTCCCCTGTAAAGCTGACTGTAAACCAGGTCCCCTGTAAAACTGACTGTAAACCAGGTCACCCGTAAAACTGACTGTAAACCAGGTTCCCTGTAAAACTGACTGTAAACCAGGTTCCCTGTGAGACTGACTGTAAACCAGGTCCCCATGTAAACTGACTCTAAACCAGGTCCCCTGCATTCCATCTTTTGCAGAACAGCAGGGCAGGGCAGCTAGGACTGGCCTGGTGGCGGCGCGTGGATGACGCTGACATGCCCAGCATGCAGCATGACCTGGAGAGGTGTGGACTCCACCGGCTTCAACTTGGCCTGAAGGCGTAGTCTACTGCTTGGGGAGTGAGGCACAGAGAGAGCCCAAGCCACTCCTGGCAGAAAGTGTGAGTGAAGGTGAGTCGCGAAATTCTTATTTCTTTAGTTTTGTCACCATCGTCATTATCATTATTGTGCTGTTATAAGACGGACACTATAGCTGAGTGGTTAAGACCTTTCGACTTCAGTCCTGTGGGTTTATGAAGTCGTGGGTTCGAATTTCCGCAGCAGCGTCTGGTGAATTAAGGATGGGATTTTTAAAAATTATTATCTCCCAGTTCAGCTTGAGATGCAGACCTGCCAGTGCCTTAATTCCTTTCGTGTATCTACACATGCAGAAGATCCTATACGCTCGTTGAAGGTCCATGTCAGCGTTCGATGGGTTACGGAAAGATGGACCTACCTAGCATGCAACATGTACAATGAAATGAGCTGCTCTGAAATGGGAATGCTTCAGATAAGGCCAGAAAGCAGACGTGAAAACTCATAAGTACAGGAAAAGACCAGACACTACGCACCCCGCCCGTTAAGAGAAGGAAGAAGAAAGAAATGAGAGAGAGAGAGAGAGAGAGAGAGAGAGAGAGAGAGAGAGAGAGAGAGAGAGAGAGAGAGGCTATTATTATTATCATCATTAATAAAATTGCCATTTTTATTATCATTGTCAGTCACTCCTCTTCTTATCATTATCATCGTCAGTCAGGGTGAGGTATGCCTGCTTCTTGCTTCCTCTGTTGATGTCTCCTTCTATGGTTTTTACACTGTTGCGAAATCCAATTGTTTTTCCTTCATTCATGTTTTGCTTGGTCTTATTGTAGCCTACATCTTGCGGTAATCGTCTACCGCTTTTGGACTTGAAAACCCCAGTAGGTTTGAATCTGACTTCTTTCATCGTAAAGGTCCAAGATGGTGTCAGTGATCCCTGGCTGTATCTTCTTTCTCTGTCTTCCCAGCGCTTCTTCTTCTGTCTCTAAAGTAGCTTGCTTGAAGCCATTAGCAAGAGAGTTGTATGTTGGTGTCCTCAACACCCAGTGCTGGGCCACGTCTGGTGTCTCAGATGTTGAAGGTAGGATAGGACTGCAGGATATGAGAGGGGGGTTCGTGGGCCTGTGCCTCAGGGGCACTGGTCAGTGGGGGGCATTTTAAGGCGGTGGAGACTTGACTTACTTGACTTATGTGCCTCTTGGTTCCTTGGGGAACACAGGGCTGCAACAACACCCCTCCAACGAACTCGGTTTTGGGAGATCCTCTTCAGCTCGGCCCATGTCATTCCGGCTGCCTTCGTTTCTTCGTCAACACTTCTGCGCCAGGTCTGTTTTGGTCGACCAACTTTCCGCTTCCCTTGTGGATTCCAGTTAAGGCGGTGGAGATGGGATAGAAATTGGCAGTGTCCTGTTCGCAGTCTGAAGATGGCCCTGCCTAGCTCAAGAATGCAGTCCTTCATCCTTCTCGTTTTCTGGCCCCATGTTCAGGTGCTGGCGCCATTCTTTCCTGAAGCTGTTTCTCAGGATTGTCCTTGCCTCGCTGTATGCAGGACACTGGGCTGGCTGGCTGGCTGCTCCATGTTGCTGCCAGCCATGGACAAGCCGTCCACGTCTTCGTTGTTCCTTATGCCACGATGGGAAGGGATCCATTGCAGCACCACTATAGTTCTCTGGCTGAGGAGGCTTAGTTCTCGCTTGATGTTTCTTAGGAAAAACTGTTAACTGGAGTTAACATCAGTGCAGACTCCACTCTCCCCAAAAGTCCTTCGGATGAGACTATAAACCGAGGCCCGTGTGCGAACGCATGCAGAACATCTTGCGCACACGTTAAATCCTGTTGCGCTTTTCGTAAGAGTAGGCCATTGTATGCCAGTGGGAACAGATAACAGAATTTACAAAACCGCATACACACGGGGACTGGATGTAAAAAAAAACACAAAAACCCATGAAATGCTTAAATTTCCCTTATCCCGATATTAAAAAAAATAGATTAATGAAATGAAAGAAAAACAGTGTTGGTTGGTAGCGTGTCCTGGGTTTAAAAAACTGGGCTTCAGGAAGCAGAGCACAGGCCTCCTTACGGTTTATTGGAGATCAGGGTTTCCTTGGGCCAAAAAAGATTTCCCGTGGTTTGCCCAAAAAGGGAATTGGTCCAAAAACCCCCAACTTTTTCCATTTTTTCGTTGCTTCTTCAGCAACCCCTCTGGGGTAAAGCTCTTTCCCCGGGGATCGGGATAGGCAAATTTTGGGGTGAAAACGCTTCAAGTGTTTAGTACCTTTGTTCAAACACCCATAGGGGCCCTTTTAGCTGCAAAAAACCTGAGATTAGCGTGATGGCTGGGGTTTCCCGTCTGCCAGTCCTCATAGTCCTGGGAAAGGGTTTTATCAGTTGGGGTGGTTGGCTGCTGACAGAGGATTGGGGGTGTTTCCTCTCAAAACCTTGGGGAAAGGGCGGCTCTGTGAACTTTTTTTTTTTAGGTTTTCAAATTTGGGGGAAAAAGGGATTTCAGGGGAAATCTCTTTTAGCTTCTCATTTTTCCTCGGGAGTTTTCTTGTCGCAGTTTCTTCAAGTGAAAGGAACCCGTTGTTTTCTTCCCAAAAACCGAAACCCGGAAGCGGGTAATTGGGAAAAATGTCAGACCACGCAAAAAATTCTCACACACCTTTTTACTTGACCCGGAGACCTAGTCCTCTGGACTGGTTTTTCAACTCCTCCAGCTAAACTTCCCCCCTGTTTCCCGGTTTAATGGTAAAATGAGTTTTGGGCCCGTCTTTAGCTTATTCCAGTCTCCCTGGACTGTGGTCAACTTTTTTTCCCTTTCCTTTCCCCGGGACTTTGTCCCTGATGGTTTTTGAGTTGTTTTATTAAAAAATTTTTTTTATCGCTTTTGTTTGGGGGTTGATAGGGGACGGGATAGCCAGTGGTCAGAGACTTGCTTTCCCCCAGCCAACTTTAAGCCGCGTCGAGCGTGGCCCCAAGTTGGGTGGGGGGACCGTTTTTCGCCCCCTTGGTTTTTTTAGTACGTCCCCCCAAACAACCCCGCTGTTTAAAAAACTACCCGCCTTTAAGTACGGGGAAAAAGGAGATTTGGGGGCCGCCCTAAAATAGGGCCTCCCGTGAAGCTAAGGTCTCCCGAAGCGCCCCCCGGGTAAGTTAAGGGGAAAACCCTTTTCCCCTTTTTAAAGGGGCGGTTTCGCGTGGGGTTTTAAATTTCCCTGAGGGGAAACAAAAAGAAATCTATTCCAGTGCGTTTTTTACAAACAATTTTTGTACCCACCCCCCCCAAAAAAAAACAAAATACTTTTTTCCCTTTTCTTTTTTCCCCCTGGTGTTTACCTGTGAGGGATGTATAACGGGGGTGATGAAGGGCCGTTTGGGGCAGGGCTCCCGCAGACCTTGTACCTTCCCCCCGCAACAAGACAAAAAGTCTTCCCGCTGCTGATATTGGGCACCTTTCCACACACCGTTACATCCCTTTTGTCAATACAAAAGACACCTGCCACAACCCCTTTTGTAATACAAGCAAGACAAAACCCGCCAACAACCCCCTTTCATCCTTTAGTCCCATACAAGCAAAAAACCTGCCAAACACCCCTTCAAAAAATTTGTCGATACAAGGGGAAAAAAAAAAACACCCCGCCACACACCGCGTACAACCTTTTGTCTATACAAGCAAGACACCTGCCACAAAAACCGCAATACTTTTTGTCAATACAAACAAGACAACCCCGCCACCACCCCCATCCTTCCGTCCCCTACAAGCAAGGGCACCTGCCACCCACCTTCAGGGGCAAAAAAGCAAAACACCCGCCCCCACCGCTTACCAAAAATTCAGGGCAAAAAAAAAACAAGGGCACCGCCCACATCCTTCAGTCAATACAAGAAGACACCCGCCACAAATCCTTCAGTAATAACAAAAAAGACACCTGCCCCACCCCCATCCTTCATTTAATACCCAAAAAAAAAAAACCCGCCCCCAAAAACCTTCCGCAATACAAAAAAGACACCTGCCACCCATCCCCCTTTAGTCAAAACAAAACAAGACACCTGCCCCCCACTCCCTTTGTTAATAAAAAGAAGACACCGCCACACACCCCTTTTAAAATCCCAAAACAAGAAGACACCTTTCCCACACACCCTTACATCCCTTTAGTCCCAAAACAAGCAAGAAAACCTGCCCCCCACCGCATCCTTCAGTCCAAAAAAAGCAAACAACCCGCCCCCCATCCTCCAGTCAATACAAACCCGGGCACCTGCCAGAAAACCCCACCCTTCATCAATACCAAAAAAAAACACCCGCCAGACACCACACCCTTTTATTTCCCCCAAAAAAGCAAGACACCTGCCACACACCGCATCCTTTAGTCAATACAAGCAAGACACCTGCCACACATCCCAAAACAATCAAGCAAAACCTGCCACACCCCCCCATCCCTTTAGACAATACAAGCAAGACACCCCGCCCCCACATCCTTCATCCCAAAACAAACAAGACACCTGCCAAAACCCTTCAGTTCAATCAAGACAAAAACCTGCCACACACCCCTTTAGACAATACAAACCAAAAACCCCCCCACACAACTTTCCGTCATTTCAAACAAGGGCACCTGCCATAATCCTTCAGACAATACAACAAGACACCCGCCACCATCCTTCAGACAAAACCCCGCAAGCACCTGCCACCCTCCTTTAGACCCAAAACAAGCAAAACACCCCCCACACATTTCCCTTTAGACAATACAAAAAAAGACACCCCGCCCCACATTTCCCTTTGGACAAAACAAAAAAAGACACCTTTCCAACATCCTTCAGCAAAACAAAAAAAACCTGCCACAAAATCCCTTTAAGGGCAATAAAAACAAGACACCCGCACACATCCTTCAGAAATACAACAAGACACCTGCCACAAAATCCCCTTTAGACCCCCAAAACAAGCAAAAAAAACACCTTCCCACAAACCCCTTTAGTCAATAAAAGGAAAGACCCCCCTGTCACCACCGCATCCTTTAGTCCAAAAAAGCAAAACAAAACCCCCCAAAAATCCTTCAGACAATACAAGGGAAGACACCCGCCAACATCCTTAGTCAATAAAAAAAAAGACACCTGCCACCCACCCCTTAGCAATACAAGCAAGAACCTGCCAACACCCTTTAGACAATTTTCAAACAAGAAACCCCCGCCACAAACTTTAGTCAATACAAACAAGGCCCCCCTGCCATACATCCCTTTAGACAATTTCAGCAAGACACCCCACAATCCTTTTAAAATTTAAAAACAAGACAACCTCCACCATCCCCTTTAGGGAAAAAAATCCCAAACAAGAACCTTTCCACACATCCTTTTGGACAATAAAGCCAAAACACCCCGCCCACATCCTTCGGACAATACAAACAAAACCCCCTGCCACACCCTCCTTTTAGACAATAAACCCAAAACCCCCTTCCAACATCCTTCAAACAATACAAAAAAAGAAAAACCCCCCACACATCCTTCAACAATACAACAAGGGGCCCTGCCCCCATCCTTCAGACAATACAAGCAAGACACCTGCCACCCCATCCTTAGGGCAAAAAAAAAGCCAAACATGGGCCCCACACCCTTCAGTCAAAAAGAAAGAAAAACACCTGAAAACACCCGCTTTCCCTTTTTTCATACAAGAAGGGGCCCCCCACACACCCCATCCTTCAGACAATACAAGCAAGACACCGTCACACACCACATCCTCCCGTCAAAAACAAGCATGACACCCGCCACAACCACATCCCCCAGTCAATACAAGCCAAAACACCTGCCACACACCCCATCCTTCAGTCAATACAAGCAATACCCTGCCACAAACCCCCTCCCCCAGTCAAAACAAGAAGGACACCTGCCACACATCCTTTAGTCCAAAACAAGCAAGACACCTGCCCCAAAACCCCCTCCTTCAGACAATAAAAGCAAGAAAAACCCGCCACCATCCTCCAGTCCAATAAAACAAGAACCTGCCACACATCCTTCAGACCCAAAACAAAAAGACCAAACCCGCCCCCAACCCAATCCTTCATCAATCCCAACAAGACAAACCCGCCACACACCCCAACCCTTTAGTCAATACAAACAAAAACATCTACACAAAAACCCCCCCCTTTAAATCAAAAACAAAACAAGACAAAACCCGCCACACAACCCCCCCCCCTTTTGTCAAAAACAAACAAGACACCTGCCCACCCCCCCCTTCAGACAAAAACAAGCAAGACACCTGGGCCCCACAAACCCCTTCCCGACAATACAAAAACAAGAAAAACCTGCCAACATCCTTCAGACAATACAAAAAAGGGAAAACCCGCCCCCACTCCCTTTAGACAATTTCCAAAAAAGACACCTCCCCACACATCCCTTTAGACAATACAAAAAAAGGGCACCTGCCAAAACGGCTTCAGGGCAATACAAACAAGCACCTACCCCCAAACCTTCAGTCCCCAAAACAAACAACACACCTACCCCAAATCCTTTAGACAAACCCCCTACCCCCAACCCTTTAGGGCAATAAAGCAAAACACCTTTCCCCCAAACCTTTAGACAATACAAGCAAGAAACCCGGCCCAGGGGCCCCCCAAAAAGGGTTTTTTTTTTTCCCCCTAGAGCCCCGAGGGTTTACCAATTTTTGAAAATTTTTTTCGTTTGAGACAGGTTTAAACCCACTTTATTTTTTTTTTATTTATTTTTTTCTTTTTATTTCGAGGTAAAGGAATTAAACACTCATGTGCTTTTTTTCCCCATCCATTTCCCCCTGTGGTTTTGCGTTTTATCAGTTTTGTTCATCCGTTTTTCCCACCGCACACAAAAGGTACTCTTCCGAAAAAACGGAAAGGGGGTTTTAAAGGGTGCGCAAAGATGTTTTTTGCGTGCTTGCACACGGGGCCCTCGGTTTTAACTCATCCCCAAGGACTTTTTCCCACCCCTAAGGTATAGGGCTAAAAGGCCGCTTTTTTATTTTGGGGACAATGTCAAAAAACGGGGCTACAGTGTGCTTTTCGTTTTTTTTTAAAATTTTTTTCATCCGTTCCTACCCGTACGCCCAAAGTTTTAAAAAGGGGTGGGGAAGGGCGAGTTTCGTATGTAAACAGGGCATCGGTTTTTTAGTTTAAACCCAAGGGTTTCCGCAAAAAAACTGTGTCCGTTTTCCGATTTTAAAACTAATTTCTATGGACTACTTAAAAAGTTGTTAAAAATTTAAAAAGGATGTTAAATTTGGGTTTTAAAGGGTTGGAAAAAGTTTGGAGCACAACCCCCCCGCAGTTTTTCCCCCCCAAAAGGGGGACACAGATCTCCGAAATCGGAGAAAGGCTGCCAATTTCCCTTCCCCCAAAAAACAAAGGGGGCATAAACTTATGAAGTAGAGGAGTCCACAAAAACGGGGTATGGCTGCCTTTAAATTTCAAGGTATTTTTTTAAAAAGTCCTAACGCAAGCTTCTCAATCATTTGGGGACTTAACCCGCTCACAAATGATTCCAGGTAGGGTGATAGTAGTAGTGTAGTATTTTTAGTAGAAATAGGAGAAGGAGGGGAGGAAAAAAAAAAAAAAGCCCCGCAGGGAAACAGCAGCAGCGCGCAGCAGTAAAAAATAAAAAGGGGGGTGTGGTTTTAGCAGTTTTGGGAAATTTCAGAGGGATGGGGGTTTTGGAGTAATTTGGGTAGTTGTGGGGGTATTTTTAGTTTTTTGAAGCAATTTGCAATAAAAGATAGTAGTTAAAAGGTTTGTAAATAGAAATGGAAAATAATTTAGTAGTGAGTTAAAAAAGAAATGTGGTAGTTAAATAGTAGAGGTTGTCGTAGTGTATTTGCGTAGTAGAGGTGGGAGGGAAATCGTTTTAAAAAGTGGTGGTGTGAAAAAGTGTGGAAATAAGAAAAGTAGTATTTTAGAGGTGATTTAGAGTAGTAGAGGGGATAGTAGGAGAAATTTGAGGGGGGGTTGTTTGTTTGAGTAGTAAGGTGGGCAGTAGATAGTAAATTTTATAGCGGGAGTAGTAGAAAGGGGGTAGTATAAGTTAAGGGGGGGGGGGGGGGAAAAGGGGATAGTAGGATTTTAAGGTTTGGGAAAGTAGAGTAAATGAAAGGGGGATAGTAGGGAAATGTAGAGGTGGTAGTAGTGAGTTTGTTGAGGTGTTTTAAAGGGTAGTAAAGGTGGTTTGTGTAAGTAGTAATGCAGTAGAGTAGAGAGGTTTAAAAGTGGAGTGTAGAGGTGGTTGTATTTGGGGTAGTAGAGGTGACCGTAAGAAATAGAGGGGATAATTTTGGGAGTAGGGTGAAGTAAAGGAAAATTTGAGGTGATAGTTAAAAAAATATTAAAGGGGATAAAAAGGAGTGTAGAGGTGGTAAATAGTAAGTAGTAAGGGACAGTAGAAGGGAGAGGTGAAGTAGAGTAGTAAGGTGACAGTTTGGGAGTAGGGGGTTATAGTAAGTAGTAGAGGGGTTTTAAGGGGGTAGTGGTGATAAATTTGTTTGAGTAGTAAGGTGATAGTAGTAAGGGAGTAGGGTGGGGTGTTGAGTAGTAAAGGTGATAGGGAGTGAGGGGGTAGTATAGAGTAGTAGGGTGTATAAATAAGAGTAGAAAGGGGATAGGGGGGTTTGGATAGTAAGGTGGTTTAGTTTGGTGTAGGGTGATAGTAATAGAGGGGAAAGTAGTAGAGTAGTAAGGTTTATAGTTTGTTTGAGTAGTAGAGGGGGGGTAGAGTTTGTAAGGGGTTGTGTAGGGTAGTAAGGGGTTTGTAATAAGGTGATAGTAGAGTAGTAGAGGTGATAGTAGTGGTATAGTAGAGTAGTAGAGTGATAGTATAGAGTAGTAGAGTATATAGTAGAGAGTAGGTGATAGTAGTAGTAGAGTAAGGTGATAGTAGTAGAGTAGTAGAGGGTGTAGTTGGTAGTAGAGGTGATAGTAGAGTAGTAGAGGTGTATAGTAGAGTAGTAGAGGTGATGTAGTAGAGTAGTAGAGGTGTGTATTGTGAGTGTAGAGGTGGTAGTAGTAGTAGAGGTGATGTAGTAGAGTGTAGAGGTGATATAGTAGTAGAGTAGTAGTAGTAGAGTGATAGTATAGTAGTAGTAGAGGTGATAGTAGTAGAGTAGTAGAGGTGATAGTAGTAGAGAGTGTGGTGATAGTAGTAGAGTAGTAGAGGTGATAGTAGAGTAGTAGAGGTGATTAGTAGATGAGAGTGATAGTAGGTAGTAGGGGATAGTAGTGTAGAGGTGATGTAGTAGAGTAGTAGAGGAGTAGTATAGAGTAGTAGAGGTGATAGTAGAGTAGTAGAGTGTAGTAGTAGTAGAGGTGATAGTAGAGTAGTAGAGGTGATAGTGAGTAGTAGAGTAGTAGTGAGGTGGTAGTAGTAGAGTAGTGAGGTGTAGTAGTAGAGTAGTAGAGGTGGTAGTGAGTATGAGTGGTTAGTAGTAGAGTAGTAGAGGTGTAGTAGAGTAGTAGAGGTGATAGTGTGGTATAGAGTGTAGATGGATACGTAGTAGTGAGAATAGAGGTGGTGAGAGAGTAGAGTGCGATGAGTAGTAGCTAGAGAGAGGTGTATGGGTAGAGTAGGTATAGTACGATGAAGTCGGAGTAGTGGATAGTGGTGTAGTCTGGTATAGGAGGACTGAGTGTAGTAGAGTGAGGTGTAGTAGAGTGGGGTGAGTATAGAGGGGTAGTAATTGAGTAGTAGTGGTGTTGGGGGGAAGATAGGAGAGACGTAGAGGTAGAAGAGCGTGTATAGGGAGATTTTGTTCGGTATAGGGAGTGAGTAGGAGACGAGAGGTGAGTGATTAGTAAGAGTAGTAGCGGTGATGTAGAGTGAGTTATGGTAGTAGAGATGACTGAGAGAGGGTGTAGTAGCGTGAGGGAGTAAGAGTAGTAGAGTTGTAGTCGGTAGTAGAGGATGTAGTAGTAGATGTGAGATAGTGAGAGGTAAGGAAGTAGTAAGTGTAGATATAGTGAGTCGGTGAGATGGTGAGGTAGAGGTTAGGAGATAGAGGTGATAGTGAGTAGTGAGGTGTGTGAAGTAGAGGTATGAGTATAGAGGGATAGTAGTAGAGAGGGGTAGTGAGTTAGTAGAGTGTTTAAGTATGAGTGAAGTGGGTGATAGAGTAGAGGGTGATAGTAGCGTGTAGGAGGTAGTAGGATATAGTGAAGTGAGGTGAGAGGGGATGTAGTAGGAGAGGAAGTTATAATTGTTTACTAGGTAGTAGGGTGGTAGTAAGGTAGAGGTTAGTTGTGGTTAGAGGTGAGTTAGGAGGGATTAATCGGATAGCGATAGTAGAAAGGGAGTATAAGGTAGTGAAGTGAGAGGTGTGTAGGTGAGAGTAGTAGTTAAGAGGTGAGAGAGTAGTAGTAGGATAGTATCGTAAGTTATAAGTGAGTAGGTAGTATACGTAGAGAGGGGGTATTCGAGTAGTATGGTGAGCTAGCGGAGAGGGTGATAGTAGTAGTTGAGCGGGGTAGGGGTAAGAGGTGAGGGATACGAGTAGTGAGATGGAGTAGTAGAGTGTAGGGTGTATTAGAGTAGTGAGGTGTTTGTAGTTAGAGTGTAGAGAGAGTATAGTTAGAGTAGTACGAGTTGTTAGGGGACAGGGCGAAGTTAAGTGTAGATATTTGAGTGAAGTAGGGCAGGGTAGTGGGAAGGGGAAAAGGGGTAAAAAGTTGGTTAAATAGGGGAATGAGTTTTTGAAATTTTTTAACGAGGTCCCCAAGTTTGGCCCGTGAGCGGTAGCTTGAAAAGGATGCGAGGGAGTGAGGGTTCTGTTTTTTCTTTCTTTTTTTTGGCTTGTTGAGCGCAGAGTTGTGTATCTTAAAGGAGGGTAGATGATGTGGCGCGACAAAGAGGTTGGTGTCTTGACGGAGGTGGCCCATTTTTGGATGTTGCATCATAGAAGGTATTTAGAATTTCACTGGCAGGCGGGTGATGAATTTTTGCAAGAGGTGTTGTCAAAACAAAACCAGATACTTACAGCAGTAAAGAAATGACATATTGCCAAATTTTGGAAGTTGTTGTGTTTTTTTTGGGTTTTCTTGATTAGCTGAGGCGCTGTTCACCGTTTTGGTTCTTGAAGGCGTGGCCATATTTGTCAAGAGAGAAGGAGTTTTTCAGGTGTATCACCCCAAAATCTAGTTTCATCAGCATAAAAAGAGGTTGATCTGGTGCGGTTTTTTATAAATAAAATTTTTTATTATTATTATTATTTTTATTTATGCATAGGGGTGGGCAGTGTAAAGAGTGAAGAAAAAGGGGCCCCAGAACTGACCCCTGGGGGGCCCCACTTTTCAGTTTGGGGGTTCGATTAAAATTTGTTTACACAACTGTGGAATCGGTCTGTGAGGTTGAACAACCAGGGGGGGGCGGTTGTCCCGTAATGCCAATCTTTTCTGAGAGGAAGAGGAGGGAGGGTTGTGGGTTCAGGAAAATCAAGAAGTGGGGGAGCGAGTTTTCCTCTAGCCAGAAGAAAGTGGTAGTGGGGGTGGTGGTGGTAGTAGTGGTAGTAGGTAGTTGGGTAGTAGGTATTGGTAGTAGATGGGTAGAGTGGTTGATAGTATGGTATAGAGGTGTGGTGGTAGTAAGGTGTGGTAGTAGGGGTTTGGGGGTGGTGTAAGTAAGTGGTAGTAGAGTAAGTATGTGGTTAGGTATAGGGGTAGAGGGGGTGGTGGTATAGAGTAGTAGTGGTAGAAAGGGGTGGGGTGGTATAGAGTGTAGGGTAGAAAGGAGGTAGTAGTGGTGTAAGTGTAGTGGTTAGAGGTGGTGGTGGTAGTAGTAGTAGTAAGGGGGTGGTGGTAGAGAGGTGGGGTGGTAGTAGTAAAAGTAGAGGTGGAGGGTGATTTGGTAGTAGGGGTGGTGGGGGTAGAAAGAAGTGGTGTATAGTGGGTAGTAGTGGGGGTGGTGATGTAGTAGTAAATGGTATGTGATAAAATAATAATAATAAAAAATAAAATAAAGGGAATTTAATACCCTTTAAAAGGGGGACGGGTAGTCAGGGGTCGGGCACCGTTTCCCCCCCAGCCAGTTAAGCGGGGGAGGGTGGTTCCCCTTGGATGGGTGACCGTTGGCGCCTTTGGGTTTGTACGTTCCCCCAGTTCACCCGCTGTAAAGGGTCCCCGCCCCTTTAGGGTCAGGGAAGGAAAGCAGCGGGGAGAGGAAGGGCGCCCCCTCAATTTGGGGGCCCCTTTTGAGAATGAGGTCTCTGACCCTCGCCCCCCAGCTTATAGGTTTTGGGGCCCTTTTCTTTACCTTTTTCATAGGCTAATTTGTAAAAAAAAATCAAAGCGTAGAGTATGCTATAGTAGAGGGGTGGTATATAGGCCCAAAATATGATGGTGGTAGTAGTAGCGCGAAGTAGTATGTGGTATGTAGAGTGAAGAGGTGAGGAGTGTAGTTAAAATGGTAGACTTAGATGTGATAGTACTAGAGGTGTTAATGTAATGTTTGGGATAGTTGGAGGTTTTGGGTAGTAGCAGAGGGGTGGGGTATGCAGTGGTAGTAGTGGCAGTGGTAGTAGTAGCAGTGGTGTAAGCAGTTGTAGTATAGTAGATGGTAAACAGCCAGGGTTTTTTTTTGGGCATGTTCTTCCTCACTACAGCTTTGGGGTTTTCGCCAGTGTGAGGTTTTTCTCAGCTGTTTTGTAGCTGTTTTGGGGTTGGTGGGCAGCGAAATGAGCTTTGTCAGCTCACTTTTGCTGTCTGTGGCGGCGGTATGTTATCTTAGACATGGAAAACCCTGAGTGGGAGGTGGTGGGGGTGGGGTAGTAGTAGTAGTAGTAGTATGAGCACTGTTGCTGACTTTGCGGCTTTTTTAAGGAGGTGAATACATAGTCCATGGGCCCGAAAGAGAAAGATTTGGCCCTTTTTGCCAGCAGGAAAAAAGGGGCAGAAAAGTATTAAACGCATGCACCGGTGTCGGGGTTTTTGACACATCCTGAATCGGGAAAGTGGCTACCCTTTATGGGGGGGGTAAACATGGTCGCATTGCGGAAATTTCCCCCTGGTGAACTTGAAACCCTGAGTCAGGGGAAAGAAAAGAAAAAAGTCAAAAAACCCTTTTGATGTTATGCTTTTTTTTTTTAAAATCCCCGCATAATTTTTTACAAAAAGGATATTTTAAAAAGAAGTTGAAAAACACTTCCCAACCCCCACAAAACTTTTTGTCATTATTTTTGCTTGAGGGGGGGGTGGAGGGAGAGGAGGGGGGGGGGGGGGGGGGCTTCTGGTTTTCTCACTAAGGGGCTATGGTTCCATGTTTAGTGAGAACACAATCTCAAGCCCCCCCCCCCCCCCTCCTCCCACCCCACCCCTCAAAACAAAGTTTTACATAAATCTCGTGTGGAAGGGGAGGGGTGCTTTTCTATACTTCTTATTGAAAAATCCTTTTTGATAAATAAATGCAGTACTTTAAAAACAAAAAAAACAACACATATAACGGTTTTTAGCGTTTTTCTTTTTGTTCCCCGCTCAGTGGTTTCAAGTTTCCCCGTGGGGAATTTCCGAACTGCGACCCGTGTTTTCCCAACCCCCATGAAGGTAGCCGCATTCCGCTTCAGGGGTGTTCTAAACACCCCACATGTGCATGGTTTATATTTTCAGTTCTTCATCTGTTCCTGCGGCAAACATGGGCCACTCTTCCCTTCGAGGCCCTGGCTTTATGTATGTCAGTCAAGCAGTCCGTGAAAAGCACGCAAGTCAGCAACAATGCTCAGCTGTTTTGGGATTGGTGGACAGCGAAGTGAGCTGCTGTCAGCTGTACAATTTGCTGTCTATATAAAGAACATACCGACGGTGGTGGGTGGGGCTTTTAATACCCCGACCAGAGTTGAAGAAGAAGTGGACAGATAGCTGATGATGATGAAGTTGAGCTTAGGAGGGGTGGGTGGCGGCTGTGTATGTGTATGTGAACTTAGACATGGAAACTATAGCCCAGCTTGGAAATCATACGAGAGAGAGAGAGTGAGAGAGTGTGTGCGTGTGGTTGTGGTTGTGTGTGTGTGTGTGGGGCGGGGGTGTTGTGTGTTGTGTGTGGGGGGGGGGGGTTGGTGTGGTGTGTGGTGTGTGTGTGGTTAGCTTAGGAGGGGTGGGTGGCGGCTGTGTATGTGAACTTAGACATGGAAACTATAGCCCAGCTTGGAAATCATACGAGAGAGAGAGAGAGTGTGAGAGAGTGTGTGTGTGTGGTTGGTGGTTGTGGTGTGTGTGTGTGTGTGTGGGGGGGGGGGGGGGGGGGTGGTTGTGTGGTGTGTGTGTGTGGTGGGGGGGGGGTTGTGTGTGCGTGGTGTGTGTGGTGTGTGTGTGTGTGTAAGTGCGTGTTGGGGGAGGGTGGAGACACGGAAACCATAGCCCAGCTTGCAAAAAAATACGACTTTCTGCGATGAATAAAATGCAGGCTTGAAAACAGAAAGTGTGTGTGTGTGTATGTAAGTGTGTGTGTGTGTGTGTGTGTGTGTGTATGTATGTAAGTGTGTGTGTGTGTATGTCTGTATGTGTATGTGCGTGTGTCTGTCTGTCTGTCTGTTCAAATTCATGTGTTGTCTATTCACAAGAGAGAGAGAGAGAGAGAGAGAGAGAGAGAGTGTGTGTTTGTGTGTGTTTGTGTAAGTGTGTGTTGGGGGAGGGTGGAGAAGGATCGCTAAATGTTGATAAAAAAAACCCCCCAACTTTGCTACTGAAGCTGCTGAACTACATTAAACAAAAAGGAAAATGCATTTCTAACTGTTCCTAAGAAAATCATAACCTATTCCAATGAAAAATGGAAGTAAATAAACACACACATACACATAAACCTGACATGTGTGTGTGCATGCGTGCGCGCGCGCGCGGTGAACTTAGACATGGAAACTATAGCCCAGCTTGGAAATCATACGACTTTTGTGATGAATAAAATGGGTGTGTTGTCTATTTACAAGTTGAGAGAGAGAGAGAGAGAGAGAGAGAGAGAGAGAGTGTGTGTGTGTGTGTGTTGTGTGTGTGTGGTTGTGTGTGGTTGTGTGTGTGTTGTATAAGTGCGTGTTGGGGGAGGGTGGAGACATGGAAACCATAGCCCGGCTTGGAAATCATACGACTTTTTGTGATGAATAAAATGCAGGCCTTGAAAAACACAGAATGTGTGTGTGTTGTTGTTTGTGTGTCCAAATTATGTGTTGTTCTATTCAAAGTTGAGAGAGAGAGTGTGTGTGTATATAATAAAGAGAGAGAGAGAGAGAGAGAGAGAGAGAGAGAGAGAGAGAGAGAGGAGAGAGAGAGAGAGAGAGAGAGAGAGAGAGAGAGAGTGTGTGTGTGTAAGTGCGTGTTGGGGAAGGGTGGAAAAGGATCGCTAAATGTTGATAAAAAAAACCCCCAACTTTGCTACTGAAGCTGCTGAACTACATTAAACAAAAGGAAAATGCATTTCTAACTGTTCCTAAGAAAATCATTAACTATTCCAATGAAAAATGGAAGTAAATAAACACAAACATACACATGAACCTGACATGTGTGTGCGTGCATGCGTTCACGCGCGCGCGCGCGCACACACCTGGTGTGTGCAGGCTCGATCCGGACGGGATAGCCTGGTGGTTAGAGTGATGCGCTTGTGATCTGCTCAACCGAGTTCGAATCTCGTTCAAGAGGATTTTTCCTTTGGAGTTAACATCAGTGCCGACTCCACTCCCCCTAAAAGTCCTTCGGATGAGACTATAAACCGAGGTCCCGTGTGCGAACGCACGCAGAACACCTTGCGCATACGTTAAAACCCGTTGCACATTTCGGAAGAGTAGGCAATTGTGTGCCGGTAGGAACGGAGGACAAAAATGTACAAAAACTGCATACACACGGGGACAGGATTTTTAAAAAAGCACATTGATGCTTATTCCATTATCTTCGAAAAAAAAAAAATAGACCACCGACCCATCTAACATGTTATATGTTTGTCGTGACGACGATGACCTCCAAAACAACAAACGGAAGCAGCTGCTGTTTCGAAAACTGGGCAGAAATTTGATTATAGTGGAGATGCCTTGCCCACAGTACATCCCCACTCTCTCGGCCAAGTGGGTATAAGGACAGTCAGCGTTGGAGATGTTCTCCAAAGGCCAACTAGCCCCCCAGGGCTGCAGCACATAAGGACTGTGCGAGTCAAGCCTCCTAGTCAGAGAGTCATGGTCGATCACTAAAGACTAAGCTGTAAAGTGGAATTCCATGAGTGGGAAAGCCACTGGTCATACTACAGCCTCTCACTTTGCTGTTGCCCCCAGCGTCAATGGTTTAATCCAGAACTGTGACAGATAAAGCCCAGGCGCTGAAGGGATCAAGGACACTGACCTGGTACACATCGATGTGGTCCGGATGTGAGGACAGGAAGTCGTACTCGGTGGCATCCACAAACTGATTGGTCTCCACATGGTGCAGAAGCGACCGCCGGAACGTCACTTTTAATCTGAATTTTAAAAAAAAGAAATCACATGGCTAAAAGGATTCTGATGGTTATTTTGGTATTTTGTAATTTGTGTGTGTGTTGTCTTTTGTCTGTGTCTTGTCTGTCTGACCGTCTGCCTGTCTTGTCTTGTTTTGTTTATGTCTTTCTCTGGTATTTTTTTGGTCTTGTCTTATCTGCCTGCCTGCCTGTCTGTCTGTCTGTCTCTGTCTCTGTCTGTCTATCTCTCTCTCTCTCGTCTTGTCTCTGTCTTTCTCTGTCTCTCTCTCTGTGTTTATCTCTCTCTCTCGTGTTGTCTCTGTCTTTCTCTGTCTCTGTCTGTCTCTGTCTGTCTATCTCTCTCTCTCTCGTGTTGTCTCTGTCTTTCTCTGTCTCTCTATCTCTCTCTCTCGTGTTGTCTCTGTCTTTCTCTGTATCTCTCTGTCTCTGTGTCTATCTCTCTCTCTCGTGTTGTCTCTGTCTTTCTCTGTCTCTCTATCTCTGTGTCTGTCTATCTTTCTCTCTCTCTCGTGTTGTCTCTGTCTTTCTCTGTCTTTCTCCGTCTCTCTCTCTCTATGTCTGTCTATCTCTCTCTCGTGTTGTCTCTATCTTTCTCTGTCTCTCTCGTCTAGTCTCTGTCTGTCTGTCTCTCGTCTGGTCTCTGTCTCTGTCTGTCTGTCTCTCGTCTGATCTCTGTGTCTGTCTGTCTCTCGTCTAGTCTCTGTCTCTCTCTCGCTTCTCTCACTCTCTCTCTCTCTCTCTCTCCTCTCTCTCTCTCTCTCTCTCTCTCTCTCTCTCTCTCTCTCTCTCTCTCCCTCCCCTATATCTTCTTAATCAGTCCATCAGAGGACCCACATCTAACTAAAAAGAATATTCGTGGAAAAACTATGATGTTTTGAAGTTACATACATACTCTTTTCTTTTTTTCGTTTCTCGGCTAGAGCTCGCAGGTTCACCAATGGTAAGATTTTTTTTGGCCTATGCCAGCCACCCTTTTCACACACCACGATGGTGGCCGCATTCCGACTTCAGGGATGTCTGCTGGGTGTGTCACGTGTTTTCCTACCCCACCGAACGCTGACATGAATGACTGGATCTTTCACGTAAATATTTGATCTTCTGCGTCTGTATATAACACAAAGGGAATTAAGGCACAGGCGGATCTGCACTTACAGGTTGACCTGGAAGACGGTAAAAAACCCAACCCACCCTTAATTCTCCACACACCGCCGAGATTCGAACGATGACTTAAAAAAACCACTTTTATATCGAGGATAATGGAATAAGCACTCATGTGCTTTTTTTACATCCAATCCCGTGTGTATGCGGTTTTGTAAATTCTGTCATCTGTTTCCACCGGCACACAATGGCCTACTCTTACGAAAAGCGGAACAGGATTTAACGTGTACGCAAGATGTTCTGCGTGCGTTTCGCACACGGGGCCTCCTCGGTTTATAGTCTCATGCGAAGGACTTTTGGGAAGAGTGGAGTCTGCACTGATGTTAACTCCAGAGGAAAGTATCCCCCTTGAACGGGAATCGAACCCGGGTCGTCAGAGTGCGAGCGCAATGTTCTAACCACTAGGCTATCCCGTCCCCCCTTACTTCATCCCCTGACAACAGACCCAGGGGATTGAAGTCAAACGGTCTTAACCACTCGGCTATAGTGTTCGTCGTAGATTCGTATAACTTCGTTGGATCCCTTCTTCCATCACTCCGTGAGTTCCTGGGACACTGCACTGCACTACACTGGATCTTTCGGGTAGTCTGTTCAGGCAAGTTCAGCTCGGCGGAGCTCATCTTTCTCCAGGCTGCTTGCATGCTGGGTATATTGGGTGTCATCCATAATAACCACAGGTAGCGTACTCTTTTTTTTTTTTCGAAAGGTGAATATCAGCTACCTTCAAATCTGCGCGAAATTCGGGCTGCTCTCCCCGGGAAGAGTGCGTCGCAACGGCCACCAACCCATTTATTTCATTTTCCTGTCTGCATAATGATATTATATATTAAGTTTCCTATCAGAGTTGCGCGCTTTTTCCTACAGAATTTTGCCAGGGACAACTCTCTTGTTGCCGTGGGTTCTTTTACTTGCACTAAATGAGTATTGCACCACGGGACCTCGATTTATCGACTCATCCGAAAAAACTACCACCCAGACCACCACTCACGATCGAAGTGGATTGGAAAGGAAACACTTGAAACCCGGACTTTTCGCTTTCTAGGCAGGAGGTACGTTACCTCTAGACCACCGACCATCAGTTCGTAAACGATTAAGTTTTGCCCATTACAATCAAGTTCAGTATTCTGTTAACAAGGACAGCAAGTCCTTTTATTCTTTATTTCCAAAAGATAATGGAATAAGCACTCATGTGCTTTTTTTTAAACATCCAGTCTCCGTGTGTATGCAGTTTTGTCATCCGTTCCCACCGACACACAATGGCCTACTCTTCTGAAAAGCGGAACGAGTTTTAACGTGTGCGCAGATGTTCTGCGTGCGTTTGCACAGGGGACCTCGGTTTATAGTGTAATCCGAAGGACTTTTTTTTTGAGGGAGGGGGAGGGTTGAGTCGGCATTGATGTTAACGCCAGAGGAAAAAATCCTCTTGAACGAGATTCGAACCCGGGTCAGCAGATCACAGGCGCATTACACATCTCTCTAACCACCAGGCTGTCTCGTTCTCCAACAGTGAGGCAACTATGCTTCCATACGACCGGTCTCTGTCTTTCTCTGTCTCTGTCTCTCTGTCTGGCTATCTCTCTCTCTCTCTCTCTCTCTCTCTCTCTCTCTCTCCCGTGTTGTCTCTCTCTGTCTCTCTCGTCTAGTATCTTTCTGTCTGTCTGTTTCTCGTCTTGTCTCTGTCTTTATATCTATCTATCTATCTATCTATCTATCTATCTATCTATCTATCTATCTATCTATCTATCTATCTATCTATCTATCTATCTATCTATTTATTTATTATATATATTTATATTTATTCTTTTATATCTAGGATAATGGAATAAGCACTCACGTGCTTTTTTACATCCAGTCCCCGTGTGTATGCGGTTTTGTAAATTTTGTCATCTGTTCCCACCGGCACACAATGGCCTACTCTTTCGAAAAGCGGAACAGGATTTAACGCGTGCGCAAGATGTTTTGCATGCGTTCGCACACGGGGCCTCGGTTTAAAGTCTCATCCGAAGTCTCTGTCTGTCTGTCTGTCTGTCACCTTAAGAACAGAATTCAACAAAAACAACAACAACAAAAACCTGAATGCTGCCAGCCGTGTCTGTCCTAAAGCACAACGATAGAGAGGTACAGCGCTGCTAGATGGACGTATTGATTACCTCCCCTTGACAAGGACGGAGAGGTAGGCGCAAGGTGTCGCTCCTTCAATGGCGTACAGCGCCCCCTTGCTGACCCGGTGGTAGGAGCTGTGGCTACACAGGTCCCGGAACTCTGCCTCGCTCACCTTCACAGGCCGGAAGACCTGCACGCGCATGCGCGAACACACACACAGAACAAATGAAAGACCCCCTAAGTAAGGTTATACTACCTATTAGAATAGATTTCACATAGTTTCCTTATACCTTACAACAGACTTCTACATCTACCTATTAGAATAGATTTCACATAGTTTCCTTATACCCTACAACAGACTTCATACAGACACCCCCCCCCCCCCCATACCCGAAGTCGGAATGTGACTACCTAAATGGGGTGGGGGGATGGTGGTGGTGGTGGGGGGGAACAGTCGCAGACAAAAATCTCACCATTGGTGAAACTCGAAGCTGTAGCCGAGGAACGAAAACAATACAGATCCCCTCCTTGAAAAAAACCTCATGTACGTTTTTCTTACCAGACTTCACGCAGATTCTTCACCTTACAATAGACTTCCTACACGTCCCTCGCCTTATCCAATCTAACCTTTATTGTTTATAGCCCCGCCGACCACAGGGGCCAGATCGGGGCTGTCACCTTGTAAGACTTGAAATCTCGGAGAGAAACCCCCCACACACAACTGTGCTTAAACAGGGTATACAATCAACTCTACTTCATGCATGTCCCTCACCTTAGAATAAAACTGTATAAACGTATTCTTCATCGTGTATAAGATTTGTACATGTCTCTTCATCTTAAAAATAGACTTTAAACATCTCCCTCACCTTTGAATAAACTCATCCTGAGGACAGACATTCTACACACCCCTCACCCTAAAAAACATTCTACACACCCATCACCCTAAGAACATTCTACACACCCTCACCCTAAGAACATTCTACACACCCCTCACCCTAACATCATTCTACACACCTTCACCCTAAGAACATTCTACACACCCCTCACCCTAAGAACATTCTACACACCCCTCACCCTAAGAACATTCTACACACCCCTCACCCTAAAAAAACATTCTACACACCCTCACCCTAAGAACATTTTAACACACCCCACCCTAATAACAGCATTTCTACACACCCCTCACCCTAAGAAACATTCTACACACCCCTCACCCTAAAAACATTCTACACCACCCTCACCCTAAGAACATTCTACACACCCCTCACCCTAAGAACATTCTACACACCCCTTTACCCTAAGAACATTCTACACACCTCTCACCCTAAGAACATTCTACACACCCCTCACCCTAAAGAACATTCTACACACCCCCCACCCTAAGAACATTCTACACACCCCTCACCCTAAGAACATTCTACACACCCTCACCCTAAGAACATTCTACACACCCCTCACCCTAAGAAAAACATTCTACACACCCCTCACCCTAAGAACATTCTACAACACCCCTCACCCTAAAAAACATTCTATCTACAACCCCTCAACCTAAGAAACATTCTACACACCCCTAACCCTAACAACATTCTACAACATCCCTCACCCTAATAACATTCTACACACCCCCCACCCTAAAAACATTCTACACACCCCTCACCCTAAAACAGACATTCTACAACACCCTCACCCTAAGAACATTTTTACACACCCCTCACCCTAAAAAGACATTCTACACACCCCTCACCCTAAGAACATTCTACACACTCCTCACCCTAAGAACATTCTACACACCCCTTTACCCTAAGAACATTCTACACACCCTTCACCCTAAGAACATTCTACACACCCACCCTAAGAACATTCTACACACCCCTCATCCTAAGAAAACTTCTACACACCCCTCACCCTAAGAAAACATTCTACACACCCCTCACCCTAAGAACATTCTACACACCCCTCACCCTAAGAACATTCTACACACCCCTCACCCTAAGAACATTCTACACACCCCTCACCCTAAGAACATTCTACACACCCCTCACCCTAAGAACAGACATTCTACACACCCCTCACCCTAAGAACATTCTACACATCCCTCACCCTAACATCATTCTACACACCCCTCACCCTAAGAACATTCTATACACCCCTCACCCTAAGAACATTCTACACACCCCTCACCCTAGAAAATTCTACACACCCCTCACCCTAAAACAATTCTACACACCCTCACCCTAACATCATTCTACACACCCTCACCCTAAGAACATTCTACACACCCCTCACCCTAAGAACATTCTACACACCCCTCACCCTAAGAACATTCTACACACCCCTCACCCTAAGAACATTCTACACACCCCTCACCCTAAGAACATTCTACACACCCCTCACCCTAAGAACATTCTACACACCCTCACCCTAAGAATCATTCTACACACCCCTCACCCTAAGAACATTCTACAAACCCCTCACCCTAAGAACATTCTACACACTCCTCACCCTAAGAACATTCTACACACCCCTCACCCTAAGAACATTCTACACACCCCTCACCCTAAGAACACATTTTACACACCCCTCACCCTAAGAACATTCTACACACCCTTCATCCTAAGAACATTGTACACAAACCTCACCCTAAGAACATTCTACACACCCCTCATCCTAAGATAAGACATTCTACACACCCCTCACCCTAAAACAACAATCTACACACCCCTTCACCCTAAAACATTCTACACAACCCCACCCTAAGAACATTCTACACACCCCCCACCCTAAGAAAAGAAAATTCTACACACCCCTCACCCTAAAACAGACAATCTACACACCCCTCACCCTAAGACATTCTACACACCCCTCACCCTGAAAACATTCTACACACCCCTCACCCTAAGAACATTCTACAACCCCTCACCCTAAGAACATTCTACACACCCATCACCCTAAGAACAGACATTATACACAACCCTCACCCTAAGAACATCTACACACCCCTCACCCTAGAACAACATTCTACACACCCCTGACCCTAAAACATTATACACACCCTCACCCTAAGAACATTATACACACCCTCACCCTAAGAACATTCTACACACCCTCACCCTAAGAACATTCTACACACCCCTCACCCTAAGAACATTCTACACACCCCTCACCCAAGAGACATTCTACACACCCCTCACCCTAAGAACATTACTACACACCCCTCACCCTAAGAACATTCTACACACCCTCACCCTAAGAACATTCTACACACCCTCACCCTAAGACAGACATTCTACACACCCCACACCTAAGAACATTCTACACACCCCTCACCCTAAGAACATTCTACACACCCCTCACCCTAAGAACATTATACACACCCTCACCCTAAGACATTATAACACCCTCACCTAGAACATTCTACACACCCCTCACCCTAAGAACAAACATTCTACACACCCCTCACCCTAAGAGCGTTCTACACACCCTCACCTTAATAACATTCTACACATCCCTCACCCTAAGAACATTCTACACACCCCTCACCCTAAGAACAAACATTCTACACACCCCTCACCCTAAGATTAAACATTCTCACACCCCTCACCCTAACAACAGACATTCTACACACCCCTCACCCTAAGAACATTCTACACACCCCTCACCCTAAAACATACTACACACCCCTCACCCTAAGAACATTCTACACACCCCTCACCCTAAGAACAGACATTCTACACACCCCTCACCCTAAGAACAACTCTCCACACCCCTCACCCTAAGAACAAACATTCTACACACCCATCACCCTAAGAACAAACATTCTACACACCCCTCACCCTAAGAACAAACATTCTACACACCACTCACCCTAAGAACAAACATTCTACACACCTCTCACCCTAAGAACAGACATTCTACACACCCTCACCCTAAGAAACATTCTACACACCCCTCACCCTAAGAACATTCTACACACCCCTCACCCTAACATCATTCTACACACCCCTCACCTTAAGAACATTCTACACACCCCTACCCTAAGAACAGACATAACACAGATCCCTTATCTTAGGAACAGATCCCTCATTCTAAGAACATTCCTAGAATAAGGGATCTTTTCCTAGGATAAGGGATATGTGTCATTCTAAAAACAGATCCCTCATTCTAAGAACAGATCCCTCAATCTAAGAACAGTTCCCTCAATCTAAGAACAGATCCCTCAATCTAAGAACAGATCCCTCATTACTAAGAACAGACCCATCATCCTAAGAACAGATTCCTTATCCTAAGAACAGACAGATCCCTCATTACTAAGAACAGACCCCTCATCCTAAGAACAGATCCATCATCCTAGGAACACACCCCTCATTCTAAGAAAGGACCCCTCATTCTAAGTACATACCTAAGACCAGATCCCTTATTACTAAGAACATACCCCTCACCCTAAAGAACACACCCCCTACATGCCCCTCACCCTAAAGAACACACACCCTCACCCTAAAGAACACACCCCCTACATGCCCCTCACCCTAAAGAACACACCCCCTACATGCCCCTCACCCTAAAGAACACACACCCTACAGGCCCCTCTCCCTAAAGAACACACACCCTCTCCATAAAGAACACACACCCTCACCCTAAAGAACACACCCCCTACAGGCCCCTCACCCTAAAGAACACCCCCCCTACAGGCCCCTCCCTAAAGAACACACACCCTCTCCCTAAAGAACACACACCCTCTCCCTAAAGAACACACCCCCTACAGGCCCCTCACCCTAAAGAAACCTCCAAACACCCCCTCCTAAACACCCCTCACCCTAAAGAACACCCCCCTCACCCTAAAGAACACACCCCTCACCCTAAAAACCACACCCTCACCCTAAAGAACACACACCCCTCTCCCTAAAGAAACACAACACCCTCTACCCTAAAGAACACACACCCTCTCCCCTAAAGAACACAACCATACAGACCCTCTCCCTAAAGAAACACACCCCTACATGCCCCTCTCCCTAAAGAACACACCCCCTACATGCCTCTCACCCTAAAGAACACACCCCCTACATGCCCCTCTCCCTAAAGAACACACCCCCTACATGCCCCTCTCCCTAAAGAACACACGCCCTACATGCCCCTCTCCCTAAAAAACACACACCCTACATGCCTCTCTCCCTAAAAAACACACACCCTACATGCCCCTCTCCCTAAAAAACACACACCCTACATGCCCCTTTCCCTAAAAAACACACATCTACAGGCTCCTCACCCTAAAGAACACACATACCTATAGGCCCCTCTCCCTAAAGAACACACACACCTACATTCCCCTCACCGTTAAGAACACACACACCCTCACCCTAAAGAACACACACCCTACATGCACTTCTCCCTAAAGAACACACACCCTCACCCTAAAGAACACACACTACAGACCCCTCACCCTAAAGAACACACCCCCTACATGCCCCTCTCCCTAAAGAACACACACCCTAATGCCCCTCTCCCTAAAGAACACACACCCTAATGCCCCTCTCCCTAAAGAACACACACCCTAATGCCCCTCTCCCTAAAGAACACACACCCTACATGCCCCTCTCCCTAAAGAACACACACCCTCACCCTAAAGAAAAAACCCCTACATGTCCCTCACCCTAAAGAACACACACCCTCACCCTAAAGAACACATCCCCCCTACATGCCCCTCCCTAAAGAACACACACACACCCTACATGCCCCTCACCCTAAAGAACACACACACACCCTACAGGCCCCTCACCCTAAAGAACACACACCCTACAGGCCCCTCACCCTAAAGAACACACACACATCCTAAAGACCCCTCTCCCTAAAGAACACACACCCTCACCCTAAAGAACACACACACACCCTACAGGCCCCTCTCCCAAAAGAACACACCCGCCCTACAGGCCCCTCTCCCTAAAGAACACACACCCTCTCCCTAAAGAACACACACACCCTACAGGCCCCTCTCCCTAAAGAACAAACACCCTCTCCCTAAAGAACACACACCCTCACCCTAAAGAACACACACCCTCACCCTACAGGCCCCTCACCCTAAAGAACACACCCTCACCCTAAAGAACACACACCCTCACCCAAAAGAACACACGCCCTACATGCCCCTCACCCTAAAGAACACACACCCTCTCCCTAAAGAACACACACCCTAAAGAACACACACCCTCACCCTACAGACCCCTCACCCTAAAGAACACACCCTCACCCTAAAGAACACACACCCTCACCCTAAAGAACACACACACCCTACAGGCCCCTCACCCTAAAGGACACACACCCTAACCCTAAAGAACACACACCCTCCCTAGCACCCTAACAAGAACACACAATACAGCCCTCACCCTAAAGGACACACACACCCCTAAAACCCCCTCACCCTAAAGACACACACCCTCACCCCTAAAAGAACACACACCCTCACCCTAAAGAACACACACCCTCACCCAGCCACACCCTACAAAAACACACACCCTCACCCTAAAGAACACACACCCTCACCCTAAAGAACAACACCCTCACCCTAAAGGACACACACCCTCACCCTAAAGAACATACACCCTCACCCTAAAGACACACACCCTCACCCTAAAGAACACATACACCCTCACTCCTAAAGAACACACCCTCACCCTAAAAGAACATACACCCTACACCTACTAAAACACACCACAATGCCCCTACAAAGCCCCTCTCCTCTCCAAAGAACACACACCCTACATGCCCCTCACCCTAAAGAACAACCCTCACCCTAAAGAACCACACTCCCCTAAAGAACACACACCTACCCTAAGAACACTCCCCCTCACCCTAAAGAACACACACCCTACATGCCCCTCTCCCTAAAGAACACACACCCTCACCCTAAAGAAACACACACCCTCACCCTAAAGAACACACACACCTCCACCCTAAAGAACACACACCCTCACCTCACCCTAAAGAACACACACCCTCACCCTAAAGAACACCCCCTACAGGCCCCTCACCCTAAAGAACAACCCCCTACCCAAAGAACCCCCCTACAGCCCCTCACACTAAAGAACACACACCCTCACCCTAAAGAACACACACACACCCTACAGACCCCTCACCCTAAAGAACACACACCCACCCTAAGCAACCACCATCACCCTAAAGGACACACCTAAAACACCTACACACCCTCACCCTAAAGAACACACACCCTCAACCCTAAAGAACACACACACAACACCCTACAGACCCCTCACCCTAAAGAACACACACCCTCACCCTAAAGAACACACACACACCCTACAGACCCCCACCCTAAAGAACACACACCCTCACCCTAAAGAACACACACACACACACACCCTACAGACCCCTCACCCTAAAGAACACACACCCTCACCCTAAAGAACACACACACACCCTACAGACCCCTCACCCTAAAGAACACACACCCTCACCCTAAAGAACACACACACACACACCCTACAGACCCCTCACCCTAAAGAACACACACCCTCACCCTAAAGAACACACACACACACCTACAGACCCCTCACCCTAAAGAACACACACCCTCACCCTAAAGAACACACACCACACACACCACCCTACAGACCCCTCACCCTAAAGAACACACACACACCCTACAGGCCCCTCACCCTAAAGAACACACACACACCCTACAGGCCCCTCACCTTGGCGTAGAGCCCGGCTTGCAGGGCCGGCAGGGTGGACCTGAGGTGCCTGTAGCACAGCCAGAGCAGGTGGCCGGCGTTCATCAGGAAGAAGAGCACGCTCCAGGCCAGCACGTCCGGCAGGCAGACCAAGAGCCCGGACCACAGCAGCAGCAGCAGGAAGGCCAGCACCAGCATGGCCCTCAGGAAGACCAGGTGCAAGCGGAAGGTGACGGGCGTGAGGAAGGCGATGGCCGTGCACAGGTTGGCCAGCTGGAACAGCGTGTGCTGGCTGTCCTGCCACACGCTGCACGAGCCCTGCCCGGACCCTTGTCCGGGATCCGCGCTGTCCGCTGTGCCTAGCTCCTCCAGGGTGGAGGTGCCGAGGAAGGAGGTGGTGTTGGACCAGCCGCTCCTGGTGCCGCTCAAGTTGTTGCGGACGTGCGGGAAAGGGAGGGATGGGGATTGCAAGAGAGTCCACAGAGAGCTGACAGACGCTGTCAGAGCAGACCGGGTCAGCAGAGAAACGGAAGAATTGGCCGCCATTGTTTGGGTTTTTGATGGAGAAAGAAAAAAGGGCAGTTGAGTGTATAGTAGAACTGTCCTCGTTTTAAAGAAAAAAGTCTGTATATGACTAATCTGGTTTTAAAGTTGAAAAAAACCTTTGAGAGTTTGTAGCTTGACGATTTGAGAGAGGTTATGCTCTTTTTTTCCACGATTATTTAAATGTGTTAGAATATTGTTTCCCGTCTTTAGTCAAGCTCTTCTACTCCCGTAGCATGGCTGTGCATTGTTGCCTCTACTACCATAACGCAGTGAAGTATTTCGCCTGGAGCTAAACTGGTCCAAGAAAAGACACACTGAACTTGATGGACAAATGCTGACTAGATTTTCTGACAGCATTTGTTTTCCTTTCAAGTGGTTTTTTTGTCGATCAGCGTATGCTCTTCTTTCTGATAACTTTCTTATTCAAATCGTTTTTTTTATAATTTGTGAGAAATTGTCTAGATTGTGTTACTTTTGTTGCTTCGTATCAAAACAGTCACAAAGAACTAACAGGATACAAAATGTCAACAGTCTTGGTCATGGGTTGCACTGCAAATGGTGCGAGTGTTCACTTCAGTAGTGAGGGTAGTGATAGAGTTCTTATTTCTTTTCCTTTCTTTAATGAAAATTGAAGAAAGAATGAAAATCCTGACTAAAACCTTGTGTAAACTATATGATGAGTTTGAAACACGAGGAAGCTGCAAGAAAACGTTGTCTGCTTTATCTATATCACTTATATATAGCCCCTAAAACTAGCAGTGGGGAAAGCGAAACATCTTCATTGAATCACCTCACCATCTTTTTGTTTCTCTATAAATTTCAGTGTCGAAGTTTTACGATTGGAAGTCACATGCGCTTTCAGCTGGTCAGTTCAATTAAGTTTTCGATAGCTGATGCTTTGTATAACCTTCCCTGCTCTACATGGATGACAGGAATCAAAGTACTGAAATGAGCTGTTTTGCCCTTTAGAGAGTCAGCATTTCCTCACCTAGCTAACCAGGAGCTTAGTGTACCCAAAGACCATTTTCTGCCCAACCAAATAATAAGTTCTTTCATTCAAAGAATCTAGCACCACTTCTTTTGTTTTTTCAGGAATGCAACTTTGCTGTTTGTACGTTTTCAACAAGGGGACGGGATAGCTCAGTGGTCGGAGCACTCGCTTTCCCCCAGCCAAGGTTCAGCAGCGTCGAGCGTGGTTACCACTTCGATGGGTGACCGTTTGCGCGTCTTGGCTTTAGTACAGTCCCCCAGTTCACCCAGCTGTAAATGGGCACCTGCCCTCTTTAGGGTCAGGGAAGGTAAAGCAGCGAGGGAGAGGAGATGGGTGCCGCCTTCAATATGCTGGACCTTAGAGAAGCTGAGATCTCTGACGCCTCGCTCCCCTACGACCACATAGGTTACGGGACACCGTTATCTTTTTTACGTTTTCAACACAGGTATCTAAGAATTTGTTTATAACTTAGCACAAATAGCTGAGAATTCCTTTTATCACAGTTTTCTTTTAAGCACCGTCAGATGTTTTAACTACAGGAGCCACGTAATCCCATCACCATGAAACAAGAATCCCTGGCTGATGAACGTCTATCACAGTATACAGTACCGGCTGGCGAGAAATCCTTGTAGGATAACTCCTTTGTCAGAGCAGTTCTCTCATCAAAGCACCACGCCTCAAGGAAGACACCTTGGAGTCTACGACACTCTCAGGCAGCAGGTTCTGTGGGGACACTGCCAGCTGTAAGGAAGCTCCGTTTTGCAATGGATTCCATCCGTGGATGGATCCATTTGTGGGTCTCGGGACCATTGGCCTGAATGAAGACCCCCACTGGCATCTCACTCAAGAGTATTTGGATCTGAAACAAAGTGAATTACCATTATGGGTTAACTGGCATAGCTGCAAGTGGGTGATAATTCATGCGTTATCAAAAGCGTTCATTTATAAAAGAATAATGGTAAAACTTTGCTTGTTTGTTGTTGTTTTTTCTTTGCTTCTCTGAAAACAGACTCAGATAAATCTTAAACTTTTTTGGTTGACTTAACTAATAATGGATAAGCGTGGAACGATGGTACAAGGTTGTCAGTCGCCTGTATGTCTTATCAGTGAGGACATAAGTGTTTGAAAATGAGGTGATCTGCTTGATGCATTAAAAGGCAGAAGTCGTTTCCGCTTTTTGGAAGAGTAGGCCATTGCGTTCAGGTAGGAATACATGACAAATTAACAAACAACAACATGTACATGGGGACTGGACGTAAAAAGGCACGAGTGCTCATTTCTATTCGAATAAAAGAATACAATGAAATAAATGCTGATAGTGAAACGGTGACCTTTCCACTCAACATCATAAACCTGTTTCCTGTGTCATGTCTCTTTTCTCTCTCTCTCTCCAGCAAAAGAAATTTGTATTTTCACTCAAAATGGCTAGGTCTCTTACTTTTTGTGTTGTCTACTATTATGTGTATCGTGCTATTTTAAACGTGGATATGTTTCTTCTTCTTTCTTTTTTTTATTGGTATGACAACAAGAAAAAAGCCACTCTGATAGCGAAACAAATACAGCTGCAGACAGGAAAATAAAATTAAATAATGGGTGGCGCTGCTCTTGTGGCGACGCGCTCCCCCAGTCTGAATTTCACGCAGAAAAAAATTACTGTGACCTAAAGTGGGTATACAATACAAATACAATACAGAATGATGCCAACAAAATTCAGTGTCGACACCCCCTCCCCCCAATCCTTCTTCTTCCTCCTTCCCGTCTCTCTCTCTGTCTCTCTCTCTCTCTCTCGCTCGCTCTCTCACACACGCACACACACACATGCACTCACACACCTGCACGTATTACACACCATGAATGCGCACGCGCGCGCACCACAATGTACCATCTGAAAATAACAGTTTGACTTTGACTTTGACACACACACCTACCACATACAC
>CM054145.1:17573296-17575796 GCA_028751875.1 Rapana venosa
CTTTTCGGCAAAGAAGGCCATTGTGTGCCGGTAGGAACGGATGACAAAATTGACAAAACTGCATACACACGGGGACTAGATGTAAAAAAACTCACATGAGTGTTTAATTCCATTATCCTCGAAAAAAAAAGAATAAAGAAAGAAATAAATAAAGTCTCACCGATGAGGGTTAGTAAAGTTCGGGTACCAACGTGGAATCTAACTTATCCCTTCCGACTTTCTAGACAGACCCTTTTCTTTTTAACCTCCAGACCACTGATCCACCAATGGGATGGGATGCCTTATCGCGTCAGCCAATGAAAAAGCAGCTGTGACTGTCCAAACCAATCAGAAACCGTCTACTTCAGACAGCCTCTAAGGTGAGGAGAGGACGTTCTGTTAAGAGAAGCCGGCTGATTGGGTCAAGTAGTTTGTGGGGCCAACTTGATTGGAGTGGCTCAGAAAGCTGGTAGGTGAGGTGAGAGAAAGATGGATGGAGTTGGGGACTCTGAGAAGAGATTGCTGGGAGTCATCGAGGTCTCTAGGGGGGAGAGAGAGAGGGGGGAGGGAGGGGAGAGGGAAGGGAGAGAGAGAAGGAGGAGGAGGAGAGAGGAGAAAGGAGGAGGAGGAGGAGGAGGAGGAGGAGGGGGAGAGAGAGAGAGAGAGAGAGAGAGAGAGAGAGAGAGAGAGAGAGAGAGAGAAGGAGGGGGAGAGAGAGGACAATGATAGAAGAGGAGGAGAGAGGAGAGAGGAGGGAGAGGAAGAGGGAAGAGGAGAGAGAGAGAGAGAGAGAGGGGGGGGGAAGAGAAAAGAGGGGGAAGAGAGAGAGAGGACAAGGATAGAAGAGGAGAGAAGAGAGAGAGAGAGAGAGAGAGAGAGAGAGAGAGAGAGAGGGGGGGAGAGAAGGAGGGGGAAGAGAGAGAGGACAAGGATAGAAGAGAAGAGAGAGAGAGAGAGAGAGAGAGAGAGAGAGAGAGAGAGAGAAGAGAGAGAGAGAGGACAAGAAGAGAAGAGGAGAGAAGAGAAAGAGAGAGAGCTCTAAAATGAAAGAGACCATACCATTAGCCTCTACATCAGTCCCTCACTCGGAAATCTCCGCTGAGACGAACTTAACCAACAACAAAAACAACAACACAACAACAACACAACAACAACAAACAACAACAACAACAACAACAAAGCCTGTACGTGAAGGAGGCTGCCGAACAAATCGATGATTGATAATAAAGACAACACGGCTGTGAAGGGCATACCTACGATGAGGTCAACTTTGCCATTGCCCCGTTCCTAGCAGTTTAATCGAAATAAACGATAGCAGGAATCGGCGGTAAGGAGACGAGAACAAGTAATTTGACCGTAATAATCATTAAATGATAGGCTATAAATCATCATCTGCTCCCGTAACCCCCTCTGGGGTCGTATTGGCACTGCAGTATACTAACAAACGTTGCACCAGTTGGCTTCATTTGCGGCGGTTGTGAGCCAGTGCCTGGGTTGTAGAGAAGCTCTTCCCGGCTCATTCAAATGATATAAATACTGATAAATAACAGTAAGACTGATAGACGACAAACAAGGCAATAGAAGAAGATGCAGGCAAACACTCGATAACTGTCAGGTATAAACGTACCACTCTGATCAAATGTCACAAAACCAGTCCCCCACAAAACCGGACATCTCCCGCTGGGGGACGTACAGTTATACAACCACAACAAAAATGTCATGAAAGACGCATTGAAGGACAACTCTTGCCTATCACCACATATCGATTGTCGCCCTTCCCTCCCCTCCATGACAGCAGGAGATGCCCGGATGACTGTACAGATAAGGAAGTCCAGCGATGCATCTTGTTTTGTCAACCACCAATCAGATAGCAAGCCCCCGAAGGAGAAACTTGGCACTGTACCAATCAGAAAGCCTGTCTGTAGATATATTCCTGTGAAAGTGAAGTAGCCGACACACTATCATTTTCAACCGTACGGTTCACACGGGGACCGTTCAAACCTTTCGTTTCGAACCTGTCAGAGTGAAAAGGACGAACTTGCTACATGAATCGTTTGGAAGGTGTATAAAGTGAAGGTCGCTGCATGCCCTGAGGCTTCAATTCACAGCTTGACAGCTCTTGTCTATCACCACATATCATGAGTGCTTATTCCATTATCCTCGATATAAAAGAATAAATAAATAAATAAATTGTCGCCCCTTCCCTCCCTGCCATTTCCCCCACTTTCAGCTCCTCTCAGCTGCTATCCATTCCATCCCATCCCAGCCCAGCTGGTGTTAATGACATCAAGAACTGACCATACTTGGACTAGGTAAAAGGAAGGGGTTCACTTAGTTTAGCACTCTTGACTGAGTGATGTTGGATTTGCGCACTGTGTATACACAAGGCACATACACACTCGCGCGCACCACGTGACCTGAAGCTTCAAGTTGATTGGCTGGAAGATGCGAGCGATCGGTTTGAGACAGAGCAGGATCTGTTCGGAATGGTTGGGTTGGACCTGACCTCTCCAGCCGCTGT
>CM054145.1:17580796-17590796 GCA_028751875.1 Rapana venosa
AATATAATAAGTAAAATTTAAAAAAACAACAACACACACACAACCACACACGCACACACACAAACACACACACACACACACCCACACACCAACACACACACCACACACACACCACACACACACACACACATGAACGAACGCCATCTGCGCTTAGCCTGTAATGGGGAGGCTGTGCCCTATACATCAACAATGCCACACTCTGCAGAGAAGCAGTGGACTCCAAACAATCTCTCTCTGCCCCAAAGGCCTACCCCCTCATCAATCTTGTCCTCACTTTGTTCCTCAGCAGTTTGGTGTTTTTATTTTATCTATTTCTTTTATTCTTTTATATCGAGGATAACGGAATAAGCACTTTATGTGCTTTTTTTTTTACATCCAGTCCCCGTGTGTGTATGCGGTTTTGTCAATTCTGTCATCTGTTCCCACCGGAACACAATGGCCTATTCTTACGAAAAGCGGAACAGGATATAATAATAATAATGTATGGAATTTATATAGTGCTGAATCTTGTAAAGCAACAAATCAAAGCGCTCAGATGACATTATATCGAGGACAATGGAATAAGCACTTATGTGCTTTTTTTTACGTCCAGTCCCCGTGTGTGTGTGGTTTTGTCAATTCTGTCATCTGTTCCCACCGGCAGACAATGGCCTACTCTTACAAAAAGCGGAACAGGATTTGACGTGCGCGCAAGATGTTCTGCGTGTGTTCGCACACGGGACCTCCGTTTATAATCTCATCCAAAGGACTTGTGGGCAGAGCGTGTGTGTGTTTTCTCTCTCCCTCTCTCTCTCTCACACACACATACCCCCCTCCCCTCTCCCCTCTCCCCACACACACACGAATGCAATCTTCCGTATACATCAACAATGTCACACTCTACAGAGAAGCAGTAGACTCCACAAACAATCTCTCTCTACCCCAAAGACCCACCCTCTCATCAATCTCCTTCTCACTTCGTTCCTTAGCAGTTTGGTGTGTGTGTGTTTTCTCTCTCTCCCTCTCTCTCTCACACACACATACCCTCCCCTCTCCCCCCACTCGAATGCAATCTGCCGTATACAACAACAATATCACACTCTCTAAAGAAGCAAGGGGCTGCAAAGAATCTTTCTCTCTCTCCCCCCCCCCCCCCCCACCAAAAGGTCCACCCCCTCATCAGTCTTGTTCTCGCTTACCTAGTTTCCTGCGTGGGTGGTTTGTGTGTGTATGTGGGTGGATGGGTGGGTGTGGGTGGTTTGTGTGTGTGTGTGTGAGTGTGTGTGTGTGTGCGCGTGCGTGTGTGTGTGTGCGCGCGCGTGCGTGTGTGTGTGTGTGTGTGTGTGTGAGTGTGTGTGTGTGCGTGTGCGTTGTGTGTGTGTGTGTGTGTGTGTGTGTGTGTGTGTGCGTGTGTGTGTGCAGAGAAGCAGTGGACTGTAAACAACCTCTCTGTGCCCCAAAGGCCCACCCACCCCCTCGTCAGTCTTGTCCTCACTTACCTAGTTTCTCAGACAAGCCTGGCAACCAGTCCTCTTGTCACTGTCTAGAGAGCTTAACCCTGTCCCCTGCCTTTTCCCCCTAAGTTTGGTTGTTTTCGGGGTTGGGGTTGTGTGGGGGAGGAGAGGGGGTAGAGAGTGAGATGAATGATTTTTTTAGGGGGGGGGGTTGGGAAAATTTTGGATGGGAGATTAGGGGTGGTGGGAGTATTGATGGGGTTAGGAGTTGGGTTTCGGAGTGGGGGAGGTGAGAGGTCTTTTTTTTATTTGGTAATTCAACAATAAAAAGGCCCATGCGGATAGCGAAACAAATACAATTAACTGCAGATCAAAAAGAAAAAAAAAATAATGGGTGGGGTCGCGGCTCGGTGTGGCACGCGCTCCCCCAGTCTGAATTTCACGCAGAAAAATTTACTAGGGACTTAATGGTGGGATAACAATACAAATTACAATACAGAATGATGCCAACAAAATTCAGGTTCGACACCCGATCCCCAATCCTTCTTCTTACTCCTTTTCCCGTCCTCTCTCCCTGTCTCTCTCGTCTCTTCTCTCCGCTCTGCTCTCTCACACACGCACACACACACACATGCACTCACACACCTGCACGTATGTACATCACCATGAATGACGCACCGCGCGCGCACACAATGACCACTGAAAATAACAGGTTTGACTTTGACTTGACACACTCACACTACATACCAACACCACCCACCCACCCCCCTCACACAAACACACCCCCCCCCCCTACACACACAGCCACACACCCACAAACACACCCACACCCACACACATACCCCAAACACACACACAAACACACGTCCAACCCACACCCACACACCCAAACACATACCCATCCCACCCACCCACACACACACACACACACACACACACAACACACACACTCACACACACACACACACACACACACACACCCACCCACTACACACACACACCACACACACACACACAACATTCAAAAGACCGATCACAATCACCGATCAGTTATCCCAGGAAGAATCTGACAGCGTCCATATCACTTTTAGGCACGTCCAGTCCAGCATCAATCCTGAAACGACGTGTTGCACACCAGGCCATTGTTGGTAAAAGCAAACAAAGAGCCAGTGAGTCTACCTGACTGAAAGACAGGCCTGACACGAA
This sequence comes from Rapana venosa, assembly GCA_028751875.1. Classification (NCBI taxonomy): domain Eukaryota; kingdom Metazoa; phylum Mollusca; class Gastropoda; order Neogastropoda; family Muricidae; genus Rapana; species Rapana venosa. The sequence goes on from CM054145.1 coordinate 17,583,436, forward strand.
ACCTTGGCACTCAAATCAAAGTATGCCAAGGAATGTTACAGGGATATGTGAATAATTAATAGCATACCCGTTCAATGGGGCCATCGGGCCTTTCTTCTCTGGAATAAATATCGTTAGCGATATTTCTCGCTCCTCTCTCGATCTCTCTCTGCGACTCTCTCGCTCGCCTCTCACCTCTCTCGTCTCCTTCATCCTCGGAGCTGTGAGAGCGCCTAGTTGGACCAGAACATTCCGCGTCGCAATCGACGACCCGGTGCGATTCCCGTTCAAGGATATCTTCCCCGGAGCTGAAACATCATGCAGACATCCAATCTCCGCCAAAAGTCTTTCGTGGAGACTGAGACTATATAACCCAGACCCCGGGCCGCATAACCACTCAGAACATCTTGCGCACACTTAAAAGCCCTGGTCCGCTTTTCCGAAGAGTAGGCAAGTTGTGTGTCCGGTGGGAACAGGATGACTGAATTCACACATCGCGCCGCATATGCACTGGGACGGGGGGATGTAAAAAAGCGCCTATAAAGTGGTTGTGTCCAGAGACGGGTTGATATAATTGTAAGATTAAATGGTGGAAAAATTTGGTCTTGTTTTTTCATGGGCGTAGGTGGTGATTTGTGATAACCCTTTCTGCGAGCATGATCTTTCCGGCTTGTATTTTATCTTCTCTCTCGCGCCTCGCTCGTCTCGCTCTTCATCTTCTTCTCCTCTCTCTCTTCTCTCTTCTCTCTCTCTCCTCTCTCTCCCCCCCCCCCCCCACCATCTCTCTCTCTCTCTTCATTTCCGCGAAATAAAAGAAGGTGGTCATGTCTTTGTCATTTGTCCGGCCTCTCCTCTGGCCCTCTTCGCGCGCGCCCTCCCTCGATCCTCGCCCTCCCTCCCTCCTGTCCCTGCCCTCCCTCCCCACGCAACTTAGCTATGCTTCCTTAGAACTATGAAATAAAAATTTCCTTCTTGACAGTGAAAATTATCGTGTGCATTGGGCAGAAAACTGTATGAGCGCGTGTATGTAAGCTTCTCATATTTTTAGACTTAGGGGGGTTGTTGTTGTGTTTGTTGTGGTGGTGGGTGTGTGTGGTGGGTGGTGGTGGCGGCGGGGCGCGGAGTGGTGGTGTAGTGGTGTGTTATTTGGGTGTTTTTTTTGTGTGGTGGTGGTGTGTGTGGTGGTGAGGTGTGTGGGTGTGTTGTTGTCTGGTTGTTTTGGATGTGTTGTGTTGTGTGTTGTGGTGGTGGTGTTGTTTTTTGCGGTGTGGAGACAGACAACAGACCAACAGACAGACTAGAGTTAAGAGATAGATAATAATAGATAGTTAATAGATAATAATAAGAGATTTAATAGATAGATAATAGATAGAGAGATAGATGGATGGATGATGGATGGATGAGGACTGGATGATATAATATTATCTATAAGAGATGAAGAGAGAGAACGCGGGCTGTGTGTGGGTGTGTGTTGTGTGTGTGTTGTGTTGTGTTGTGGTGTGTGTGTGTGTGTGTGTGTGTGTGTGTGTGATGTGTCTGTTTGTAGTGTCACGTGTGTGTGTCTTAAGCCCCCCCCCCTCCCTCAAAATCCATCTCCTACAAATCACCACCTGTTAAAAAGCTGTTGTGTGGGCTTTTGTTCTTGTGGGAAAGCTCAAACCATGTTCATCAGCACATTTTAGTCTAGGCAAATAGACTTTTCTCTTTTCTATACATGCGTTTAAAGAATTCAGTGGCAGTTTCCATCAACGACCTCCCTCAGAAAGGGTTAATGGAAAAGGGCGATACTGTAGAAACAGCAATTTTTAATTCGTAATATCGATGACTGACACCCCCTCTCGCTCTCTCTCCACCCTCTCTGCTCAGTCCCCCCCACCCACCCACCCATAGCATGGAGTTGCACACTCCCTTCGCTCTTATGTCTTCATCGATACTTCAAAGCCACCTCAAGACAATACTTATTCCTACCGGAGGATCGGCTACTCGCCTATATAGAGATCTCTATCTCTCTGCAATATAATCTAGGGAGAGATATAGTATAAAAAAAAAAAAAAAATATGAGAAAATATGTTTGGTGGGGAAGAGGATTTGAGTAAAAGAATGAGACTGATAGGAATGTGGATGTAAGAGGTGGGGGGGGGGGGTGGGGGGGGGGGTGGGGGGGGGGGGGGGGGGTGGGGGGGGGGGGGGGGGGGGGGTTTTGGGAGGGGGGGTTTGGTGGGGGAGTTGGATTGAGGTTGTGGTGGGGGGTTGTGAAAATTTAGTTTGTTGGTTTAGGTGGGGGGGGAAAGGGGTATTGATAGAGGTTTTGGATTTTGTGTATGTATGGGGTGTGTGGTTATATTATATTGTGTGTGGTGTTGTATGTGGGATATAATATGATATGAGATATGATATAATTGTAATAGTGGTGTTATAGTTTAGGATGAGGTTGGATTTATATTTGGAATTGGTATAGAGTAGAGATTAGATTATTTAGAATAAGATTAGAGGTATATTTTATAGTAGTTGTTGGGATTGGTTTAAGAATTTGGTGGATTGTGTGAGTGGGTTAGTTAGTAGTGAGTTGGTGTGTTGTTGTGTGTTTGTTGTGTGGTTGTGGTGGGGGGTGTTTTGGGGATGGGTGAGATAGATAAGAAATATTGAAGAAATATTTTATTATTTTGAGGTATGTTGGGATTATAATATAAAAAGGTAAAGGATTAGATATAATTAAAAAGATGTTAAAGTTTTAGGAAGAGATTTGGGAATTATAGGAGTGACGTGAGTGAGTGAGTAGTAGTATGAGTGATGAGTAGTGAGTAGTAGTATGAAGTGAGTGGAGTATGAGTATGATGAGTGAGGAGTGATTAGTGAGTAGTGGTGTGGAAAGTGAGTGAGTGAGTGAGTGAGTGAGTAAGTAGTATATTAGGGATTTTGGAAGTTAATATGGAAGGGTGTATGATGTAAAGTGAGGGGTTTGAGGATTAAGGAAAAAATATATTGAAGAAATAGAGGATTTAGTTAGGTTAGAATTTGAGATGGAGAATATATTAGAGGTGGTAGATGTGGGTGGGGGGTGATTGGGTGTTTAGGTTGATATAGGAGGGAGTTTGAGAGAAGAAATTAAGATATATTATAAATAGGTGGGGGGGAGATTAGGTGGGGGAAAGGATTGAGGGTTTGGAATTATTAAAAGGAAGGGAGGGGTTATAGAGTTGTTGGGGGATTATGAAGATAAGAGTAGGTATGATGTATTTTATTAAAATTTATTAATTGATGTAGTTGGTGTTTTGGTAAATTTATGGAATTAATAAATTTAGAAGTTATAATTGATAGGAGTTTATGGGTAGTTTTATAATGAATATGAATGTAGATTGATTTTGGAGGTGATGAATGTTAGAAGTTTTTTGATGATTGAGGGAAATGAGGAGGGATATATAGATTGAAGTGATATTTAAGAGGTAAGATAAGTTTAATAATTATATTTATTTAATTTGTTATTGTAAGGGGGTAAGATGAGTAGATAAAATTGAGAGTATTTTGGGGGATAAAGTTGTGAATATGTAGATGAGATATAGATGTATCATAAATTAATTTTGAGATAGGGGTATTTTAGAAAGAGAGTATGAATAATGGAAATATTGTTTGAAATAGAGGTTATTTTTATATTTTTATATTATTTGTGTAATTAGTGTGGTGTAGATGTAGAAGAAAAAGTTTAAAGGTGTTGTAAGGGTTAGTGTTAGATGATTTAATAGAAAATAAAAAAATATTTTTTTTTAAAGTTTTTTTGTTGTGTGGTTATTATTTGGATTTTTTTGTTTGATGTTGTATGTTGAGGGAGTGGGTGTGTTTGGGTTGGGGGTTTTTGGATTGTGTTTGTGGTTGGGTTGGTGGTGGTTGTGTGGTGGGTGTTGGGGTTGGTTTGTGGGGGGGGGGGGGGGGGGGGGTTTGTTGGGGGTGTTTTAGAGTGGTTTGTGGTATGATGTTTTTTTTAAATAGGGGTTAATTTTATTGATATAATGTTATAATTAATTTTATAGTAGAAATTTAAATGATTTTAAGAATAATTATAAAGTTTTTTAGAGTTTTTAATGATTTGTGGAATAGTGTGATATTTTGGAGTGTGTTGTTTTTTTAATTTTGGATAATGAGTTAGAGATGATTATATATAATAAGTTATTTAAGATGTAATATAAAGAAGAAAAGAAAATAGTAAAAAGTAGTTGAAGAAAAAAAAAAGAAAAAACAAATATAAAAAAGTGAAAAAAAGAAAAGAATATATTAAAATAAAAAAAAAAAAAAGAAGATCTAATAAAAGAAAAAGGAGATAAAGAAAGAGCGAAAGAGAATAAAGAAAGAAAAAAACAAGATAAAAAAAAAAGAGAAGAGAAGTGCGTGCGTGCGTGCGTAGAAAGAGAGAGAAAAGAGAAAGAGAGGACAAAAAAATAGGAGCAGAAGAGAAAAGAAGAGCTCTATAATGACAACCATACCATTACCTCTACAGCAGTCCCTCAACTCGGAAATCTCCGCTGAGACGAACTTAACACAACAACAACAACAACAACAACAACAACAACAACAACAACCAACAACAAACAACACCACCAACAACAACAAAGGCCTGTACGTGAAGTGAGGCTGCCGAACAAATCGATGATTGTTAATAAACAACACGGCAGTGAAGGCATACCTACCAAAGGTCAAACTTTGCCATTGCCCCTCCTAGCATTTAATCGAAATAAACGATAGCAGGAATCGCGGTACGGAGACGAGAAACAAGTAATTTGACCGTAATAATCATGTAAATGATAGGCTATAAATAATCAGCTGCCCCTTAAAACCCCTCTGGGTCGTATAGGCCTGCAGTATACCTAACAAACGTTGCACACCATTGCTTTCATTTGCGGCGGTTGTGAGCAGTGCCTAGGGTTTAGAGAAGCTCTTCCCGGCTCATTCAAATATATAAAATACTGATAAATAACAGTAAGACTGAAGCGACAAACAACAATAGAGAAGATGCAGCAAACACTCGTTAACTGTCAGGTATAAACGTACCACTCTGATCAAATGTCACAAAACCAGTCCCCACAAAACCGACATCTCCCGCGGGACGTACAAGTATATACAACCACAACAAAAATGTCATAAAACGGCATTGAAGGACAACTCTTGCCTATCACACAATCGATTGAGCGTTGCCCGCTTCGCGCTCGCGCCACCGAGATGACAGGCAGGAAGAATGTTGCCGCGGATGACGTGTAGCGAGATAGGAATGTAATTCCAGCTGAGGTCAGGCTGGTGGTGTTAGGTGGTGGGTCAACCCCCCAATCAGATAGGGGCCAGCCACGCCCTAAGGAGACTCACCTCACCACTGTAAGCGGCATAACAGAAAGCCTTCGTGTAGAGTTTGTCTGTTTAGAGATAGCCATTTTCAACCGTACGGCACAAAAAAAAGCGGGACCGTTCAAACCTTTCTGTTTCGAACCTTCCAGAGTGGAAAAGGACGAAACGTGCTGCGCGTTAGCGGGTTTTGTTAACAAATAAATTGGTGGCGGCATGCCCTAGGATTATATGGCTATGCTTGACACTAGTGTCGTATCAACATAGATGGTTTCGGTTACATTTATTAATCGATATATTTTATAATATATAATAAATATTTTCACCTTTCCCCAACGAATTTTAAAAAACGTGTTGCATAGGGCCCACATCTGAGATGCCATAACATTCCATAAATGCTGTGATGTTTTTGAAAACTGGACATATCTTGGTATGGTAAATTTGTATATGTGTGGTAGGATATATTGTAGGTTTTTGGTTTGGGAGATAGTGATAACAAAAGGCCATAACTTACTAGAGAGGATAGATATAGTAAGTTAGGCGAGGTGTTGGAAAGAGTGAAGAGAGATTTTTAATTATGTTAGGGGAATTGGGGGGTTTAAGTTAAGAGTATGAAGACAGCTCACACACATATGATGTAATAGTAGCTGATGCGCGGGGAATTGGGTGGGTATGAGAAAATAGGTGTAGTAGAAGTAAAATGATGGTAGAGGTGTGGAAGTTATTTTAAAAAGTTTTTATTTTGAAGGATTGAAGATGAAAGGGTTATTTTTGAAAAGAAAAAAAAAAAAATAAATAATGTTATGGAGGGTGAGGATATTAGTGTTGAATGAAATGGTGTGTTTTGTGAGTAGATAGTTTTTTAAATATATATTTGGTAAATTTTGAGTTTTTTGTAATAGGGTTTTTTATGATGGATTATTTTTTTTTATTTGTTTTTTTTAAGGAAGGATAAAGATAAAATTGATTACATTGGGATAATTGTTGAGAGTTGTTTTTTTTGGTTTTTTTTTTTGTTTTTTTTTTGGTGTTTTTTTTGTATTTTTGGTTTTTTAGGATTTTGTGGATTTATAGAGTTATGGGGTTGTATTTTGTTTATTGTTTAGTTGGTAAGTTTTAAGTAGGAGATTAGTATAGGTAGTATTAGTAGGATAGATTGTGATTGAGGTGATAGATGAGGTAGGAGGAGGGGGAAGGGATGATGATAAGTGATGTGTGGTGTTGTTTTGGTGTTGTTTGTTAGTGTGAGAGTGAGATGGAGAGAGATAAATATATTTGTATTTGTGTTTTGTTTGTTGTTGTTGTTTGGTTTTAGGTGATGTGTGATTTTAGTTTTGATGATGGTTTTATAGTTATATAGATTTATGTGTGGGGATGTGTTAGTATTTGTATGTATTATTATTGAGTTTTGTATTGTGTTTAGATTGTGTGGGATTTATATATTTTTTAAAGTTTTTGTTTTGATGTTTGGTTGTGATTTTTTTGGGGGTGGGGGTGTGGGTTGTGAGTGTTTGGGTTTGGGAAGTTTTGTTTTGGGGGTTTTGTTTGTGGTGGTTTTTTTGTTGGTTGTGTTTTGGTGTGTGGGTTGTTTGTTTTGGTTTGGTGTGGTGTTGTGGGTGTGTTTTTCGTTGGTATTGAGTTGTGAGATGAGATTGTTATAATTATTTTTTTGGTAAGATTAATTATTTTTTTGATTTGAATATTTATTTTTGAGGATAAGGGTATGTAGATGGACTAGTCGTAAAGTGTGTGTATAGAGTATTTGACGGTTGGGGGGGATTTTTAGAGTTGGATGGAAAAATTTATAGGAATATAGGTTTGAAGGAAAGAGGGGAGTTGTTGTCGCTGGGGAAGTTCGTTGTTATTTTATTATAAAATGATATAGTTATTGTTTTTTTATTACATATTAGAAGGTGGAAGTAAAAGTGAATTATTGTTAATATATTATAAAAGTGAATTGATAGTGTTAAAATAAATTTGCCTCTAATTAAAAATTATTTGACGTGACAGCGCCCTGTCGCTTCTGCTGCTCCCTCTTACACCCCCCCCCCCCCCCC
>CM054145.1:17595796-17608296 GCA_028751875.1 Rapana venosa
CTCGCGCGCGCGACACCCCCCCCCCCCTCGCACGCTTCCCCGCCCACGGCCCACCCCTCCTCCCCCCCCCCCCCCCTCCCCCCCCCCCCCCCCACACCCACTGGGGGGCGCCGGGGCGGGCGGGGGGCGGCGGGGGGGGGCGCGCCGCCCCCCCCCGCGGCGCGGGCAGTGGGGGGGGGGGGGGAGGGTGCGGGGAGGCGGGGGGGGCGAGGGGGGCCTGGCTCGGGGCGGCTCGCGTCAAGATCCCCCACACACAGCGGCGGGACGACCCCCACCGCTACGATCGCGGCGGGGAAGGCGGGGGGGGAAGCTGCGGGCGGGCAAGCGGCGGCGGTTGAACAATATCAAAGGCGACAAAAAGATAACAGCGAATAAAAAGAAAAAAAAAAAAAAGTAAAAAAAAAGATTAAAAAAAAAGGAAAAAAAAAAAACAAAAAAAAAAAAAAAAAAAAAAAAAAAAAAAAACAACCAAACAAAAAAACCAAAAACCCACCCCACCCCCCCCACTAACCACCCACCCCCCCCCCCCACCCCCCCCACCCACCCCCCCCCCCCCCCCCCCCCCCCCCCCCCCCCACCCCCCCCCCCCCCCCCACAGGTGACTCACCAAAACCGCCCGCTCCGCCGCTGCACACCCCAACCACAAAAAAAACTCCCCGGACATAAAAAAAAAAAAATCAAAAAAAAAAAAAAAAGCAAGCCACAAAAAAAAACAATGAGAAAAAAAAAAAAAGAGATAGAAAAAAAAAAAAAAAAAAAAAAAAAAAGCAAAAAAAATAAAAAAAAAAAAAAAACAAAAAAACAAAAGTAAAAAAAAAAAAAAAAAATCGAAAAAAAAAAAAAAAAAAAAAAAAAAAAAAAAAAAAAAAAAAAAAAAAAAAAAAAAGATAAATAAAAAAAAAAAATGATAAAAAAAAGAAAGAAAAAAAAATAAAAAAAAAAAAGAAGATGCTAAAAAAAAAAAAAAAAAAAAAAAACTAAATAAAAAAAATAAAAAAAAAAAAAAAAAAAAAAAAAAAAAAAAAAAAAAAAAAGAAAAAAAAAAAAAAAAAAAAAAAAAGGGTGGTATAAAGAATAAGAAAAAAAAAAAAAAAAAAAAAAAAAAAAAAAAAAAAAAAACAAACCACAAAAAACACACAGAAAAACCCCCCCCACCCCCGCCCCCCCCCCCCACCCCCCCGCCCCCCCCCCCCCCCCCCCCCCCCCCCCCCCCCCCCCCCCCCCCCCCCCCCCCCCCCCCCCCCCCCCCCCCCACCCCCCCCCCCCCCCCCAGCGGGCGCGCGCGCGCACCCCCCCCCCGACCTCGTCCCCAGCGCTCTCCCCCCCGCCCCCCCCCCCCCCCCCTCCCCCCCCCCCCCCGCCCCCCCCACCCAACCCCCCCTCCCCCACCCCACCCCCACAAAAAATAAACCCCCCCCCCCCCACCCGCCACCACAACCCCCAAAAATAACCACACGCCAACACCCCCCCAACAAAACAACAACCGCAACACCCCCCCCCTCCCGCGCTCGCGGTGGGGCCTACCCCCGTGACCCCTCTTTTCTTCCCCCACCACCCCCCCCTCCCCCCCCCCCCCCCCCCCACCCCCCCCCCCCCCCCCCCCCCCCCCCCCCCCCCCCCCCCCCCCCCCCCCCCCCCCCCCCCCCCCCCCCCCCCCCCCCCCCCCCCCCCCCCCCCCCCCCCCCCTCCCCCCCCCCCCCCCCCCCCCCCCCACCCCCCCCCCCCGCCCCCCCCCCACCCCTCCCCCGCCTGACAACCCCCCCCCTGCCCCCCTCCCCCCCCGCCTCCCCCCCCCCCCCCCCCCCCCCCCCCCCCCCCCCCCCCCCCCGCACCCCCTCCCCCCCCTCCCCCCCCTCCCCCCCCCCCCCCCCACCCCTGCCCCACCACCGGGACACCCCTCCCCCCACCCCCCCCCTCACCTCCCCCCCCACCCACCCCCCCCCACCACCCCCCCGCCGCCTTCTCCCCCCCCCCCCCCCCCGCGCCTCCCTCCCCCCTCCCCCCCCCCCCCCCCCCTCACCCACCACCCCCCCCCTCACCCCCCGCCCCCCCCCCCCCCCCCCCCCCTCCCCCCCCCCCCCCGCCCCCCCCCACACACACCCCTACACACCACACGCGGCCCCCGCCCACTACACCCCGATCCCCCCCCCCCTCTCGACCCCCCCCCCCCCCGACCACCCCCCCCTCCCCCCCGTCCCCCCCCCAATCTCTCTATACCCCCCCCCCCCCCCACACCCACAAACCCGACCCCCTCACCGCCCCCCCCGCCCGCTCCCCCCCCCCCCCCCCCCCCCCCCACCCCCCCCCCACCCCCCCCCCCACCCGCCCCCCCCCCACCCCCCCCCCCCGCCCCCCCCCCCCCCCCCCCCCCCCCACCCCTCCCCGCTGTGGCCCCTCCCCGCCTCCACCGCCACGCCTCGCCCCCACCCCCCCCGCCCCCCCACCCCCCTCCTCACCCCCCCCCCCACCCACCCACCCCCCCCCCCCCCCCCCCCCCCACCCCCGCCCCCCCTCGTGTCTGCGTTCCCCCCTCCCCCCCCCCCCCCCCCCCCCACCACCACCCCCCCGCACACCCGCACACACCTACCCCCCCCCCACCCCCCCCCCCCCCCTCCTCCACTCACCAACCCCCACACCAAACCACCCACCACCAAAAAAAACCAACACCCTATACCAAAACAAAAATCGCTAATATCAACGACACCACAAAAAAACAACAAAAACAAAAAAAAAAAAAAAAAAAAAAAAAAAAAAATAAAAAAAAAAAAAAAAAAACAAAAAACCGAAACTTAAGATAAAAAAAAAAAAAAAAGAAAAAAAAAAAAAAAACACCACCCACCCCCCCCCCACACGACCCCCCCCCCCCACCCCCCCCCCCCTCCCCCGCCCACCCCCCCAACCCCACCCCCACCAAAAAAAACAAAAAAAAAACCACCAAAACAACTAAAAACACCCCCCACAAAAAACAATGATAGGAGGGAGGAGAGGGGGTAGAGAGTGAGATGAATGATTTTTTTAGGGGGGGGGGTTGGGAAAATTTTGGATGGGAGATTAGGGGTGGTGGGAGTATTGATGGGGTTAGGAGTTGGGTTTCGGAGTGGGGGAGGTGAGAGGTCTTTTTTTTATTTGGTAATTCAACAATAAAAAGGCCCATGCGGATAGCGAAACAAATACAATTAACTGCAGATCAAAAAGAAAAAAAAAATAATGGGTGGGGTCGCGGCTCGGTGTGGCACGCGCTCCCCCAGTCTGAATTTCACGCAGAAAAATTTACTAGGGACTTAATGGTGGGATAACAATACAAATTACAATACAGAATGATGCCAACAAAATTCAGGTTCGACACCCGATCCCCAATCCTTCTTCTTACTCCTTTTCCCGTCCTCTCTCCCTGTCTCTCTCGTCTCTTCTCTCCGCTCTGCTCTCTCACACACGCACACACACACACATGCACTCACACACCTGCACGTATGTACATCACCATGAATGACGCACCGCGCGCGCACACAATGACCACTGAAAATAACAGGTTTGACTTTGACTTGACACACTCACACTACATACCAACACCACCCACCCACCCCCCTCACACAAACACACCCCCCCCCCCTACACACACAGCCACACACCCACAAACACACCCACACCCACACACATACCCCAAACACACACACAAACACACGTCCAACCCACACCCACACACCCAAACACATACCCATCCCACCCACCCACACACACACACACACACACACACACAACACACACACTCACACACACACACACACACACACACACACCCACCCACTACACACACACACCACACACACACACACAACATTCAAAAGACCGATCACAATCACCGATCAGTTATCCCAGGAAGAATCTGACAGCGTCCATATCACTTTTAGGCACGTCCAGTCCAGCATCAATCCTGAAACGACGTGTTGCACACCAGGCCATTGTTGGTAAAAGCAAACAAAGAGCCAGTGAGTCTACCTGACTGAAAGACAGGCCTGACACGAAACCTTGGCACTCAAATCAAAGTATGCCAAGGAATGTTACAGGGATATGTGAATAATTAATAGCATACCCGTTCAATGGGGCCATCGGGCCTTTCTTCTCTGGAATAAATATCGTTAGCGATATTTCTCGCTCCTCTCTCGATCTCTCTCTGCGACTCTCTCGCTCGCCTCTCACCTCTCTCGTCTCCTTCATCCTCGGAGCTGTGAGAGCGCCTAGTTGGACCAGAACATTCCGCGTCGCAATCGACGACCCGGTGCGATTCCCGTTCAAGGATATCTTCCCCGGAGCTGAAACATCATGCAGACATCCAATCTCCGCCAAAAGTCTTTCGTGGAGACTGAGACTATATAACCCAGACCCCGGGCCGCATAACCACTCAGAACATCTTGCGCACACTTAAAAGCCCTGGTCCGCTTTTCCGAAGAGTAGGCAAGTTGTGTGTCCGGTGGGAACAGGATGACTGAATTCACACATCGCGCCGCATATGCACTGGGACGGGGGGATGTAAAAAAGCGCCTATAAAGTGGTTGTGTCCAGAGACGGGTTGATATAATTGTAAGATTAAATGGTGGAAAAATTTGGTCTTGTTTTTTCATGGGCGTAGGTGGTGATTTGTGATAACCCTTTCTGCGAGCATGATCTTTCCGGCTTGTATTTTATCTTCTCTCTCGCGCCTCGCTCGTCTCGCTCTTCATCTTCTTCTCCTCTCTCTCTTCTCTCTTCTCTCTCTCTCCTCTCTCTCCCCCCCCCCCCCCACCATCTCTCTCTCTCTCTTCATTTCCGCGAAATAAAAGAAGGTGGTCATGTCTTTGTCATTTGTCCGGCCTCTCCTCTGGCCCTCTTCGCGCGCGCCCTCCCTCGATCCTCGCCCTCCCTCCCTCCTGTCCCTGCCCTCCCTCCCCACGCAACTTAGCTATGCTTCCTTAGAACTATGAAATAAAAATTTCCTTCTTGACAGTGAAAATTATCGTGTGCATTGGGCAGAAAACTGTATGAGCGCGTGTATGTAAGCTTCTCATATTTTTAGACTTAGGGGGGTTGTTGTTGTGTTTGTTGTGGTGGTGGGTGTGTGTGGTGGGTGGTGGTGGCGGCGGGGCGCGGAGTGGTGGTGTAGTGGTGTGTTATTTGGGTGTTTTTTTTGTGTGGTGGTGGTGTGTGTGGTGGTGAGGTGTGTGGGTGTGTTGTTGTCTGGTTGTTTTGGATGTGTTGTGTTGTGTGTTGTGGTGGTGGTGTTGTTTTTTGCGGTGTGGAGACAGACAACAGACCAACAGACAGACTAGAGTTAAGAGATAGATAATAATAGATAGTTAATAGATAATAATAAGAGATTTAATAGATAGATAATAGATAGAGAGATAGATGGATGGATGATGGATGGATGAGGACTGGATGATATAATATTATCTATAAGAGATGAAGAGAGAGAACGCGGGCTGTGTGTGGGTGTGTGTTGTGTGTGTGTTGTGTTGTGTTGTGGTGTGTGTGTGTGTGTGTGTGTGTGTGTGTGTGATGTGTCTGTTTGTAGTGTCACGTGTGTGTGTCTTAAGCCCCCCCCCCTCCCTCAAAATCCATCTCCTACAAATCACCACCTGTTAAAAAGCTGTTGTGTGGGCTTTTGTTCTTGTGGGAAAGCTCAAACCATGTTCATCAGCACATTTTAGTCTAGGCAAATAGACTTTTCTCTTTTCTATACATGCGTTTAAAGAATTCAGTGGCAGTTTCCATCAACGACCTCCCTCAGAAAGGGTTAATGGAAAAGGGCGATACTGTAGAAACAGCAATTTTTAATTCGTAATATCGATGACTGACACCCCCTCTCGCTCTCTCTCCACCCTCTCTGCTCAGTCCCCCCCACCCACCCACCCATAGCATGGAGTTGCACACTCCCTTCGCTCTTATGTCTTCATCGATACTTCAAAGCCACCTCAAGACAATACTTATTCCTACCGGAGGATCGGCTACTCGCCTATATAGAGATCTCTATCTCTCTGCAATATAATCTAGGGAGAGATATAGTATAAAAAAAAAAAAAAAATATGAGAAAATATGTTTGGTGGGGAAGAGGATTTGAGTAAAAGAATGAGACTGATAGGAATGTGGATGTAAGAGGTGGGGGGGGGGGGTGGGGGGGGGGGTGGGGGGGGGGGGGGGGGGTGGGGGGGGGGGGGGGGGGGGGGTTTTGGGAGGGGGGGTTTGGTGGGGGAGTTGGATTGAGGTTGTGGTGGGGGGTTGTGAAAATTTAGTTTGTTGGTTTAGGTGGGGGGGGAAAGGGGTATTGATAGAGGTTTTGGATTTTGTGTATGTATGGGGTGTGTGGTTATATTATATTGTGTGTGGTGTTGTATGTGGGATATAATATGATATGAGATATGATATAATTGTAATAGTGGTGTTATAGTTTAGGATGAGGTTGGATTTATATTTGGAATTGGTATAGAGTAGAGATTAGATTATTTAGAATAAGATTAGAGGTATATTTTATAGTAGTTGTTGGGATTGGTTTAAGAATTTGGTGGATTGTGTGAGTGGGTTAGTTAGTAGTGAGTTGGTGTGTTGTTGTGTGTTTGTTGTGTGGTTGTGGTGGGGGGTGTTTTGGGGATGGGTGAGATAGATAAGAAATATTGAAGAAATATTTTATTATTTTGAGGTATGTTGGGATTATAATATAAAAAGGTAAAGGATTAGATATAATTAAAAAGATGTTAAAGTTTTAGGAAGAGATTTGGGAATTATAGGAGTGACGTGAGTGAGTGAGTAGTAGTATGAGTGATGAGTAGTGAGTAGTAGTATGAAGTGAGTGGAGTATGAGTATGATGAGTGAGGAGTGATTAGTGAGTAGTGGTGTGGAAAGTGAGTGAGTGAGTGAGTGAGTGAGTAAGTAGTATATTAGGGATTTTGGAAGTTAATATGGAAGGGTGTATGATGTAAAGTGAGGGGTTTGAGGATTAAGGAAAAAATATATTGAAGAAATAGAGGATTTAGTTAGGTTAGAATTTGAGATGGAGAATATATTAGAGGTGGTAGATGTGGGTGGGGGGTGATTGGGTGTTTAGGTTGATATAGGAGGGAGTTTGAGAGAAGAAATTAAGATATATTATAAATAGGTGGGGGGGAGATTAGGTGGGGGAAAGGATTGAGGGTTTGGAATTATTAAAAGGAAGGGAGGGGTTATAGAGTTGTTGGGGGATTATGAAGATAAGAGTAGGTATGATGTATTTTATTAAAATTTATTAATTGATGTAGTTGGTGTTTTGGTAAATTTATGGAATTAATAAATTTAGAAGTTATAATTGATAGGAGTTTATGGGTAGTTTTATAATGAATATGAATGTAGATTGATTTTGGAGGTGATGAATGTTAGAAGTTTTTTGATGATTGAGGGAAATGAGGAGGGATATATAGATTGAAGTGATATTTAAGAGGTAAGATAAGTTTAATAATTATATTTATTTAATTTGTTATTGTAAGGGGGTAAGATGAGTAGATAAAATTGAGAGTATTTTGGGGGATAAAGTTGTGAATATGTAGATGAGATATAGATGTATCATAAATTAATTTTGAGATAGGGGTATTTTAGAAAGAGAGTATGAATAATGGAAATATTGTTTGAAATAGAGGTTATTTTTATATTTTTATATTATTTGTGTAATTAGTGTGGTGTAGATGTAGAAGAAAAAGTTTAAAGGTGTTGTAAGGGTTAGTGTTAGATGATTTAATAGAAAATAAAAAAATATTTTTTTTTAAAGTTTTTTTGTTGTGTGGTTATTATTTGGATTTTTTTGTTTGATGTTGTATGTTGAGGGAGTGGGTGTGTTTGGGTTGGGGGTTTTTGGATTGTGTTTGTGGTTGGGTTGGTGGTGGTTGTGTGGTGGGTGTTGGGGTTGGTTTGTGGGGGGGGGGGGGGGGGGGGGTTTGTTGGGGGTGTTTTAGAGTGGTTTGTGGTATGATGTTTTTTTTAAATAGGGGTTAATTTTATTGATATAATGTTATAATTAATTTTATAGTAGAAATTTAAATGATTTTAAGAATAATTATAAAGTTTTTTAGAGTTTTTAATGATTTGTGGAATAGTGTGATATTTTGGAGTGTGTTGTTTTTTTAATTTTGGATAATGAGTTAGAGATGATTATATATAATAAGTTATTTAAGATGTAATATAAAGAAGAAAAGAAAATAGTAAAAAGTAGTTGAAGAAAAAAAAAAGAAAAAACAAATATAAAAAAGTGAAAAAAAGAAAAGAATATATTAAAATAAAAAAAAAAAAAAGAAGATCTAATAAAAGAAAAAGGAGATAAAGAAAGAGCGAAAGAGAATAAAGAAAGAAAAAAACAAGATAAAAAAAAAAGAGAAGAGAAGTGCGTGCGTGCGTGCGTAGAAAGAGAGAGAAAAGAGAAAGAGAGGACAAAAAAATAGGAGCAGAAGAGAAAAGAAGAGCTCTATAATGACAACCATACCATTACCTCTACAGCAGTCCCTCAACTCGGAAATCTCCGCTGAGACGAACTTAACACAACAACAACAACAACAACAACAACAACAACAACAACAACCAACAACAAACAACACCACCAACAACAACAAAGGCCTGTACGTGAAGTGAGGCTGCCGAACAAATCGATGATTGTTAATAAACAACACGGCAGTGAAGGCATACCTACCAAAGGTCAAACTTTGCCATTGCCCCTCCTAGCATTTAATCGAAATAAACGATAGCAGGAATCGCGGTACGGAGACGAGAAACAAGTAATTTGACCGTAATAATCATGTAAATGATAGGCTATAAATAATCAGCTGCCCCTTAAAACCCCTCTGGGTCGTATAGGCCTGCAGTATACCTAACAAACGTTGCACACCATTGCTTTCATTTGCGGCGGTTGTGAGCAGTGCCTAGGGTTTAGAGAAGCTCTTCCCGGCTCATTCAAATATATAAAATACTGATAAATAACAGTAAGACTGAAGCGACAAACAACAATAGAGAAGATGCAGCAAACACTCGTTAACTGTCAGGTATAAACGTACCACTCTGATCAAATGTCACAAAACCAGTCCCCACAAAACCGACATCTCCCGCGGGACGTACAAGTATATACAACCACAACAAAAATGTCATAAAACGGCATTGAAGGACAACTCTTGCCTATCACACAATCGATTGAGCGTTGCCCGCTTCGCGCTCGCGCCACCGAGATGACAGGCAGGAAGAATGTTGCCGCGGATGACGTGTAGCGAGATAGGAATGTAATTCCAGCTGAGGTCAGGCTGGTGGTGTTAGGTGGTGGGTCAACCCCCCAATCAGATAGGGGCCAGCCACGCCCTAAGGAGACTCACCTCACCACTGTAAGCGGCATAACAGAAAGCCTTCGTGTAGAGTTTGTCTGTTTAGAGATAGCCATTTTCAACCGTACGGCACAAAAAAAAGCGGGACCGTTCAAACCTTTCTGTTTCGAACCTTCCAGAGTGGAAAAGGACGAAACGTGCTGCGCGTTAGCGGGTTTTGTTAACAAATAAATTGGTGGCGGCATGCCCTAGGATTATATGGCTATGCTTGACACTAGTGTCGTATCAACATAGATGGTTTCGGTTACATTTATTAATCGATATATTTTATAATATATAATAAATATTTTCACCTTTCCCCAACGAATTTTAAAAAACGTGTTGCATAGGGCCCACATCTGAGATGCCATAACATTCCATAAATGCTGTGATGTTTTTGAAAACTGGACATATCTTGGTATGGTAAATTTGTATATGTGTGGTAGGATATATTGTAGGTTTTTGGTTTGGGAGATAGTGATAACAAAAGGCCATAACTTACTAGAGAGGATAGATATAGTAAGTTAGGCGAGGTGTTGGAAAGAGTGAAGAGAGATTTTTAATTATGTTAGGGGAATTGGGGGGTTTAAGTTAAGAGTATGAAGACAGCTCACACACATATGATGTAATAGTAGCTGATGCGCGGGGAATTGGGTGGGTATGAGAAAATAGGTGTAGTAGAAGTAAAATGATGGTAGAGGTGTGGAAGTTATTTTAAAAAGTTTTTATTTTGAAGGATTGAAGATGAAAGGGTTATTTTTGAAAAGAAAAAAAAAAAAATAAATAATGTTATGGAGGGTGAGGATATTAGTGTTGAATGAAATGGTGTGTTTTGTGAGTAGATAGT
The DNA here is from genome assembly GCA_028751875.1 of Rapana venosa. Classification (NCBI taxonomy): domain Eukaryota; kingdom Metazoa; phylum Mollusca; class Gastropoda; order Neogastropoda; family Muricidae; genus Rapana; species Rapana venosa. Next base: position 17,605,983 of record CM054145.1, read on the forward strand.
TTTTTAAATATATATTTGGTAAATTTTGAGTTTTTTGTAATAGGGTTTTTTATGATGGATTATTTTTTTTTATTTGTTTTTTTTAAGGAAGGATAAAGATAAAATTGATTACATTGGGATAATTGTTGAGAGTTGTTTTTTTTGGTTTTTTTTTTTGTTTTTTTTTTGGTGTTTTTTTTGTATTTTTGGTTTTTTAGGATTTTGTGGATTTATAGAGTTATGGGGTTGTATTTTGTTTATTGTTTAGTTGGTAAGTTTTAAGTAGGAGATTAGTATAGGTAGTATTAGTAGGATAGATTGTGATTGAGGTGATAGATGAGGTAGGAGGAGGGGGAAGGGATGATGATAAGTGATGTGTGGTGTTGTTTTGGTGTTGTTTGTTAGTGTGAGAGTGAGATGGAGAGAGATAAATATATTTGTATTTGTGTTTTGTTTGTTGTTGTTGTTTGGTTTTAGGTGATGTGTGATTTTAGTTTTGATGATGGTTTTATAGTTATATAGATTTATGTGTGGGGATGTGTTAGTATTTGTATGTATTATTATTGAGTTTTGTATTGTGTTTAGATTGTGTGGGATTTATATATTTTTTAAAGTTTTTGTTTTGATGTTTGGTTGTGATTTTTTTGGGGGTGGGGGTGTGGGTTGTGAGTGTTTGGGTTTGGGAAGTTTTGTTTTGGGGGTTTTGTTTGTGGTGGTTTTTTTGTTGGTTGTGTTTTGGTGTGTGGGTTGTTTGTTTTGGTTTGGTGTGGTGTTGTGGGTGTGTTTTTCGTTGGTATTGAGTTGTGAGATGAGATTGTTATAATTATTTTTTTGGTAAGATTAATTATTTTTTTGATTTGAATATTTATTTTTGAGGATAAGGGTATGTAGATGGACTAGTCGTAAAGTGTGTGTATAGAGTATTTGACGGTTGGGGGGGATTTTTAGAGTTGGATGGAAAAATTTATAGGAATATAGGTTTGAAGGAAAGAGGGGAGTTGTTGTCGCTGGGGAAGTTCGTTGTTATTTTATTATAAAATGATATAGTTATTGTTTTTTTATTACATATTAGAAGGTGGAAGTAAAAGTGAATTATTGTTAATATATTATAAAAGTGAATTGATAGTGTTAAAATAAATTTGCCTCTAATTAAAAATTATTTGACGTGACAGCGCCCTGTCGCTTCTGCTGCTCCCTCTTACACCCCCCCCCCCCCCCCCCCAACTCCGCCGCTCTCTCTCTCTCTCTCGTCTCTCTCTCTCTCCCCTTTGCAACCCTGTGCCCCCGTAGGCATAAGATTCACACTTCCAAACAATCTGTGTGCACACCAAAAAAACGCTCTCCGTCCTATACCACTCTTAAAACCTGTCACCCATTCCGCAACTCCATTCAGCTTAAAAATTGCGTGCTCTCTCTCGCTCTCTCTCTCTCTCCCTCTCTCTCTCTCCCCCCCTCGCGTGCGCGCACACGACACACACATACACACAATAATACACTAACACACACACACCAAACAAATACGCACACAAACACACACACAAAAACACACACAATCAACACAATAACACACACACACCACACACACACACAAACACACACACACCTATTATTTCGAGATAATGAATAAGCAGTCACGTGCGCTTTGCATCTAGTCCCGAAGAGAGACACAGACAGTTAACATCAGTGCCAACTCCACTCTCCCGAAGTCCTTAGATGAGACCTTTAAACGTGGCCCAGTTGCGAACGCACGCAGAACATCTTGCGCACACGATAAATCCTGTTCCGCTTTTCGAAGATAGGCCAATTGTTGTTGCCGGGTGGAAACAGATGACAGAACTGACAAAACCGCATACATACGACTGATTAAAAAAGCATATTAATGCTTATTCCATTATCCGTCATATACAAGACTAAATAAATAAATAAAAGAATAAATAAATAAATATAAAAACATAAAAACACACACACTCTCTCTTCTCTCATGTCTCGTCCTCCTTTCTCTCTCTTCCGCTCCTCCCTCCTTCCCTCCCTCTCCACCTCCCACCAAATACACACCACCATTCACTCTAACCAATCTTTCCTACAGCTCCCGAACTCTCATCCTCTTTTTTTGGTTCTAGTGACACTATTGTTTTCCCCGTTTTCCTTCTCACCCACACAGTTTTTGCCCCTCTATCTCTCTGTGACACAGTGGGGCCCAAACGGCTGCGGACCCTTGAGCATCCTGTGCCGCTGTGAGATGAGAGCAAGTCCGGCTGGCGCAGTGAGTACTCCACACACACACACATCACACACACACACAATATATCACTCTCATCACACACTCACACACACA
>CM054145.1:17614072-17644526 GCA_028751875.1 Rapana venosa
TGATTATACATGAATAAAATGATTTTTTTTTTTCTCAACCATTAAGAAAATTTCTTTTAAAAATTATGGCATGTGTGGGGTGTGGTGTTGTGTGCGCCCCGCGCGGTTGCGACGTGCGTGCTCGTCGCCAAAAAATTTTGCCCAGTATTCACACCTATTTTTCGTTGTTTTTTTTTGTTTTCTGTTTTTTTGGGCACTAACTGCCACAGGAGAGTAAAAAAAAAACAAGGTCGGGTTTAAAATATTTAAAAATTTTTTTCACGGGGGAAACAAACAACGGGACGACGTCCCCTTTCCGGGCTGACTCAATTTTCCCACTAATACTTATGTCGTCCTAAACTGTTTGATCTCCTGTGCCAGAAAAATAGGGGGTAGGCCTATGAGGACGGGGGGGAAAGGGGGAAGGGGTTGGGGGGGGAGGGGGGGGAGGGAGGGGGGGGGGGGGGGGGGGGGGGGGGGGGAAGGGGAAAGGGGGGGTGGGGGGGAAGGGGATCCAAAAAACCTTTTGGCTTTTTTCGAGTCAACGGACGCGTGGTTGGAAGCAGCAGCAAAAAAGAGAGAGAAGAAAAAAGAGAGAAGAGAGAGAGAGAGAAGAGAGAGAGAGAAGTGTGTGTGGTTTTGTTTTGCTCTGTGTTTTTGTGTGTTTTGGGGACTCTTTTGTGGTTGTGTGTGTGGTGTTGTGTGTGGGGTGTGTGTGTGAATTTTTGGTGTGTGTGTGTTGGGGTTTTTTTGTGGTGGGTGTGGTTGTTGGTGTGTGTGTGGGGTGTATTTTTGTGTGGTTTTGTATGTGAGTGTGGTATTGAGTTTGTTTGGGGTTGTGTGTGTGAGGTGTTGTGAGGGTTGTGTGAGGTGTGGGTGGGTGATTGAGTGTGTGGTGTGTGTTGTGAACCCTTGTGCCTGCCAAGGGAAAAAAGTGAAGGCCCGCGGCATTTTTCCCTGGGGGCTTTGAATACTCAGCTGATAATGACTGTCGTTGTTTGGTTTTTTTTCCCCCCTAAACCGTAACTGTTAAGACGATTTTGATTGTTTCGTTATACCCTAGTATAAGGACGATCATTGATTGGTTTCTTTTCCCGCTAAAACCCGTAACTCTAATGATTGATTATTGATTCTTTCCGTTATAGTTAAACCGTAACTGTTAATGATTGATTATGGATTGTTTCCGTTATACCGTATCTGTTAATGAATGACTGATCGTTGATTGGTTCCCGTTAAACCGTAACTGTTAATGATTGATTATTGATTGTTTCCGTTATAGTTATACCGTAATTGTTAATGATTGATCATTGATTTTTCCGTTATACCGTAACTGTTAATGACTGAACATTGATTGGGTCTTTCCCTTAAACCGTAATTGTTAATGATGAGTATTGATTGTTTTTCCGTATACCGTAACTGTTAATGATTGATCATTGATTGTTTCTTTCCCCTTAACCCGTAAACTGTTTAATGATGATTATGGAAATGTTTTCATTTATTATAACCGTTACTGTAATGACGAACATTGATTGTTTCTTTCCATCAAACCGTAAACTGTTAATGATTGATAGTGAAATGTCTCCGTTAAACCGTATCTGTTAATGACTGATCATTGATTGGTTTCTTTCCCTTAAACCGTAAACTTGTTAATGATTGATTATTGATTGTTTTCCATATAGTTATAACCGTAACTGTAATGATTGATCATTGATATGGTTCTATCTTCTCCTCTAAACCGTAAACGTTTAATGCTTGATATTGACTGTTTCCGTATTCAGCGTTATAGTTATACCGTAACTGTTAATGATTGAACATTGGTTGGTTTCTTTGCCTTAAACCGTAACTGTTAATGATTGATTATTGACGTTCTTTTCCGTTACCCGTAAATGTTAATGACTGTAACTGATAGGTTCTTTCCTTTATACCGTATCTAACTTGTAATGACTGATAACAGATTGCTTCCTCACAGTAATTTTGTCACCTCGTTCTTTGATCTGTGGATCGCGTTCATTCATTATTGTACACAGACACCTTGCGTTCTTGGGCAGTGTGTATTGGATTTCTGGCCATCACCCGCACAAAAACTAACACCCACCACAAACAAAAACCCACACCCCATACCCGACACCCAACATACAAATCAACCACCCCTCACCCCCTTCTCTTTCTGGTTTTATCCCCCCCCCTCTCCTCTCTCTTCTCTCACGCCCTACCCCCCCCCCCCCCCCCTCCCTGCGTAAACCTGAACCGGTAATGTCAATTGAAACGGGACTTATGCTAGCAGTATTTAAGCTCCACAAAAGTCTACATAAGCTTATCGCATCCGGCCTTTTGGCTAAGATCAAAGTGAAAATGTAACATAAGCTTTATTTTATTTATTATTATTTCCAGGATCATGGAATAAGCACTAATGTGCTTCTTTTCATCCATCCCCGTGTTATCTGATAATGTTGTCATCCTATTCCCACCGGCCACACCAATGGCTTACTCTTTCCAAAAAAGCGGGACGTGTGCGCAAGATGTTCTGCGTGGGTTCGCACACGGGACCTCGTTAAAGTCTCATCCGAAGGACTTCAAAATCTAGTACTGCCTTCCCAGCAACTGTCTTAACAATCTTAAAGCCCTGCTAATCAATAACGTCGTATCAAGTAAGATAAGGCAGGAGGGAGCAGTAAAGCAACTGTGATCGTCTTAGGCTGAAACCACCGACGAGTCAGTGTCACACTACAGAGATTGCATGGCGGACCCCCGCACTGATACCCAGCTCGCCGAGTTCGGCATTATCGCTGAGTTGACGTGCTCATGGATCTCTAACAATCGTCTGTCTTGGGTCCGTTCCCCACTCAGCTACCTACTACTACTACTATCTACTACAACTACTACTAATGCTGCTTGGCTGCTGCTGCTGCTACTGCTACTACTACTGACTACTACCACTGCTGCTGCTGCTGCTGCTGCTCCTGCTACTACTATGCTGCGCTGCTTACTACTACTACTACTGCTACGACTACTAGTACTACTGCAACTACTTCTACTACCTACTTCTACTGCTGCTACTGCTGCAGCACTATACTGCACTACTACTACTGCTACTCTGCCACTACTATTCTGCTACTAATCTACTACTACTAAACTACTACGACTACTGCTGCTGCTGCCTGCTGCTGCTACTGCTACTACTCCAACTACTACTACAGCCCTGTCCATTCGTGACATCCATCTGTCCTTGACCGTCTTGATCTTCCCTCTAGATTTACTCCTCCTTTCCTTCCACAGGCGATGTTTTGGGTAGAATAGATCACGTCTCAATCCAATCCAAACCCTGTTGTTATCGCCCCGCCGACCACAGAGGCCAAAATCAGAAGCTGTCATCTCGTCAATTTTTAATCTCAGTATAGCCAAACTATGACCCTTTTAAGAAATGTTGCGGTTCCAATAGTTTTTTTTTTGAACTCCTAATAAAATGCAGACGAGTTCGGTTGGTATTACTTTTATGTCTTTCCAACAACTATTTGGCCATGAAGAAAATACAGACAACAGATTGCGCTTCCCAAGTCTCCTCCACCAGACTTCATCTAACACTGTCGCCACATTTCATCCATCACCTCTGACATACAGGTCAGGATTTACACAGCACCCCCACCGCCCCCCATTACTAAACGCACCAATCCAAAAGCTATTACAAACATCAGGAGCCAGACTGCGTCCACATGCGCTCAAAATTTATCCCCGCACATGCAAATTGGTGACTCATCCAAAACAGTGGGATGAAGGCCTCTGCCGTTACCCGTGAAGTGCAACCACCCTTTCCACCCACTACTTGGGTATAGGGTCCTAATGGGGATGTGAGCAAACATGATGGTAAGGATGAAATTGAAAAAAACGAATTTACATCCCCCCAAGGTGTGAGCCGACATTGACCTGCAGATGAAGAACTCCAATTCTCATACACTGCAGGAACAGAGAAGGTCCGTGTATTCAGGATCCAGACATGATGCTTTGTTTGACATTGTTAAGTGTTGTTGTTTTAAGTTTCCCCAGCATAACACCATTAGTCGCACAGTAGCAGTGTACACTCTCACCTAACTCTCTCATCAACTGGCATCAACTGTGAGATTGAAGGCACCCACTGGGTGAGAAGTGGTCCTGTATGACTTCCACAAGTACCTTGACACATATCATCTGCCCTTATTTCGAACTCACAGGTGTGGTTTTTTTAATCTCCTTGTTGCGAGCTTGTCATAACTGAGGCAATCTCAACAGAGCCTAACGCAGATAGATCTAACTTTAAGTTAAAAGAGGGAGTGAAGAAAATTCCCAATATATTTATAAACTTAAAACAGCAGCACGGTTCAATCATCATAAACCTATAGTCCCCAAAGACTATTACCCAACCTTTCGAAATATGATAAAATGACTTTTTGACTCTGATCAACTTTCGCTTAAGTAAGGAAGCTCTCTATTCAAACTAATAAGCTTGGCTTGCAATCCAAAGTGAAAAAGCTCATGAAACCGTTTACTCATTTGTCTGCCACAAAACAATTCAACCTGCCACAGCAGAAGACAAAAAATTAAAAAAGATTGGAGGTAGTTTTCATGCTATAATAACGCTACATTGAAGAGTTTGTTCACAATCTATCCATAGTGGGGACGGGATAGCTCAGTGGGTCGAGCACTTCACTTTCCCCCACCAATGTTAACACGTCGAGCATGGTTACCAGTGATGGGTGACCGTTTGCGCGCCTTGGCTTCAGTACAGTTCCCCCAGTTCACCCAGCTGTAAATGGTACCTGCCCTCTTTAGGGTCAGGGAAGTAACGCAGCGAGGGAGAGGAGATGGGCGCCGCCCCTCAATAGGCGGCCCCTTGAGAAGTGAGGTCTCTGAACGCCTCGCCCCCTACGGACCTATAGTTATGGACACCTTACCTTACTTTTTTTTTATAACCATCTACATTGCAATTTTGTTCACATCTATCCATAGTTTACTGATAGTTGAATGGCTTACTTATTTTAATGTTTTCCTATTGTGCTATGTTGCGTTATAATATGGTAAAATGTTAACTTTTTAAAACAGTATTTTTTTTAAGGAACAATTCAAAAAAGGTCAATGAGATATTGAACCATGTCTCCATTATTATCAATCCCTGCAATTTATCAATAAAAGCAGAAAACAGAATAAGGCTACAACCATTGATAATAATCTGTCAGATTTTTACTGCCACGTCTTCTTCTCACTTTAACAGTATCGACATGTATACCTTCTCATACAATCAGATGGTACAAAACCCTAAAAAAAAAAGTTCAACATTATTTTTAAGCAAATAACTTTAATAGGCTGCAAAGAAAATTACGTTTTTTGTAACAACAACAAAACAACACAAACAAACCACACAAAAAAGAAAGCCCTTTTCAAAAGCTATAAAGGCTAAAGAAAAGTTACGAATTAAAGGAAAAATGTCACTGGGCGATACCAAGATAAATTATGTAATATACCGCTAACAACCCTTCCTCAATCCAGTATGGTAGTAGTGTGTGTGTGTGTGTGTGTGGTGTGTGGTGTGTGTGTGTGTTTGTGTGTGAGAGAGAGAGAGAGAGAGAAGGAGAGAGTGAGTGTTGGGGGGGGTGGTGGTGCGCGCGCGCGTGCGTGTGTAAGTATGTGTGTGTGAAAGAGAGAGAGAGAGAGAGGGAGGCAGAGAGAGAGAAGACGAAAGGGAGAGAGGGGCGAGGAGAGAGACAGCGAACACAGAAGAAACTGAACAGAGAAGGTTGGAAACTCTAGTTCTGACCAAGTCTAATATTCGTGGCTAAAAACGAGCTCAGAATATTGAATCACTTATAGATTTACAACAAAAACTTTCGCCAGAACGAGGCTTTTTAGTTTTATCGATTGACAGCAGAAAATGAAATATTTGGCGGGGGGGGGGGGGGGGTGGGGGGGGGGGGGTGTAAGCAGGATCAACGCTGACGAGTGTTACTGTGATCATGATCTACAAGCATTCATTCTTGACAATTCAGTTCCAAATCCTCCATTACGTAGAACAAGCAATCCAAAACAGCGACGAAAGCCGACATTGAAAAAACCGTGATCAATAATAGATACAGTAGTGTGTGATACCGTGAAAAGGCCATGAAACCTTTTACTCATTTATACAAACTACCTAATGGCTCCTGAGTGCTAGAGGCCAAAGCGGCAAGTTCAAAAGTGCTGATCCCATAGATTGTAACCAGCTACCAGAATCTGACAGGACCACAACCGCCCACATGTACATGAAACTCTACATAGCCACACAGAGAATGCGCTGGCAAGGCTGGAAGCAGAATATAGAACGTGTGCTGCCTCGCGACAGAGACACACGGAAAAGACAGTGGCTTGACCCCCATCCAGTAGCCAGAAGCTCTATGGCGACTTGGAAGACCGCAACGAACGGCTCCTCACAGAGACTGGCTTCCATCTGACGAGCGAAAGACCGATTAAAAAAATGAAACATTTAGCCTGGGCCACGATTCCAATTTCAAGATAAGAACTCTGTCGTGAGATATCCAGAAATGGTCAAAAGCTTGTAAACAGCTTCCGAGGCAACAGAAAGACCTCTGGGTAGTACACAATCAGAAAACTGAAAGTAAAAAAAACACACGCTATAAAAATAGTGAACTAAACACACGAAACTAACTTCGGCTGTAGCCAAAGTCCTTTGTCAAGTTCTTGTCAAGTTCTAAGTGCCGAGGCTTACATCTAAAAATGTTGTTTTGCTTTGAAATATTAAGTTGGGATACCTTCAGCCATGGCAAATTATTTGCACAACAAAGGAAAAAAATCCTCTTTAGTCGGAGTTTGACTGCCTAATTGGCTCATGAAGAAGAAGCTCATGAAGAAGGAAGAAGAAGAAGAAAAGAAGAAGAAGATGAAAAAGAAGAAATCTAATGTTTGACACAAAACTTATACACCAATACAGCGGAGTACCTGAAAAGAGTCATACAGCAAATTTTCTCGCCCAAGTGTACTTCCATCACATAAGTTGATTCCCCAGAGGATGGCGAGTCAGAGTGCCTTATATATTCCTGCAAGATCCCCAGGGTATACTCTGGGAACACAGCAATTACTTTTGGTCTACTCACTCTGACGTAAATTATTAAATGAATTTGTTTCCCAATTTCTGTAACATGTAAGGAAACGGGTTAAAACGTTGTTATTTAATTACAAAGCACCGTTTTCAAAATGAAATTATCTCAGCTTTGGTTTCTTCGTAACTCCAAACGTCAAAACTAATTATCTTAATTTCTATAGCTTCACACTGTGAACAAAACTAAATCAAACATAATTTGGCCGTATTCATGATATACTGTTAAAAATTTTCAAAGTGAAAGTTTAACTCCAGATTTGTTTCAATTTAGTAAACTAGATAGTATTTTTATGTTAAACCTTAGAGTTTCTTTTAAAAATTGTGTTCTTTTAGTTTTACCATACATTTTTCAAAACACACATCATAAATAATTTCGTCAAATGTTACCTTTTTAGATTTGCGTTCCTCGGCTAGAGCTCCGAGGTTCACCTAAGGTGAGATTTTTGCGTATGCGACCGCTTTTGGCACCCAATAAAGGTAGCTGCATTCCGACTTCGGGGACAACACTTTCAACGTTTCTCACTTACTGCTTTACAAGTCTAACCAACCCCGCATCAAATGTGTGGTTTTAAACAACCTTTAAAAACTTTAAGTAAGTCCCTGAATATTTTTTAACTCCATGCGTAATACCCAAAACATTTAATAGTAATTCCACGCCCTGCGGAGAAGGTGACCATAAACTATAAATCCAACCAAAACTCCCAGATTGATGTCGCCTTCAACTTAACTCAGAAACCCCAAATCAAGTTGCCTCGTCTAGGCCAGCTCTGTCACATGCATGCGCAAACCACGCTCTCACTTTCAGCCAGGTTTAAGATTATTATAGTTATATATATTCTCTCCTCTGGCAGTCTAACATTCTTGAACTATGGCAAGCCAACTTCAGTTCCAAAACGAGATTTTTCTGCTTTCTCTTCCAAAAGTGCATAATATACACGTAGTATCAAAATCAACATCAGTACGTTTCGCTAACATTTACTAACCCACAGCACGGTATCCTAGCGCGTGGTCACTTCTTTTTAGTTGACAGTCTTGAACTAATAAGCTATGAAGAAGAAAAAAAGAAGAAGAGGAGAAAATTAAAAAAAAGAGAAGAAAAGAAGGAGAACAACAACAACAAGAAAAAGAAATCCTAATGTTGAACACAAACTTACATGCACCGTCTCAATGATAATGACAGGTGTTGACTATCAAACTGTTTCCACGACAAAAAACTGATTAACAACAACACATGCACAATACACATCATGTACTTGTAATGTAACCTATGTTGCCCCCAACAGCTCTATAGTGATAGTGTAGGTTTGTTTTTATCTTTGTAATACGGATTGTAATCGATTTACCTCCTGCATTTTTCTTCCAGTCTTCCAGTACTTTCTATCACACACACAACACACAACACACACACACACACACACACACACACACACACACAACACAACTCATCACTCACACACAAAGAGAGAAGAGAGAGAGAGAGAGAAGAGAAGAGAGAGAGAGAGAGAGAAGAGAGAGAGAGGAGTGAGAGAGAGAGAAGAGAGAGGGATAGAGAAAGAGAGAGTTGCTCTGACTGAACTCTGAATTCTGAAATCATTTCATCCATAAAATTCCAATAGGCATACATGAATGGGTTGCTATCAAATCGATAAATGGTAAGAAGACACAGTAGAACAAAAATCAAAAAGAGAAAAGAAGACGAGAAAGGAAGGAAACTACACGCACCCAGAGAGAGAGAAGAGAGAGAGAGATAGAGAGAGAAGAGAGAGAGAGAGAGAGGAGAGAGAGAGAGAGAGAGAGAGAGACAGAACAGACAGACAGACAGACATACAGACAGAGACAGACAACAGACAGAGAATAAATGCATGCTCGATGATTCCAAGTCCATGCACAACAGCAGTAGGAAAACAAAAAATTCCCTATTCGATATCCCGAGACTAAGCATGTGATTATATCACTTCGTAGTTGCTGACAGGAAAAACTGAAATCGAATCTTAAAAAAATAAAAAAAGAAGAAGACCCGTAAAGTACAGCTTAAGAAAAATCGCTATAAAACACCCCCCAGTCGAATAGCTAACAAATAGTAGGGAAGGAGAAAATACTCGTAACCATTTTAAGAATATACCATCCACTTTTAAGGCTTGATTCTTTTTTAAATGCACTTGATACTCTGGAATAATGGCAGGCAAGCATAAACAGAATCTGGACAAGCATACTTTGCGTTGCTGGGATATATGTTTTAACCTAGTTATTAGTATTGGATACTACACAAAATGACAACGTAACATGAAAATGCACTCCATCTTCTATTGATTTCCTTATATAAGATCATATTTGATTTTTATTTTATAAAGGTACGTGTTATATCAGACCACTATGCCTTCTGTAAATAATTTTATGAACATTGACATCTGACACTCCAGTTTGAATTTAGCCGTTATTCTTTTGATAACATTCTGTCACACTTCATTATCTGACGTTGGTTTGACGTCATACAGCTTGCAAAATTATAAAATTGACTACATATCCTGTTATCTATCACAAGATGTATTATATCATTCCTAGCGTACCAATGACGAACAATAAGTCTTGTCTGGGAACAGTAACAATTCAATAGTCAATACTGATTTATGCACATCATAACCACAGCCGTATAAATTTAACCAAGTAAACATATTTATTTGTGGTGGCCCATTTTTTTTCTTTCCCTTAGCATTTAAGTTTTTTTTAACAACATCCACGAGGTTTTGAAAGTATCCTCTGTGGTCTCGATATTTCAAAGTTTTATTGCAATAAGCTAGCACATCCATCATTAGTACAACAGAACTACTTCAAAGAGGATAATACATTGATAAATCAATATTGTTTCACTGTAGATAAGATCATTTGGTGTATGTTTAACCAAAAAGTGCTTAAAGCACACAATCCACAACTCGCATTGTGCTGCTGATGCATCTTGGCCCCAAATTTCAGACTAGGCTTATGGTTGTAATACATGATTACATCAAATAATAAAATATCTTAGTTAGTTTAGTTATATGTAGATCCAAAGAGTTGAGTTGTCCAAACTGTTACGAAGACCGTAATTTTTGTGTCCAATATGTAAACCACCGGCATAACATCCCATTATACTATTTTATAGTGAAACAGAACGAAAACAAATTTCTGATCAACCATCAAAGTAACTCTAGGAGAAATCGCATCTTACACTTTTTGTATCCAATTCACGCCCAAAAATAAAAATACTTGAAAATCATAGGTACAAACTGAATTGAATGGAATTCCACATTTGTGTAACTCCCCCAAGTAAAATTTACTAATTTATCATATCAACCCTGAAACAGGTTCAACTAAATACAATTTAAAAACAAGATTTTCTTTCATCATCGTTAAGGCGTTTATCTAATGGAAAGTTTAGAAAGACCTACATCCATCCTGCCTCGATTCATTTCTATCATTGTATCAACAACGATTTGTCAACACCAATGAATGTTTTCTGGCTCTCATTATTCCTTTTACCATTTATAAATGTTATACCTTCACAACGATACAGCTATCCTACTCAGCTACTGCAGTCCTTAAATAAAACAAACTGAGCAAACAAACAAGCCTGTGTAAGAATGGAAATGGAAGTAAATATTTTCTAAATCCTTTTAGTATAATGGGATTATTCCTTTACATTTCAACGAAGCGAGATCTTCCTTATTCCTTCGCCGCCTCCCTCCCCCCCCCCCCCCCCCCCTCCCCCGTAATCCAACCCATAGTGTTCTGTCTACAGGCATTTTTCTGTTTTTGTTTTACGCTTTACCGCCCCCCCCCCCCCCCCCCCCCACACACACACACACCCAAAAATGATGCTGGCTTCTCCACTCTCGACCAAATATATCCGTAAATATAATACTTAATCTTTTAAAATCAAGGATGGAACTGAACCCTTACCTGTCATATGAACGTGCAGAAACAGATTAAGGAATCCCTTTTCCTTTCTGGCTTAGGTTTGGGGCCCACAACACTGCCAGTATCGAAGTCTCTTTCTAAAAAATCTCATAGCAACCCAAGTCACGCCGAAAACAAATCCACCGTCAGCCATTGTTAGTGGACCTGAGGCTCCAAGCCACAGGTGTACCAATTCACTTGTCCAAGCTCTGCCCCACAAGCAAGATGTAGACCAGTTTCCGAGACAGTCTCCATCTCACCTACCAAAAATAAAAATAAAAATATTCAGTTTTTAAATTCCAATACCAACCACAGAACTGTCCAACTTGAAACGGAACCACAATCACTGTGATATCGAAATCTCGTACACTAACTAAAGTGTAACCCTAAGCATAGCCCTGCTACAGAAGCTATATAAGCTAGGCTAACCGCCGACACTTCAATCTACACTGAGTCTCACACGCAATAATCCAACCTTACCACACCAGCAAAATCCGCGAAAATGGAGGGGAACAGCAACTATCTCACAATCAGAATAAAAAACTAGCTGAACACACAGACAACGTGAAACTTTCAGCCTTAAAAACAACAACAAACTGGCAGTGTGACCTCAAAAACACGAACTGGCGGACGGCATGGAAATGCAGGTGTAAGTGAAAAACTCTCGGCGTGCAACACACACACAGATTCGCCGCACACAGGTAAAAATCCTAGCGGTTGCACACACTTACACACCACAGCACAGCAGCAGTCAACTCGACACCATTTTGCTTCGTCTTCTCCCGCACGCACGCGACAAAGCCGAGAACGAAGCGTGGTCCCATTCGCTGTTCTCATGTGACACATGCCAATGAGCTCGATGAGAGAGAGACGAGTCGGGGACTCTGGTGGAATACTCTCCTTCACGCTGACCTAGTATAGGGACAGAAATCAGTGGTGTTGGTGGTTAAAGTGGTTTAGTCACCCTGTAGTAAGTAATATGATGATGAAATGGTAATTATTGATCATGAAGAAAATGATGATGGTGGTGATGATGGTAGATGACGATGACAAGATGAAAAATGATGATTGTGTCCGTGATTGAAAATGAAGACAGGTTACATACACAAAATCACACATAGGTGAACCTTTGAGCTCTAGCTGAGGTAAAACAATTATGTAGGCTAGTGCTAAATCTTTGGGGAGGATTGGGGGGGAGTCTAATCAAACGCCAGCATTCAAATCGTTTACACACATGCAAACCTCCCACTATAAACCGTAAACAGATTGGTAGAAAATAACCCGAGGGACATAAACCATTTTCCCGTATAAACGCGAAAAATACTTTTATCTTATAATGTAAAAGATGACTCTTTAAGAGCAATATAACATACCTGATAAACGCGACAAAATTATCTTTACCTAATCATGTTAAAGATACGCTGACGAACATACCCAGCATCATCTGCCACACGGAGAACACAGGGCTCCGCCTAGGTCCAACTTGCCCACAAAACACGTGCCTGAAAAAGTCAGCGTCGTGTTCCAGAACGACTTCCGACAGTTAAGGGAGCAAAAAGGTAAAGGTGTCCCATAACCTATTGGTCGTAGGGGACGAGGTCAACAAACCTCACTCTCCAGGGGCCAGCATATTGAAAAGGCGGCGGCCCATCTCCTCTCCATCGCTGCTTTTCCTTCCACTGAACCCTAACGAGGCAGGTTATTGGGTGAACTGGATGACTGTATTAAAGCCAAGGCGCGCAACGGTCACCCACCCAAGTGGTAACCTCACCTCGACGCTGCTTAACTTTGGCTGGAGGAAAGCGAGCGGCACTGACCACTGAGCTATCCCGTCGTCCGTTAAAGAGCAAGCAGTCATCTGAAAGAAACAAAGTGAGAATAAACGGGAAGGGGTGCCGTGGTCTTCTGTTCAAATGTTGGAGAAATCTACCATGGGAGAACCGTTAGGACCTGGGTTAAAAAAAACCTTAGAAAATATCTTTGTTCTTACTTCTTCTTTTTGTTCTTTTTTTCTTTTCTTCTCGTTTACTCAGCCTAGGCTCTGCAGTTCATCTTATTGGTGAGATTTTGCTATGCACCGTTTATGTGTGTGTCCACACTGAAGGTAGCCGCATTCCGTCTTCAGGTGATGTCTAAAACGCGATACCAGAGTGCATACGAGTTGGGTGGGGGGTTTTTTTAAATGAAGTCCGTTCCTACAGGCACACAATGCCTACTCTTTCGAGAAGCGAAAGGAGTTTTTAACGATGCGTAAGTCTCTATGAGCATTTGCACACGGGATCTCGGTATAACAGTTTTTTGTTTATTCTTTTTATTCGAGGATAATGAAATAAGCACTTATCTCACTTTTAACATCCGTCCCCGTGTGCAATGCGGGTTTGTCATTCTGTCAACTGTTCCCACCGCACACAATGGCTTACTCTTACGAAAAGCGGAACATGATTAACGAGTGCCGCAAGATGTTCTGGTGATTTGCACACGGGCCTCGGTTTATTAGTCTCATCCGAAGAACTTTTGGGGAGAGATGGAGTCCTGCACTATGTTAACTTCCAGGGGAAATATCCCCCTTGAACGGGAAATTCGATTTCGAACCCGTCCGTCAGATTGCGGGAGCGCAATGATCTAATCTAAACCACTAGGGCATCCCGTCCCCTGTCCCCTGTCTCATCTGAAGAACTTTCGAGAGAGTGAGTGGTATTAAAATGTTGTTACTCCGGAGAAAATCAAATCCCCTCGAGAAACGAACGCGGCCGTCCTTCCTTCTCGTGCCCCTGGCATTGAACCCTCGCACCAAGGAAACCCCAACCCACGGGCCCTCAGAAATGGAACGGAAGCCCTCACAAAACACACAAACATCAACTCCAAAACACAACAAAAAAAAAAACAATCAAATCAATTCAAAAACACATCACATCAACTCAAAAACGCTCTAACTAAAAAAGCTCAACAAACAAACGCTGCTCCTTAAAAAACTAAAACCACTCTAGGCTAATATTTTTAATAGCAATTTGCTTTAATTTATATAAAAAAGGCCTTAAATTATAAATATAGCTAAATCTATTTAATATCCTTAACTTTATATATTTATAATAGGAAGGACTACAAAACAATAAACCACTAGCTTTATATATAAGGTGCCAATAAAATTAGACCCCCCCCCCCCCCATATGAATATATAAAAAAATTAATACTTTTATACTAAAATCATACCCCCATAAACCTAACTAGTCCTAACCCCCCCCCCCCCCCCCCCCCCATAAAAATTTATATAACATAAACCACTAGGCTATATAACTCCACCCCCTATAACCCCCCCCCCCCCCCCCCCCCCCCTAATAGGGGGCTATAAATAATATAAATACTTACTAAATAAATTAATGAAATATAAAACCCTATAAAAAATATACTAGGCTACCCCCCCCCTATAAAAATATTAAATATACCCCCCAATAAAAAAGGCTATTATAAAATATATGAGCTATCTAAATAATACTAAAAATACCACCCATAATATCTAATAAAATATACTTATACCTATAAAAACCCCCCCCCTATTATTAATTATACCCCCCCCCTCCTACCCTATAAATTATATAATATTATAATAAGCTAAATATATTTATAATATATATAAATAAATATAGGCTAAAAATATAGGCTTGACCTAATAGGCAAATATAAAAAGATACCCCCCCCCCCCCCCCCCCCCAACCCCCCCCCCCCCCCCCCCCTAAGCTATAACGATATTAACCCCCCCCCCCCCCCTATACCCAGTATAAAATAATTATACCATAATACCTATATAAATAAATATTAAATATATAATATATAATTACCCCCCTCCCCCCCCCCCACCCCCCCGCCCCCCCCCTATATAAAATAGGCCTACCCCCCCCCGCCCCCCTATTAATAATAATAACCCCCCCCCCCCCCCCCCCCCCCATATAAAATAAATACCCCCCCCTCCCTCCCCCCCCCCCAAATAATATAATAATAATACCCCGTCTTAGGCTAATAAATTTACCATAAACCAAAAATATCAATATATAAAGGCTATATAGCTAAACCCCCCCCCTTACCCCCCCACCCCCACCCCCCCCCCCCCCCCCACCCACTAGAGGATAAGGCTATAATATTATATAAATATAATATAACCCCCCCCCCCCCCCCTATATACCCCCCCTACCCCCCCCCCCTATAATAAATAAAGCTACCTAATATATATAGGCTATATATATTACCTATATACTAATAATAGGCTTACTTATATATACTTAGGCTATAACTAAAATTATAATAATAATATATATAATACCCCCTCCCCCCCCCAATAATAAACCTCAATATATATGGTCCTAGGCTTATATATTAATACTATATTAGCTAATTATAATATCCCTTATACTAGGCAGGCTATATATCAAAATACTTATTTATATAAAAAAATATCTTCAGGATATAACTTAAAAATATACCTTAGGTATAAGCTAAAGTATATAATAATTTAAATAAGGCTAAAAAATATATAATAATATAATATCATAGGCCTTTTATCCTTAATTATATTAGTTTTATAAAATTAATACATATATATCATATATTACACTAGGCTTAAAAATTATACCTACATAAAATAAAAATTCGGCTATATAATAGGGCTATTATATATATAGCTATAATAATATAAAGTATAATTACCCCCCCCATAGGCTATACCAAACAATTATAATTACTAAAGGTATATGCTAAAAAATAAAATAAATAAACTATTTACCCAACCCCCCTATAAAAAATCTACCCTATATAGGTAGGCTAAACCCTATATAAAAAATTATACCTATAATAAATTAAATATAATTATTAAATAAATATAATATTATATATAACCTATATATAGCTATATATATATAGCTTATATAATACTATATAATAAATTTACCTATACCCCCCCCCCTAACCCCCCCCCCCCCCCCCTATATATATACCTATATATATATAAAATATATATATAAAAAGGCTAACTATAATAAAATAGGCTAACCCCCTACCTATACCTATACCACAATAAATAATATATATACCCTATAAAATATATATAATATATATAACCCATATATACTATATACCTATTCTTAAAAAGGCTTAGAAGATATATTACCCCCCCCCCCCCTCCTCCTCCTCTCGCTCCCTCCTCTCCCCCCCCCCCCCCCCCCCCCCCCAATTCTATACCCCCCCCCCCTCCCCCCCCCCCCCCTATATATATAAGGGCAATAATATAACCCCTAACCCCCAAGGCTATAGGCTAATACTAGCTACCCCCCCCCTATAATAATACCCCCCCCCCCCCCCCCCCACTCTCACCCCTCCTCTCCCCTTCCCTTCTCTCCCCCCCCCCCTCCTCCTCCCTATATTATATATAATAAATATTGTATAATATAATACCCCCCCACCCCCCTTATAATATAGCTTAATAAATTAAAAATACCCCCCTAAATATAATAATAAATATATATATATATATATTTAATACCTATTAAACTATATATAATTAAACCTATTACCCTTAACCCTACCCCATCTAGGCTATAATATATATAATAAAATAAATATAATATTAAATATATATATACCCCCCCCCCCCCCCCCCCCCCCACCGGCAAAATAACCCCCAATTTATTATAAATATAAATTATATAAATTAAAAACCCGTGAAGGCTATAATATATACCCCCCCCCTATAAGACCCCCCCCCCCCCCCACCTATATTATTAACCCCCCCCCCCAATAGCAATAATATAATAGGCTAACCTAGTTATAACTTCATTAGAGTCAATATAAAATATATATATAAGGCTACTATATATTAAGGCTAATAACTATATTTAAACGCCCCCCCCCCCCCCCCTAATTATATATTATATATAATACATAATATATAAGCTACCACTATAGGCAATATATTTAATAATAATTACCAGGCTAATATATAACCCCCCCCCCCCCCCCCAGCTACCCCCCTCCCCCCCCCCATATATATACCCCCCCCCCCCCACCCCCACCCCCCCCCCCCCCCCCCCCCCCCTAAACCTATAAAAAAAACCCCCCCAACCCCCCCCCCCCCCCCCCCACCACCCCCCCCCCCCCCCCCCCCCCCCCCCCCCCCCCCCCCCCTACCCCCCCCCCCCCCCCCCCCCCCCCCCCCTCTCGTCTACAACTCGGCGCTCCCCCCCCCTCTCTCTCTCCTCTTCTCTCGTCGCCCCCCCCCCCCCCCTTCCCTACGACTTTCTGATATACTCTAGCTGATAATGACTGATCGTTGATTGGTTTCTTTCCCGCTAAACCGTAACTGTTAATGACTGATTATTGATTGTTTCCGTTATACCGTAGCTGATAAGGACTGATCATTGATTGGTTTCTTTCCCGCTAAACCGTAACTGCTAATGATTGATTATTGATTCTTTCCGTTATAGTTAAACCGTAACTGTTAATGATTGATTATGGATTGTTTCCGTTATACCGTATCTGTTAATGAATGACTGATCGTTGATTGGTTCCCGTTAAACCGTAACTGTTAATGATTGATTATTGATTGTTTCCGTTATAGTTATACCGTAATTGTTAATGATTGATCATTGATTGTTTCCGTTATACCGTAACTGTTAATGACTGATCATTGATTGGGTCTTTCCCTTAAACCGTAATTGTTAATGATGAGTATTGATTGTTTTTCCGTATACCGTAACTGTTAATGATTGATCATTGATTGTTTCTTTCCCCTTAACCCGTAAACTGTTTAATGATGATTATGGAAATGTTTTCATTTATTATAACCGTTACTGTAATGACGAACATTGATTGTTTCTTTCCATCAAACCGTAAACTGTTAATGATTGATAGTGAAATGTCTCCGTTAAACCGTATCTGTTAATGACTGATCATTGATTGGTTTCTTTCCCTTAAACCGTAAACTTGTTAATGATTGATTATTGATTGTTTTCCATATAGTTATAACCGTAACTGTAATGATTGATCATTGATATGGTTCTATCTTCTCCTCTAAACCGTAAACGTTTAATGCTTGATATTGACTGTTTCCGTATTCAGCGTTATAGTTATACCGTAACTGTTAATGATTGAACATTGGTTGGTTTCTTTGCCTTAAACCGTAACTGTTAATGATTGATTATTGACGTTCTTTTCCGTTACCCGTAAATGTTAATGACTGTAACTGATAGGTTCTTTCCTTTATACCGTATCTAACTTGTAATGACTGATAACAGATTGCTTCCTCACAGTAATTTTGTCACCTCGTTCTTTGATCTGTGGATCGCGTTCATTCATTATTGTACACAGACACCTTGCGTTCTTGGGCAGTGTGTATTGGATTTCTGGCCATCACCCGCACAAAAACTAACACCCACCACAAACAAAAACCCACACCCCATACCCGACACCCAACATACAAATCAACCACCCCTCACCCCCTTCTCTTTCTGGTTTTATCCCCCCCCCTCTCCTCTCTCTTCTCTCACGCCCTACCCCCCCCCCCCCCCCCTCCCTGCGTAAACCTGAACCGGTAATGTCAATTGAAACGGGACTTATGCTAGCAGTATTTAAGCTCCACAAAAGTCTACATAAGCTTATCGCATCCGGCCTTTTGGCTAAGATCAAAGTGAAAATGTAACATAAGCTTTATTTTATTTATTATTATTTCCAGGATCATGGAATAAGCACTAATGTGCTTCTTTTCATCCATCCCCGTGTTATCTGATAATGTTGTCATCCTATTCCCACCGGCCACACCAATGGCTTACTCTTTCCAAAAAAGCGGGACGTGTGCGCAAGATGTTCTGCGTGGGTTCGCACACGGGACCTCGTTAAAGTCTCATCCGAAGGACTTCAAAATCTAGTACTGCCTTCCCAGCAACTGTCTTAACAATCTTAAAGCCCTGCTAATCAATAACGTCGTATCAAGTAAGATAAGGCAGGAGGGAGCAGTAAAGCAACTGTGATCGTCTTAGGCTGAAACCACCGACGAGTCAGTGTCACACTACAGAGATTGCATGGCGGACCCCCGCACTGATACCCAGCTCGCCGAGTTCGGCATTATCGCTGAGTTGACGTGCTCATGGATCTCTAACAATCGTCTGTCTTGGGTCCGTTCCCCACTCAGCTACCTACTACTACTACTATCTACTACAACTACTACTAATGCTGCTTGGCTGCTGCTGCTGCTACTGCTACTACTACTGACTACTACCACTGCTGCTGCTGCTGCTGCTGCTCCTGCTACTACTATGCTGCGCTGCTTACTACTACTACTACTGCTACGACTACTAGTACTACTGCAACTACTTCTACTACCTACTTCTACTGCTGCTACTGCTGCAGCACTATACTGCACTACTACTACTGCTACTCTGCCACTACTATTCTGCTACTAATCTACTACTACTAAACTACTACGACTACTGCTGCTGCTGCCTGCTGCTGCTACTGCTACTACTCCAACTACTACTACAGCCCTGTCCATTCGTGACATCCATCTGTCCTTGACCGTCTTGATCTTCCCTCTAGATTTACTCCTCCTTTCCTTCCACAGGCGATGTTTTGGGTAGAATAGATCACGTCTCAATCCAATCCAAACCCTGTTGTTATCGCCCCGCCGACCACAGAGGCCAAAATCAGAAGCTGTCATCTCGTCAATTTTTAATCTCAGTATAGCCAAACTATGACCCTTTTAAGAAATGTTGCGGTTCCAATAGTTTTTTTTTTGAACTCCTAATAAAATGCAGACGAGTTCGGTTGGTATTACTTTTATGTCTTTCCAACAACTATTTGGCCATGAAGAAAATACAGACAACAGATTGCGCTTCCCAAGTCTCCTCCACCAGACTTCATCTAACACTGTCGCCACATTTCATCCATCACCTCTGACATACAGGTCAGGATTTACACAGCACCCCCACCGCCCCCCATTACTAAACGCACCAATCCAAAAGCTATTACAAACATCAGGAGCCAGACTGCGTCCACATGCGCTCAAAATTTATCCCCGCACATGCAAATTGGTGACTCATCCAAAACAGTGGGATGAAGGCCTCTGCCGTTACCCGTGAAGTGCAACCACCCTTTCCACCCACTACTTGGGTATAGGGTCCTAATGGGGATGTGAGCAAACATGATGGTAAGGATGAAATTGAAAAAAACGAATTTACATCCCCCCAAGGTGTGAGCCGACATTGACCTGCAGATGAAGAACTCCAATTCTCATACACTGCAGGAACAGAGAAGGTCCGTGTATTCAGGATCCAGACATGATGCTTTGTTTGACATTGTTAAGTGTTGTTGTTTTAAGTTTCCCCAGCATAACACCATTAGTCGCACAGTAGCAGTGTACACTCTCACCTAACTCTCTCATCAACTGGCATCAACTGTGAGATTGAAGGCACCCACTGGGTGAGAAGTGGTCCTGTATGACTTCCACAAGTACCTTGACACATATCATCTGCCCTTATTTCGAACTCACAGGTGTGGTTTTTTTAATCTCCTTGTTGCGAGCTTGTCATAACTGAGGCAATCTCAACAGAGCCTAACGCAGATAGATCTAACTTTAAGTTAAAAGAGGGAGTGAAGAAAATTCCCAATATATTTATAAACTTAAAACAGCAGCACGGTTCAATCATCATAAACCTATAGTCCCCAAAGACTATTACCCAACCTTTCGAAATATGATAAAATGACTTTTTGACTCTGATCAACTTTCGCTTAAGTAAGGAAGCTCTCTATTCAAACTAATAAGCTTGGCTTGCAATCCAAAGTGAAAAAGCTCATGAAACCGTTTACTCATTTGTCTGCCACAAAACAATTCAACCTGCCACAGCAGAAGACAAAAAATTAAAAAAGATTGGAGGTAGTTTTCATGCTATAATAACGCTACATTGAAGAGTTTGTTCACAATCTATCCATAGTGGGGACGGGATAGCTCAGTGGGTCGAGCACTTCACTTTCCCCCACCAATGTTAACACGTCGAGCATGGTTACCAGTGATGGGTGACCGTTTGCGCGCCTTGGCTTCAGTACAGTTCCCCCAGTTCACCCAGCTGTAAATGGTACCTGCCCTCTTTAGGGTCAGGGAAGTAACGCAGCGAGGGAGAGGAGATGGGCGCCGCCCCTCAATAGGCGGCCCCTTGAGAAGTGAGGTCTCTGAACGCCTCGCCCCCTACGGACCTATAGTTATGGACACCTTACCTTACTTTTTTTTTATAACCATCTACATTGCAATTTTGTTCACATCTATCCATAGTTTACTGATAGTTGAATGGCTTACTTATTTTAATGTTTTCCTATTGTGCTATGTTGCGTTATAATATGGTAAAATGTTAACTTTTTAAAACAGTATTTTTTTTAAGGAACAATTCAAAAAAGGTCAATGAGATATTGAACCATGTCTCCATTATTATCAATCCCTGCAATTTATCAATAAAAGCAGAAAACAGAATAAGGCTACAACCATTGATAATAATCTGTCAGATTTTTACTGCCACGTCTTCTTCTCACTTTAACAGTATCGACATGTATACCTTCTCATACAATCAGATGGTACAAAACCCTAAAAAAAAAAGTTCAACATTATTTTTAGACATCGAGCTCCAAAGGGTGGTGTCGACCCGCACAAAGATCAGGCTGTTCAACTCCAACGTCAAGTCAGTCCTACTGTATGGAGCGGAGACATGGAGGACAACAAAGACCACCATCAAGAAAGTGCAGACCTTCATCAACAGCTGCCTGAGACGAATCCTCCAGATCCACTGGCCCGACACCATCAGCAACGCAGACCTGTGGCAACGTACCAACCAGCTGCCAGCCGAGAATGAAATCCGGCGCAGGAGATGGGGATGGATTGGGCACACCCTGAGAAAGCCAGCCAGCAACATCACAAGGCAGGCACTATCATTGAACCCCAGGGAAAACGAAAAAGAGAAAGGCCAAGAAACACCTGGCGACGTGACCTTGAGGCAGAAACCAAGAAGATGGGATATACCTGGAGACAGCTGGAGAGAATAGCACAGGACAGAGGACTCTGGCGGACTGTTGTCGGCGGCCTATGCTCCAGTGGGAGAGATGGGCCTAAGTAAGTAAGTTTGTCAGCAGTTCCTACCGGCACGCAACAGCCTACTCAACCAGACCTCGACTGACTTAGTCTCATCCCACGAACTTTTCCGGGGGGGGAAGTGGAGTACTGATGTTTAACTTCAGGGGTAAAAATCCCCATCCCACGATTGCCTCAGTGGAGGCTCCAAACCCGGGACCCGTCAAATCACCGAGTGCAACGCTCTAACCACTAGGCTAGCTATCCCCTACCCCCACCCCCCAAATCTGGACTTTGGCAAACTGGTGTAATCGTAGGATAAAGAGAAAAGTCACAACAGAAACAACACGTCGTAACCTACCCCAGGGACACTGACTGATGAAACCAGCAATTAAGCGTTACTTCAGGGTCTACCCAAACAAACCATAGGTATGGAGTAAGCCTAGGCCTACCTCCCTGCACTAAAGAGATCATGAAGGGGACTTAATTGTCGTCTGCTGGCTACGTGACATTCCAAGAGGAAACAACCCCTGCTGGGTTTTCTCTAATCACAGCACTCTAAAGGCTTCAGTCACACCTTGAAGGTGTGTGTGTGTGTGTGTGTGTTGTGTGTGTGTCTCTGTGTGTGTGTGTGTGTGTGTGTGTGTGGTGTGTGTGTCTGTGTGTGTGGTGTGTGTGTGTGTGTGTGAGTGTGTGTGTGGTGTGTGTGTGTGTGTGGTGTGTGTGTGTGAGTGTGGTGTGTGTGTGTGTGTGTGGTGTGTGGTGTGTGAGTGTGTGTGGTGTGTGTGTGTGTGTGTGTGTGGTGTGTGTGTGTGTGAGTGTGTGTGTGTGTGTGTGGTGTGTTTGTGTGATGTGTGTGGTGTGTGTGTGTGTATGTGTGTGTGTGTGGTGTGTGTGTGTGGTGTGTGTGTGGGTGTGTGTGTGTGTGTGGTGGTGTGTGTGTGTGAGTGTGTCTGTGTGGTGTATGTGTGTGTGTGTGTGTGTGGTGTGTGTGTGTGCGTGTGTGTGTGCTGACGTGAGCCTAAACTTGTTGTCAAATGCCATTACAGCCATGATAGAATGTAAGTGTACCCAGAGCACAGGGGAGAGAACCCATACCAGGAGATACAACACAACTTGCAATCAAGGCTTGTTAGCGATAGCACAAATTAACGTAACGGCGTTCACGGACTCGACCCTAACACCCCCTCCCCCAGCCCTCATTCCCCCGCCCCTTCTCTTTTTCTATTTTCCTTGGACCAAGCTGTACTGGGACAAGCTTGATCCCTGAGTGGTTCATTGTTTGTCTGTTTGGTTAAATTACAGTCCCAGCGGAGTTATCCGATTTAGGGAGTGTACCATCAAACATATACCAACAGTAATATTGGTGGACAAGGCAGTGGGCTTTTGTTGTGATTAGATTAACGTCCCAGCGTAAATTTCCGATTTTTTTAAGGGTAGCAGTGGGCTTTTAAACCTTCATGTTTTTAAGGTCGTAGTTGGGGTGGGTTCGAAGGGAGCTGTACAACCTTCAATATCAACCAGCCCGATCCTAACCAAAAAATTCATTTTTATACACGAAGCAATGCCAGGGCTACATTTAAATTTTAATCGAATATTATTCCAAATTTCTCAGCCTGACAAGTCTTTACTAAAAACTCAGTTTCCATAAAGGAAAAGGTGTGTGTGTTGTGGGGGGGGGGGGGGGGGGGGGGGGTTTTTTTTGTTTTTAATAATCCTCTAAAGTCGAAGTTGGCTGGCCGAGTGGCGATGCATTTGAAGATGTCACATACATTATTTTCTTATGCATTGTACTCACAGTGATTCTCAGATGAGAGGTGTGATACAGGGCGCCACAGGGCAGGTGTTTTTGGTAACAACCCAGTGTTAGGCTGGTGTACTGCAACATCATCATACTAAACAAAGCACACAACATCAGCAACATCATCATCATCATCATCATCACATCACATCATCATCAAGAACAAACTACCCTCCCACCACCCAACCTACGTATGTAAAATAAAAAAGGTAAGGTAGAAAGGAGTCCCCCATAACCTATCAGGTCTTATGGGAGCGAGCGTCAGACCTCAGCTTCTCTAGGCCACATAGAGCGGCGCCATTCTCCTCTCCATCCTCTTACCTTCCCTACCCTAAAAGGACAGGTTACCCATTTACAGCTGGGTGAACTGAGAACTGTACGAACCAAGGCCGCGCAAACGGTCACCCGCGAGCGCGCCGCGCGATAGCGCCCACGCTCGACGCTGCTTAACTTGCTGGGGAAGCAATGCTCCGGACCACTGATCTAAGCCTGTCCCCACGAGGAATGTCAGTGCAGGAAATTGGCCAATTCAAAAGCTGAATCATAATGTATTACTCCCCCTTTAGTGTGTGTGTGGTTGTGTAGTGTGGTGTGTGTGTGAGGTGTTGGTGTGTTGTCGTGCTGCGCTTCGTGCGCTGCGCGCAAATAGACTTTACAGCTGAGTGGATAACACTGATTGGTCCCCAAGAGTCCACCAAGTCGTGGTCGAATCTCGCACTTTCTGGTGAATAAAGGGTTTAGGGATTTTTTACGATCCCATGTCAACTTAAAGCGCAGACCTGCCAGAGTGCCTTAACTCCATTCGTGTGTTATGTTATTATACACGCATAATAGCGCGAGCGCGAGCTATAAAGTGACCGTTTTTCATGTCAGCGGTTCACGGAGGTTAACCGGAAACACGAACATACCCACATGTATCCTTATCACTGGAGAGAGATGGGCTCCGCCGTTCAACTTCTCCTAAACAACGGCCTGATACCAATGGGTGCAGTTTCCCCAGTGTGCTCCTCTGGGAGTTTGAGGGGGTCGCGTGAAGAGAAAGAAAGGAAGTAATAAGAGGAAAAAGAGGGAGGAGAAGGGAGGGAGGAATGAAATGAAGGGGGTAGGGAGGGAGAAGAGGAAGAAGGAAGAAGCGTGTGAGTGAGAAGGAAAGGAGAGAGGAAGGAAAGATGAGGAGGAGGAAGGAAAGGAGGAGGGAGAAGGAAGTAAAGAGAGGGAGGAGGGGAAGGAAGGAAGGGAGGAGGAGGGAGGTAAGGAAGAGATGAGGAGGAAGGAAAAAAGAAGAAAGGAGGGAGAAGGGAAGAAAGAAAGAAGAGAGGGAGGGAGGAAGAAAAAGGAGAGGGAGAAGAAGGAATTTGGAGGAGGGAGAAGGAAGGAAGGAATGACAAGGGAATGAGGAGGAAGGAGGAATGAAAGGGAGAGGGGAGGAGGAGAAAGTAAGGAGTAGGGAGAATGAAAGGGAGGGAGAAGGAATTAAGTAGAAGGAAGTGCTGTGCGCGTGTCGCCGCTGCGTGTGGAAGGGAAGGAAGGAAGGAGTAAGAAAGGAAGAAGGAGGGATGGAGAGGAAGGAAGGGAGGGAGTAAGGAAAGGGAGGGAGACGTGCAGCGAGTGCGCCGCGAGCAGACGAGTCGTGCGAGCGTGTGCGCTGGAAAGAGGGAAGGAAAGAAAGTAGGGAATAGGAAGGAAGGAAGAGAGGAGTGATAAAGAAGTAAGGGAGGAGGGGGAGAGGGAAGAAAGGGAGGTGGAAGGAAGGAAGGAATGGAGAGGGAGGAGGAGAAGAAAGGAGAGATGTAGGAGGGAGGATAGGAGGAAAGGGAAGGGAGAGGGGGGAGGAAGAAGGAAAGAAGAAAATCATGACAGAAATAACTAGTGTCCCTGTTTAAAAATTTATCAGGAGTTGTGAACAGGAAAAGTGCCAACGTGTTTACCTACACATTACACGAAAAGCTATCAGTGTATGTTATATGTAAGTTTTGTCATTTATAATTGAGAGGAAACCACACAAAAAAAACCAAAAACACACACACGCGCCTCGCCCCCGCCCCCCCCCCCGCGCAGCGCGCCGCACGCATGCACGCCACCACGACACGCCACGACGCAACACGCCACACGCAAACGCACACACACACACACACACATGGGGACGGATAGCAATGATTAGAACATTGCCTCGCAATCTGACGACCCGTTCGATCCCCCGTTCAACAAGGATATTTTCCTCCCCTGAGTTAACATCAGTGCAGACTCCACTCTCCCCAAAATCTTTTCGGATGAACCATAAACCAGCCACCGTGTACACCACGCATAACATCTTGCGCACACGTTAAATCCAATTCTCGGCTTTCGTAAGAGTAGAGGCCATTGTGTGCCGGTGGGCAGAACAGATTACAATTTACAAAACACGCTATACATACTATTACTGATATTAATAAGAATCGACGTGAGCGCGAAGTGCTAACCATTATCCTCAATATAAGAAAGAATTTAAAAAAAAAAATATACAAAAACACCGTTTTCTATCACAAAATGCTGCAATGACATGGTTGGGTGCTGTCCCTTTATATTGGGGGTCTTTTTTTTTTGTTAGCTTTTGTGTTGTTTTGCTGTATTAATTTGAATCGTTTGGTCGGTTATACTTAATATCAGGGTTTCCGTAAAATGGTACTTTCACATGATGTGGTTTAATTTTTTTTTTTGTTTCGTTTTGGTTTTTTTTCAAAATGGAAACAAATCATAACAAAAGAAGAGAGGAGGGATGTGGAAATGAAAAAACAAGATAAAAGGAGAGGACGGGAGGTTGGTGGTAGCTTAACTATAAACCAGCAAAATTCTAGTTTGTATGTTTGCAAAATACACCAGTATCCATGTTAAAGATTCTTCCAGATTTGGAAAACACACACACACACCACACCACACACACACACTCACACACACGCACACACACACACACACACACACACACACAAATAGCCAGCATGTACGTATACTTTCACCAGAATACTGTAAAAAACAACACCAACCTGTTCAGTTGTATGACAGGAACATTAATTTCACTCGCCAGACACTTCGGTCACCGCTGACACAATGCATCTGTTGGCGAGCTCCTCCCTCCTCACCCTCTCTCTCCCTCCACACACACACACACACACACACACACACCCCACACACACGCACGCACGCACGCACGCACGCACGCACGCACGCACGCACGCACGACGCACGCCACGCACGCACCGCACAACACACACCACCACACACACAGCGGTCATCATTGATACACTGCATCTGTTGGCAAGCTCCCCCCTCCCCCCCTCTCTCCCCCCCCCCACCCCCACACAGAGCGGTCATCATTTATACAATGCATCTGTTGGCAAGCCCACCCCCATCCCCCCTCTCTCTCTCCCTCACACACACACACACACAACACACACACACACACACACAAACACACACCACACCACACCACACACACACACACACACATACACCCACCCACACACACACACACAGAGGTCATCATTGATACACGCATCTGTTGGCAAGCTCCCACCCCCTCCCCCTCTAACACACACACACACACACACACACACACACACACACACACACACACACACACACACATACACACACGGATAGCCTAGTGGTCAGAACTTTGCGCTCGCAATCTGACCACCTGGGTTCGACTCCCGTTCAAGGGGATATTTTCCCCTGGAGTTAACATCAGTGCTGACTCCACTCTCCCCAAAAGTCCTTCGGATGAGACTATAAACCGAGGCCCCGTGTGTGAACGCACGCAGAACATCTTGCGCACACGTTAAATCCTGTTCCGCTTTTCGTAAGTGTAGGCCATTGTGTGCCGGTGGGAACAGATGAAAAAATTTACAAAACTGCATACACACGAGGACAGGATGTAAAAAAAAAAAGCACATAAGTGCTTATTCCATTATCCTCGATATAAAGGAATAAAAAAAATAAACACACACACACACACACACACAGCGGTCATCATTCATACAATGCATCTGTTGGCAAGCTCCCCCCTCCTCACCCTCTCTCTCTCTCCCTCACACACACACACACACACACACAACACGCTCTCACACACACACACACACAACACAGCGGTCATCATTGACACACTGCATCTGTTGGCAAGCTCCCCCCCCCCCCCCCCCCCCCCCCCCCCACACACACACACAAAACCGTCCTTGTCCAGTGAAAGTTGTTATATCATTTTCACCTGACAGACCATGTCCTGACTCTCCATGTTTCGGAATGTTTACAGACACATGTTTGTTTGTTTGGGTTTGGGTTTTTTTGACAGATGCACTGCTTTATTCAATTCGAATATGCGAATTCGTTCAATTCGAATATGCGCTTTGATTTGTCTTGCAAGATATAGTGCTATATAAGTTCCATTTTTAAAATTATTATTATTATTATCATTATCCTACTCGAACACTTGTTTTTTCGTTCCTCGGCTAGAGCTCAGCGGTTCACCACAGATGAGATTTTCTGCACATGTATGCGACCGTCTCCCCCCTCGCTCCCCCCACCCCCATCTCCCTGAGCCATTCAGGCAGCCGCATTCCGACTTCAGGGATACAGTTGGGAATTGAACCTACCAATTTTGCCAGGACAGCCGGGGGGTACCTCCCTGGTCTTTTGCGATTCTCGACTGTCGTGGATTCTTTTTGACGTGCACAAGTCCGTAAGCACACAGGGTCCGAATGGTTTAGAGTCTCCTGCGAAAGACGTGACGTTCAATTCGAATTTCCCGTGAAAATAGGAAGAGAGGGCAAAATTGGGAATCGAACCTTCCGCTTGGCAATTGCCAGGGGCCTGTCAGTATAAATAGCATCCTCACATTCTGGAAATTCTGTACTAGGAATTCCATCTTTCCTACCCCCACTTTATTTCTGCCTGGCTCCTTTTCTTCCTGTCACCATCTTCTTTCTCGTCTATGTTCTGACCTCTTGGTTCATTCTCCTGCCTCTTTTTCCCGCAGAAAGACTTCAAAAGATAACAATTCTCTCTCATGCCGAAGTCAGATGCGCTGGGTCTGACTTGTCAGGCGCTTAACTGCAGCAGCGCAACTCATTTTCGCTCAAATCACAGAGAACAGCTGAATGAAGAAGCAGGAGTCTATCCCTATTCAGTACCCCCAAGACTATGCATGCAATTATATCACAGGATAGCTCAGTGGTTCGAGCACTCGCTTTCCCCCAGCTAAGTAAGATTAAGCAGCATCGAGCCTGGTTACCAACTCGGACGGGTGACCGTTTGCCGCCTTGGCTTCAGTACAGTCCCCCAGTTCACCTAGCTGAATGGGTACCTGCCCTCTTTAGGGTCATCGAAGGTAAAGCAGGGAGGGAGAGGAGATGGGCGCCGCCCTCAATACGCTGCCCCCCCCCCCCCCCTTTCCCCCCCTCTTTTAAAAAAAAAATTCTTTTCTTTCGAGGATAATGGAATAAGCACTCATGTTGAGGTCTAATAATAATAATAATAATAATAATAATGTATGGAATTTATATAGCGCTGAATCTTGTAAAGCAACAAATCAACGCGCTCAGATGACTTAATTTTTTTTTTTTATATCGAGGATAATGGAATAAGCACTCATGTGCTTTTTTTTTACATCCATTCCCCGTGTGTATGCGGTTTTGTAAATTTTGTCATCTGTTCCCACCGGCACACAATGGCCTACTCCTTCGAAAAGCGGAACAGGATTTAACGTGTGCGCAAGATGTTCTGCATGCGTTCGCACACGGGGCCTCGGTTTATAGTCTCATCCGAAGGACTTCGACATTCAGTTCGATTTTTTGGTCAAACTGGGAAGAAAGGGCGAGGCTGGGAATCGAACCCAGAACCTCACGGTTTACTTGTTGACAGGCAAACGTCTTAACCATCCTGCCACCTTCCTCTCATGCCTCACTCCCCTACGACCAGGTTATGGCACACCTTTACCTTTACTTTTAGTTGCTGACAGGAAAAACTGAAATCTGATCCCCCCCTCCCTTACCCCCCAAAAAAAAGAGAAGGGATTGAACCCAGTACCTCACGGTTTCCTTGTTAGGGCAGGTGGAATGTCTAAACCGTCCTGCCACTTCACTTCCTTCCTTCCCGGACACTTTTTAAAGGGGCGGTTTGACACAGACAAATCGTGCCTGCCAAAACCTCGGCAGCTAACTTCGTGGTTTCAACGGCCTATCGATAGACTGTCAGACTGTCAGGGGTCGTCGATAACAGGGACAATGAGCGGAGGCGCAACAGGTTGAACGCGCTTGTCAATGCTGCACTCACTACACAGGCTGTATGTATACTAAGCTTCTAGCGTGAAGATATAGATACTAGGGTTTGTGCAAAGGCGATCCGCCTCTCTACTCTGGTAGTCAGTGTCGGTGCTGTGGCAAGAGAGAGAGAGAGAGGGAGGGAGGGAGGGAGGAGAGAGAGAGAGAGAGAGAGAGAGAGAGAGACGGGCAGGGGGGTGGGGGGGGGGGGGTGTGAGCGAGAGAGGAGGAGAGAGGAG
>CM054145.1:17645026-17647526 GCA_028751875.1 Rapana venosa
CCCTACCCCCTTTTTGATTTGAGGGTCTCTTTTGGATCCAGTCATTTTTGGGCTTCTTCTTTTGATGGCGGATGTTGTCCTTGCTGCTCTCAGTGTACAGTTTACAGATCTGCTTCCATGTCGTATCTATGTCATGCTGTTCTGTCATGTTCTGCAGGATGTGGAATCTGTTCCTCAGATCGTTGACCTCAATGGCTGGGTATCAAATCGCGCTTGAGTGGTTGGTCTTGTGTTCTTCTTCAGTTTCATCTGGATGTGTGCTGTCACCAGGTGATGATCGCTCCCGACATCTGCACTTCGCTTGGTTCTCACATCCAGAAGAGATCGTCTCCACATACCATTGATCATCAGATGTTCAATCTGGTTCATATCTCTCCCATTCGGCGACGCCCAAGTCAGCTTGTGGATGCCCCGGTGTGTGAATAGGGTCCCTCCTATCACTAAGTTGTTCATGGCGCAGAACTCCACAAGTCTCTCCCCGTTGTCATTTCTGTTCCCCACCCCGTGTTTTCCCATGACTCTCTCATAGTCGGTGTTGTCACTTCTGACCTTGGCATTGAGGTCCCCCATGATGACGATGAGGTCATGGCGTGGGGCGTTCTCTGTCTCTGTCTGCAGCTGGTGGTAGAAGTCATCTTTGCTCTCATCGCTGCTGTTGTTGGTTGGTGCGTAGCACTGGATGATGGTGATGTTGATGTGCCTTCCCTTCAGTTCTCGCACTCATTAGTCTGCTGTTGATGGGCTTCCACTCCATAAGGCATCGCTCAACGCCTTTCTTGAGGATGATGGCAACTCCCTCGTGGTGCTGGTCGTCATCTCTCCCAGAGTAGAGGACGGTTCTCTTCCGGTGGTGGTTCTCATCTCTCCAGATCCAGTCCATCTACTCTCGCTTACTCCTAGGACATGGAGGTTGAATCTTCTCATCTCTAATGTTACCTGTGCCAGCTTCCCTTTTCGTCTCATACATCGTCCTCAAGTTCCAATGTCCTAGTCTGATCTTAGTTTTGGTGGTGTTCAGGTCTTCCCTTATCCTGCTGGTAGCTTCCTCTCGGCTTTGGCCATCAGCATTCATACGAGTCTCACTGGACCTGGGAGGTCCTTCGTACGCAAAAGTAGAAGTTTTCTCTGTTGCTGTTTCTGTAACTGCTCTTTTTTTTACAGGACAGGGTTGTTAGCCCTGTGCCCAACCCCCAACCTGGAGGAAGGGTTCCACCTTAGTCGCCTCTTACGACATGCCTGGTTGGAGGGCAGGGATCCTATTCTTGCAATGCTCGCTTTGTAAGCATACCCCGAGAGTCCCACGGGGGAAGTTTAACATGGCGGAGCCCATCTCTCTCCAGATACAGAATGCATGTTGGGTATGTTCGTGTTTCCGTAACCCTCCGAACGCTGACATGAAAAACAGGATCTAATCACAGCAACAACACCGAAAAAGCCCACTGCCTTGTCCACCAATATTACTGTTGGTATATGTTTGATGGTACACTCCCTAAATCGGATAACTCCGCTGGGACTGTAATTTAACCAAACAGACAAACAATGAACCACTCAGGGATCAAGCTTGTCCCAGTACAGCTTGGTCCAAGGAAAATAGAAAAAGAGAAGGGGCTGGGGAATGAGGGCGGGGGAGGGGGTGTTAGGGTCGAGTCAGTGAACGCGTTAGGTTAATTTGCGCTATCGCTAACAAGCCTTGATTGCAAGTTGTGCTGTATCTCCTGGTATGGGTTCCCTCCCCCTGTGCTCTGGGTACACCTACATTCTATTATGGCTGTAATGGCATTTGACAACAAGTTTAGGCTCACGTCAGCACACACACATACACACACACACACAACACCACACACACACACACACACACACTCACACACAAACACACACACACACACACCTTCAAGGTGTGACTGAAGCCTTTAGAATGCTGTGATTAGAGAAAACCCAGGGGGGGTTGTTTCCTCTTGGAATGTCACGTAGACAGCAGACGACAATTAAGTCCCCTTCATGATCTCTTTAGTGCAGGGAGGTAGGCCTAGGCTTACTCGATACCTATGGTTTGTTTGGGTAGACCCTGAAGTAACGCTTAATTGCTGGTTTCATCAGTCAGTGTCCCTGGGGTAGGTTACGACGTGTTGTTTCTGTTGTGACTTTTCTCTTTATCCTACGATTACACCAGTTTGCCAAAGTCCAGATTTGGGGGGTGGGGGTAGGGGATAGCTAGCCTAGTGGTTAGAGCGTTGCACTCGGTGATTTGACGGGTCCCGGGTTTGGAGCCTCCACTGAGGCACTCTTGGGATGGGGATTTTTACCCCTGAAGTTAAACATCAGTACTCCACTACCCACCGAAAAAGTTCTTCGGATGAGACTAAGTAAGTCGAGGTCGGGTTGAGTAGGCTGTTGCGTGCTGGTAGGAACGAATGACTAAAGTAAACAGAAAACTTTTGCACACTGATGTGTTAAGACTTCATACCCGAAGATGACATGCAGCTACCTTTCTTCTTCTTCC
>CM054145.1:17652526-17662526 GCA_028751875.1 Rapana venosa
AGTTGACTGCTGCTGTGCTGTGGTGTGTGTGTGTGCAACCGCTAGGATTTTTACCTGTGTGCGGCGATCTGTGTGTGTGTTGCACCGCCGAGAGTTTTTCACTTACACCTGCATTCCATGCCGTCCGCCAGTTCCGCTGTTTTTGAGGTCACTCTGCCCAGTTTGTTGTTGTTTTTAAGCTGAAAGTTTTCACCGTGTGTCAGTGTGTTCAGCTAGTTTGATTCTGATTGTGAAGATTGTTGCTGTTCCCCTCCATTTTCGCGGAGTTTTGCTGGTGTGGTACAGGTGTGATTATTGCGTGTGTGACTCAGTGTACGACTTGAAGTGTCGCGGTAGCCTAGCTTATATAGCTCTGTAGCAGGCTATGCTTAGGGTACCACTTTAGTTAGTGTACGAGATTTCGATCTTCCACAGTGATTTGTGGTTCGTTATCAAGTTGGACAGTTCTGTGGTTGGATTGTAGGTGAGATGGAGACTGATCTCGAACTGGTCCTACCTCTGCTTTGGGGCAGAGCTTGACAAGAGAAGTGGTACACCTGTGGCGTGGAAGCCTCAGGTACCACTAACAATGGCTGACGGTGGATTTGTATTTCGGCGTGACTTGGGTGCTATGAGATTTAGAAAGAGACTTCGATACTGGCCAGTGTTGTGGGCCCCAAACCTAAGCCAGAAAGGAAAAGGGATTCCTTAATCTGCTTTCTGCACGTTCAATATGACAGGTAAGGGTTCAGTTCCATCTTGATTTTAAAAGATTAAGCTATTATATTTCTGATCATATTTTGGTCGAGAGTGGAAGAAGCCAGAATCATTTTTGGTGTGTGTGTGTGTGTGGGGGGGGGGGGGGGGGGGAGGGGTAAAGCGTAAACAAAAAACAGAAAAATGCCTGTAGACAGAACACTAAGGGTTGGATTAAGGGGAGGGGAGGGGGGGGGGGGGGGGGGGCGGCGAAGGAATAAGGAAAAGATCTCAGCTGCGTTGAAATGTAAAGGAATAATCCCATTATACCTAAAAAATGGATTTAGAAAATTTACTTCCTTTTACCATTTCTTACACAGGCTTGTTTGTTTGCTCAAGTTTGCTTTTATTTAAGGACTGCAGTAGCCTGAGTAGGATAGCTGTATCCGTTGTGAAGGTATAACATTTATAAATGTAAAGAATAAGAGAGCCAGAAAACATTCATTGGTGTTGACAAATCGTTGTTGATACAATGATAGAAATGAATACGAGGCAGGGATGATGTAGGTCTTTCTAAACATTCCATTAGATAAACGCCTTAAACGATGATGAAAGAAAATCTTGTTTTTTAAATTAGTATTTAGTTGAACCTGTTTCAGTGTTGATATGATAAATCTAGTAACTCTTCTACTGGGGAGTTACACAAATGTGGAATTCATTCAATTCCAGTTTGTTACATACTGACTTTTCAAACGTATTTTATTTTTAGGCGTGAATTGGATACAAAAAGTGTAAGATGCGATTTCTCCTAGAGTTACTTTGATGGTTGATCAGAAATTTGTTTCGTTCTGTTTTCACTATAAATAGTATAATGGGGATGTTATGCCTGTGGTTAACATATTGGACACAAAAATTACGGTCTTCGAACAGTTTGGACAACAACTCTTTGGATCTACATATTAACTAACTAAGATATTTTATTATTTGATGTAATCATGTAATACAACCCATAAGCCTAGTCTGAAATTTGGGGCCAAGATGCATCAGCAGCACAATGCGAGTCTGTGGATTGTGTGCTTTAAAGCACTTTTTGGTAAACATACACCAAATGATCTTATCTACAGTGAAACAATATTGATTTATAAATGTATTATCCTCTTTGAAGTAGTTCTGTTGTACTTAAGATGATGTGCTAGTTATTGCCAATAAACTTTGAATATCGAAGACCACAGAGGATACCTTTCAAACCTCGTGGGATGTTGTTTAAAAAAAAACTTAAATGCTAAGGGAAAGAAAAAAAACTGGGCCACACAAATAAATATGTACTTGGTTAAATTTATACGGCTTTGGATATGTGTGCATAAATCCAGGTATTGACTATTGAATCTGTTACTGTTCCCAGACAAGACTTATTGATCGTCATTGGTAACGCAGGAATGATCATAATACAATCTAGTGATAGATAACAGGATATGTAGTCAATTTTATAATTTTGCAAGCTGTATGACGTCAAACCAACTGTCAGATAATGAAGTGTGACATGAATGCTTATCAAAAGAATAACGGCTAAATTCAGACTGGGTGTGTCAGATGTCAATGTTCATAAACTTATATACAGAAGGCATAGTGAGTCTGATATAACACGTCCTTTATAAATAAAAAAATCAATATGATATTATATAAGAAATCAATAGAAGATGAAGTGCATTTTCATGTTACGTTGTCCATTGTGTAGTATCAATACTAATAACTAGGTAAAACATATATCCCAGCAAACGGCAAAGTATGCTTGTCAGATTCTGTTTACTGCTTGCCTGCATTATTCCGAGTATCAATTGCAATTTAAAAAGCAATCAAGCCCTTAAAAAGTGGAGGTATATTCTTAAAATGGTTACGAGTATTTTCTCCTTCCCCTACTATTTGTTAGCTTTCGACTGGGGGGTGTTTTATAGCGATTTTTCTTAAGCTGTACTTTACGGCGTCTTCTTCTTTTTTCTTTTTTTTTAAAGATCAGATTTCAGTTTTTCCTGTCAGCAACTACGAAGTGATATAATCACATGCATAGTCTCGGGGATATCGAATAGGGAATTTTTGTTTTCCTACTGCTGTTGTGATGGACATGAATCATCGAGCATGCATTATTCTCTGTCTGTCTGTCTGTCTCTGTCTGTCTGTCTGTCTGTCTGTCTGTCTGTCTCTCTCTCTCTCTCTCTCTCTCTCCTCTCTCTCTCTCTCTCTCTCTCTCTCTCTCTCTCTCTCTCTCTCTCCTCTGGTGCGTGTAGTTTCCTTTCCTTTCCTCGTTCTTCCTTTTTCCTCTTTTCTGATTTTCTGTTCCTACGTGTCTTCTTACCATTTATCGATTTTGATAAGCAAACCCATTCATGTATGCGCTATTGGAATCTTTATGGATGAAATGATTTCAGAATTCAGAGTTCAGTCAGAGCACTCTCTCTTCTCTCTCCCTCTCTCTCTCTCTCTCTCTCTCTCTCTCTCTCTCTCTCTCTCTCTCTCTCTCTCTCTCTCTCTCTCTCTCTCTCTCTCTCACTCTTTGTGTGTGTGTGTGTGTGTGTTGTGGTGTGTGTGTGGTGTGTGTGTGTGTGTGTGTGTGTGTGTTGTGTGATAGAAAGTACTGGAAGACTGGAAGAAAAATGCAGGTAATCGATTACAACTCCGTATTTCCAAAGATTAAAAAAAACCCATACACTATCACTATAGAGCTTTGGGGGCAACATAGGCTTACATTACAAGTACATGATGTGTATTGTGCCTGTGTTGTTGTTAATCAGTTTTATGTCGTGGAAACAGGCTTTGATAGTACAAACCCTGTCATTATCATTGAGACGGTGCATGTAAGTTTTGTGTCAAACATTAGATTTCTTTTTCCTTGTTGTTGTTGTTCTCCTTCTTCTTCTTCCTCTTCTTCTTCTTCTTCTTCCTCCTCTTCTTCTTCTTCTTCTTCTTCTTCTAGCTTCATTATTTCAGTGACTGTCACACTAAAAAGAAGATGACAACCGCGCTAGGATACCGTGCTGTGGGTTAGTAAATGTTAGAGAAACAGTACTGATGTTGATTTTGATACTACGTGTATATTATGCACTTTTGGAAGAAAGCAGAAAAATATCGTTCTTGGGAACTGAAGTTGGGCTTGCCATAGTTCAAGAATGTAGACTGCCAGAGGGAGAGTATATATATACTATAATAATATATAACCTGGCTGAAACGTGAGAGCGTGGGTGCAGCACTGCATGTGACAAGAGCTGGCTAGACGAGGAAACTTGAGTTTGGGCGTTTATGAGTTAAGCTGAAGGCGACATCAATCTGGGAGCTTTTGTTGGAGTTATAGTTTATGTCACACCTTCTCCGCAGGGGCGTTGAATTACTATTAAATGGTTTTGGGTATTAGCATGGAGTTTAAAAAATATTCAGGGACTTACTTAAAGTTTTTAAAGGTTGTTTAAAACCACACATTTGATGCGGGGTTGGTTAGACTTGTAAAGCAGTAAGTGAGAAACGTTGAAAGTGTTGTCCCCGAAGTCGGAATGCAGCTACCTTTATTGGGTGCCAAAAGCGGTCGCATACGCAAAAATTCTCACCTTAAGTGAACCTCGGAGCTTCTAAGCCGAGGAACGCAAAATCAAATACAATTTACGAAATTTTTAAAAGATGTGTGTTTTGAAAAATGTATGGTAAAACTAAAAGAACACAATTTTTAAAAGAAACTCTACAGGTTTAACATAACAAATTCTAGTTTACTAAATGAACAAATCTGGAAGTTAAACCTTTCCACTTTGAAAATTATTACAGTATATCATGATTACGGCAAATTGTGTTTGATATATTTTTGTTCACAGTGTGAAGCTCTAGAAATTAAGATAATTAGTTTTAGACGTTTGGAGTTACGAAGAAACCAAAGCTGAGATATTCATTTTTGAAAACGGTGCTTTGTAATTAATAAACGTTTTAACCCCGTTTCCTTACACTGTTACAGAAATGGGAAACAAATTCATTAATAATACGTCAGAAGTGAGTAGACCAAAAGCTAATTGCTGTTGCCAGAGTTCCCCTATCTTGCAGAATAATAACACTTTTGACTCGCCTCCTCGGAATCACTATGTATTGAAGTACACTCGGCGAAAAAAAATTTGTGTTAGCCTTTTCTCCAGTTACCATCGCGAGGTTTTATTTTCTTTGGTGTCAAACTTAGATTGTTTTCTTCTCTTCTCCTTCTTCTTCTTAGCTTCTTCATGAGCTTCTCCTCATGAGCCCATAGGCAGTCAAACTCCGACTAAAGAGGATTTTTTTCCTTTGTTGTGCAAATAATTTGCCATGGCTGAAGGTATCCCAACTTAATATTTCAAAGCAAAACAACATTTTTAGATGTAAGCCTCGGCACTTAGAACTTGACAAGAACTTGACAAAGACTTTGGCTACAGCCGAAGTTTAGTTTCGTGTGTTTATTTCACTATTTGTTTTTAGCGTGTGTTTTTTTTACTTTTCAGTTTCTGATTGTGTAATACCCAAAGAGGTCTTTCTGTGCCTCGGAAGCTGTTTACAAGCTTTCTGACCATTTCTGGAAATCTCACGACAGGTCTTATCTTGAAATTGGAATCTTGGCCCAGGCTAAATGTTTTCAATCGGTCTTTCGCTCGTCAGATGGACAGCCCAGTCTCTGTGAGGAAGCCGTTCGTTGCAGGTCTTCCAAGTCGCCATAGAGCTTCTTGGCTACTGGGATGGGGGTCAAGCCACTGTCTTTTCCGGAGTGTCTCATGTCGCGGGCAGCACACGTTCGTATTCTGGCTCCAGCCTTGCCAGAGCATTCCTCTGTGTGGCCTATGTAGAGTTTCATGTACATGTGGGCGGTTGTGGTCCTGTCCAGTCTGGTAGCTGGTTCCATCTATGGGATCTGCACTTTTGAACTTGCCGCTTTGGCTCTAGCACTCAGAGCCATTAGCGTAGTTTGTATAAATGAGTAAAAGGTTTCATGAGCTTTTCACGGTAATCTACACACTACTGTATCAATTATTGATCACGGTTTTTCAATGTCGGCTTTCGTCGCTGTTTTGGATTGCAAGTCTCCTCCAGTAATGGAGGATTGGGAACTGAATTGTCAAGAATGAATGCTCTGTAGATCATGATACACAGTAACACTCGTCAGCGTGATCTGCTTACACCCCCCCCCCCACCCCCCCCCCCCCCCCCCCGCCCAAATATTTCATTTCTGCTGTAATCGATAAACTAAATGCCTCGTTTCTGGCGCAGTTTTTGTTCGTAAATCTATAAGTGATCAATAATCTGAGCTCGTTTTAGCCACGACT
This sequence comes from Rapana venosa, assembly GCA_028751875.1. Lineage (NCBI taxonomy): Eukaryota > Metazoa > Mollusca > Gastropoda > Neogastropoda > Muricidae > Rapana > Rapana venosa. The sequence continues at coordinate 17,658,517 of CM054145.1, forward strand.
ATAGACTTAGTCAGAACTAGAAGTTTCCAACCTTCTCTGTCTCAGTTTCTCTGTGTCGCTGTCTCTCTCCATCGCCCCTCTCTCCCCTTTCGCTCTCTCTCTCTCTGCCTCCCCCCTCTCTCTCTCTCTCTTTCACACACACATACATACACACACGCACGCGCGCGAGCACACACACACACTCACTCTCTCTCTCTCTCTCTCTCTCTCTCTCATCACAACACACACACACACACACACACACACACACACACACACACACACACACACTCTACCATACTGGATTGAGGAAGGGTTGCTTAGCGGAATATTACATAATTTACTCCTCTGGTATCGACCAGTGACATTTTCCTTTAATCGTAAACTTTCTTTAGCCTTTATAGATTTTGAAAAGGCTTTCTTTTTTTGTTGGTTTGTTTGTGTTGTTTTGTTGTTGTACAAAACGTAATTTCTTGCAGCCTATTTAAAAGTATTTTGCTTTAAAATAATGTTGAACCTTTTTTTTTTAAGGGTGTACCATCTGAATGTATTCGAAGAGTACATGTACGATACTGTTAAAGTGAGAAAAGAAGACGTGGCAGTAAAAATCTGACAGATATTATCAATGCTTGTAGCCTTATTCTGTTTTCTGCTTTTATTGATAAATTGCAAGTGATTGATAATAATGGGAGACATGGTTCCAATATCTTCATTGACCTTTTTGAATTGTTCCTTTAAAAAAAACTGTTTTAAAAGTTAACATTTTACCACTATTATAACGCAACATACGCACACATAGGAACATTAAAGCCATAAGACATTCAACTATCAGTAACTATGGATAGATGTGAACAAACTCTGCAATGTAGATGGTTATTAAAAAAAAAGTAAGGTAAAGGTGTCCCATAACCTATAAGGTCGTAGGGGAGCGAGGCGTCAGAGACCTCACTTCTCAAGGGGCCAGCCTATTGAGGGCGGCGCCCATCTCCTCTCCCTCGCTGCTTTACCTTCCCTGACCCTAAAGAGGGCAGGTACCCATTTACAGCTGGGTGAACTGGGGGAACTGTACTGAAGCCAAGGCGCGCAAACGGTCACCCATCCAACTGGTAACCATGCTCGACGCTGCTTAACATTGGCTGGGGGAAAGTGAGTGCTCCGACCACTGAGCTATCCCGTCCCCACTATGGATAGATGTGAACAAACTCTTCAATGTAGACGCTTATTATAGCAATGAAAACTACTCCAATCTTTTTTAATTTTTTGTTCTTCTGCTGCTGGCAGGTTGCATTGTTTTGTTGGCAGACAAATGAGTAAACGGTTTCATGAGCTTTTCACTTTGGATTGCAAGCCAAGCTTATTAGTTTGAATAGAGAAGCTTCCTTACTTCAGCGAAAAGTTGATCAGTCAAAAAGTCATTTTTATCATATTTCGAAAGGGTGGGTATTTAAGTCTTTGGGGAATATAGGTTTATGATGATGAAACCGTGCCTGCTGTTAAAGTTTATAAATATATTGGGAATTTTCTTCATCCCTCTTTTAACTTAAAGTTAGATCTATCTGGTTAGGCTCTGTTGAGATTGCCTTCAGTTATGACAAGCTCGCAACAAAGGAGATTAAAAAAACCCACACCCTGTGAAGTCGAAATAAGGCAGCTGATGTGTCAAGGTACTTGTGGACAGTCATACAGGCACACTTCTCACCCAGTGTGTGCCTTCAATCTCACAGTGATGCCCACGTGGGATGAGAGAGTTAGAGTGAGAGTGTACACATGTACTGTGCGACTCCATGGTGTTATGCTGGGGAACTTAAAACAACAACAACAACAATGTCAACAAAAGCTTCATGTCTGATCCAGAAAACACGACCTTCTCTGCTTTCCTGCAGAGTATGGAGAATTGGAGTTCTTCTCTGCAGGCTCAATGTCGGCTCACACCTGGGGGGGATGTAAATTCGTTTTCAACTTCTCATCCTTACCATCATGTTTGCTCACTAACCCCACTAGGACCCTATACCCCAAGTAGTGGGGGGAAAGGGTGGTGGCACTTACACGGGTAACGGCTGAGGCCTTCATCCCACTGTTTGGACTGAGTCACCAATTTGCATGTCGCGGGGGATAAATTTGGAGCGCCATGTGACGCAGTCTGGCTCCTGGGTTTGTATTAGCTTTTGGATTGGTGCGTTTACGTAATGGGGGGCGGTGGGGGTGCTGTGTAAATCCTGACTGTATGTCAGAGGTGATGGAATGAAATGTGGCGACAGTGTTAGATGAAGTCTGGGTGGAGGAGACTAGGAAGGCGCCAATCTGTTGTCTGTATTTCTTCATGGCCAAAAATAGTTGTTGGAAAGACATAAAAGCTAATACCAAACGAACGCGTCTTCATTTTATTAGGAGTTCCAAAAAAAACTATTGAAAACCGCCAACATTTCTTAAAAGGTCATAGTTTGGCCTATACTGAGATTTAAAAATTGACGAGATGACAGCTCTGATTTTGGCCTCTGTGGTCGGCGGGGCGATAAACAACAGGATTGGATTGGATTGCAGACGTGATTATCTACCCAAAACAGCGCCAGTGGAAGGAAAGAGAGGTGTAAATCTAGAGGAAGACTCAAGACGTCAATGGACAGAGGATGTCAACGACTGGACAGGCAGTAGTAGTAGTAGGAGTAGTAGCAGTAGCAGCAGCAGCAGCAGCAGCAGTAGTAGTAGTAGTAGTAGTAGTAGTAGTAGCAGCAATAGCTAGTGGCAGTAGCAGTAGTAGTAGCAGTAGTAGTAGCAGCAGCAGTAGCAGCAGTAGAAGTAGTAGTAGAAGTAGTAGCAGTAGTACTAGTAGTAGTAGCAGTAGTAGTAGTAGTAGCAGCAGCAGCAGCAGTAGTAGCAGGAGCAGCAGCAGCAGCAGCAGCAGTGGTAGTAGTAGTAGTAGTAGCAGTAGCAGCAGCAGCAGCAGCAGCAGTAGTAGTAGTAGTAGTAGTAGTAGTAGTAGTAGGCTAGCTGAGTGCGTGGAACGGACCCAAGACAGATCGACTTGTTAGAGATCCATGGCACGTCAACCCTCAGCGATAATGCCGAACTCGCGAGCTGGGATTATTCAGTGCCGGGGGTCCGCCATGCTATCTCTGTAGTGTTGACACTGACTCGTCGGCTGGTTTCAGCCTCAAGACGATCACAGTGCTTACTGCTCCCTCCTGCCTCTTTCTGACTTGATACGACGTTATTGATTAGCAGGGCCTTTAAGATTGTTATGACAGTTGCTGGAAGGCCAGTAACTCAGATTTTGAAGTCCTTCGGATGAGACTATAAACCGAGGTCCCGTGTGCGAACCCACGCAGAACATCTTGCGCACACGTTCCGCTTTTTTGGAAGAGTAAGCCATTGTGTGCCGGTGGGAATAGATGACAACATTAACTGCATACACACGGGGACTGGATGAAAAGAAGCACATTAGTGCTTATTCCATGATCCTGGAAATAAATAAATAAATAAAATAAAGCTTATGTACACTTTCACTTTGATCTTAGCCAAAAGGCCGAGAAGGATAAAGCTTATGTAGACTTTTGCTGGAGCTTAAATACTGCTAGCAATAAGCATACCCGTTCAATTGACATTCCGTCAGGTTACCGCAGGGGGGGGGGGGGGGGGGGGGGGGGGGGGAGAGAGAGAGAGAGAGGAGGGGGGGGGGATTAAAACCAGACAAGAGAAGGGGGTGGGTGATGGCCAGAAATCCAATACACACTGCCCAAGCAACTCAAGAGTGTCTGTGTCAATAATGAATGAACGATCCACAGATCAAAGAAAGAGGTGACAAAATTACTGTGAGGAAGCCAATCTGTTATCAGTCATTAACAAGTTAGATACGGTATAAAGGAAAGAAACCTATCAGTTACCAGTCATTAACATTTACGGTAAAACGGAAAAGAAACAGTCAATAATCAATCATTAACAGTTACGGTTTAAAGGCAAAGAAACCAACCAATGATCAATCATTAACAGTTACGGTATAACTATAACGGAAACAATCAATAATCGAGCTTTAA
>CM054145.1:17665026-17690026 GCA_028751875.1 Rapana venosa
CTTATCCAGTCATCTGTCCAAAAGATTTGTCAACCATTTATTTGTTAATTATATCTATTACTATCTATTTCTCTCTCTCTCTTCTCTCATCTCATTCTCCTCTACTGTCTGTTCTCATTCATGTCTTGTGTGGTGTATATATATATATATAAGAGAGAGAGAGAGAGAGAGAGAGAGAGAGAGACAATTGACACAATTTTATTGCTATTTAGCAATCAAGCCATATAGCGCTGCAGCGCGGTAACAACGATATCGAACGCGACGCGATTACAATGACATGGAAACCATGGCAGTAGTGGTATGTACATCAAGATTCCATACATTATTGTCTGTGTCTCAAGTGTCTCAATTTTCAAACCAGCCTTTCCTTTTCCAGTCTACAGCCAGCTAAGTCAGCCCATGTAAGACCGGATCAGGTCCCAAAGATGATGTAACTCCTGCTCAGCACCATGTGTTGTGTGTTAGTACACTGTTTCCCTTTAGGAAGTCTGGCAAGCTTGACATGTTCTTCTGGCAACATGTTTTTCTCTTCTTGCTTGATGTACCAGAACACACACTTAGATTCCTCGCCAGGATCTCCATTCCAAGAGTATTCCAGGGTGATGTCATCTGATTCACACATCACAATGTTTTGATCAACCGAACTATGTACCACCACCTTTCGAAAGCGTGTGTTTCTCTTGCTGCCCCTTAATCGATGCTGCACGCGTTTGTCAGTTAGAGTAGACACATACTGTTTCACAATACCAGTATCAGTATCAGAGTCATCCACTGTGCAGCCAACTGTCAGCTCTTCCTGCACATCAGACGCCTCAGAAGACACACCGATCTTGCTGTCTGTTGCTGGATCACACAGTAGATCAAGTGAATCTGGTGTGGCTGAGGCATTCAATTCACTGCTGACACATAGTTCTGTGTACACACTGGTTTGTTTTTCTTCTGTTTCCACATCGAGCAGGGAGTCAATGTTACACAAGACCGGCTCTTCCAAGACACTGTCATTGTCACATTGGCGACTTGCCTGTCTTTCTTGGTGTTGTCTGCTTCTTTGGACATCGCGACGTCTTTGACAAGGGGGCTTTTTGCGATAGTACTGAACACGGGGAGTTACGGTTCAGTTACGGTTCAGCACCGGGTCCGCCATTTCTGTTGACACTGACTTGTCAGCTGGCTTCATTCGCAAGACGAACACAACGCTGCCGCTCTCCCCTGCGACTTTCCAACTCGATACGACGTTGTCGATCAGCAGGGCGTTTAAAGTTGTTATTACAGTTGCTGGAAGGCCAGTAACTGACATTTTGAAGCTAAAATGCAAAAATTTGCAGCAGCTTACTAACAGCACACCCGTTCAGTTCTCGTCCCGTCACGTCGTCCCGAGAGAGAGATATCTTCGTCGAACGCTGAGACAGAAACTATTGTTGTCCTGTCATATGAGTGAAAATGCGTTGTGCTGCCGTTAAGTGCCTGACAAGTCGGGCCAAGCGCATCCGACTTTGGCAAGGGAGAGAATTGTTATATTTCAAGTCTTTCTGGAGAAAAAAGACAGGAGAATGGACCAAGAAGGCAGAAATTAGACAAGAAGGTGGTGACAGGAAGAAAAGGAACAAGGCAAAGAGAGGGATAGAAAAGAGGGAATTCCTAGAACAGAATTTCCAGAAGGTGGGGATGATATTTGTACTGACAGATCCATGGCATCCACACAGGTAAATACATACATGTATGCATATGTTCGTATGCTTTCGAATAGGTTGTATTGTGTTCTACATTTTCACAGGTGCAGACCATACATACACATTAACCGAACAGATATTTTAAAAACAGTTTTATCGCTTTAGCTATCCCATATGGCCCAGAGTTCAAATCCCTTGCCATGTACGTCAGCTGTTCCCTCAACATTCATCCTGACTTTGTAGATAGTGTAATCAGAAAAAAAAAATCTGCACAGCTGCTTTACCTATGTACAGTTGTGTACTTTTGTATTTCTTGCGTATTCCCCAGCTTAACACCCTGGGGGTCAGCCAGAATATGCACTCTGACTCACCCATCCCTCCTGGGAATCACTGACAGATTGTAAACACTGGATGAGAAGTTTGCATTTATAATATTCGAGTACCTTGCCATATAGGCAGCCATACACCAACTTAAGAGGATTTTTTTTCTCCTTTTAAAAGAGAGCGCAATTTAAGTAAGAGTTTGTCACGGCTGAAGACAATCTCAACATAGCCATTTTTGCATCATAGCAACATTTTAAGTGCTGGGGCAAAGTTTTATCTCTTTAGCTATCCCAGTATTATTAGCTGTGCCTTTTCTTTTGCGCCCTGGTGTATCACCTTTACCTTCATCTATCCTCTAGTCCCATGGACCTTGGGGGCACCGCTGAAAATTTTGCCCTGGTGTATAGCGTGGGCTTAATGTCAAACGTGATTTTGATGACCTTATTTCTGAACCGCTTAGGACTAATCTGCTTCTGAATCGGATTCCTTCAGTCCTCCGCAGTGAAGTTCCCGCTTTGTGCCCGTGCTGACGTTGAACTCAGGCTGGGATTACCCGTTTGAAAGAACGTGCTGGAATGGGTGGAAATGATGCATGTCTTTTTCTGTCGCTGATTTTTCTGTGTCCTGCCTTTCCTCTGTTCTTGTGTAACGTGGTGATCTCTTTTCTTCTTCTTCGTGGTTAACCAGCCCACCAATCTGGTTTTTATCTAACATAACAAAACAAGTCCCCCCCCCCAAACCCCCCCCCCCCAAAAAAAAACAACCAACAACCAACCCAACAACAACAACAACAACAAAACCAACGCAACTCAACCCTACCTTTGTGCTTAAATTACGTTGTGACTGTTCACGGATTTGTATTAAATGCGAGGTGTTTTGGAATTATTTTTTTAAAATACTTTTGATTTAACAACATAATAGCTCGGTCTTTATTGCAAACCTTGTTTTTCACTTTTTGTATACATGTGTCGTACTTAATCTGAGTTTCAACCTAATGAAATACTGCTTAGCTATATCCTCCCAGGGCTTTTCTTCATTTCAATGGTTTGCTGTTGCTAAAAACTGGTTGTGCTCGAATATGTCAACGAAATGATCACCAACCACAGCCACGTTGCTGAATGCAGTGCTTCCTTCCAGCTTCTGAAATCTGTTGGGTGTGGCAATAACTGAGCCCCACGGTGACTTTTCACTCGGAGTCACTTATTGGCGACACCATTCTTAGAAGCTGCTGGTGCGTTTCCCCCCAGCTGTCTCCATCCCCCGTCTGTCCTCAGTCCTTCTGGAGATTTCATCTTTGGGCAACTCTTGTCTACCTGGCTGTGTTCTCAGGTGATCTTTGTCGTCTCTTGTCGGTCCTCCACTTTACCCTTGACCACCTCAGTCTTCATGACATGGCAGCTCTGATGTCTCATGGCGCGTCCAAAGTATTTCAGTTCCCTTTTCCTAACCAGGCTTGAAACTAATAAGTTTAGGTTTTAAATTCAATCCAATACAGTACACATACTATACTACACTTTCACAGCACACAACTATGAACATAAATGTCCTCTTCCCTCCCCTTCACATCCTCTAATATCACTTTGAGTGAACAGACGTAAAATCGAAGCAACAATACAATAGTACTCGTGTACACTATAAGGAAATGATGTGAAATTTCATATCATCATCGAGTGACTTTTCAAGTTTAGGTTTAAGTTCAGGTTGTTTGTTCCTGAAGTTCTTCCAAACTGCTTGGGTTTGTTCGTCTTGCAGTCCAGCTTGTTCTTAGAAGTTTTCTTTTTTTCTACCCATGGTACCGGCAAACACACACATTGTGTGTACGTACAGCCTCCACAGGAAATCTGTAAAACCTTCTTTCCAAGACTTGCTACTAGTGCCTGGGGATCTTTTCAAGGCTGTTTCCAGGTGACGGGAGCTGACTGTGATAGGGGAGCTCTCAGCATCAGGATCTACGTCCTCAATTCACGAAGGCTTAGCTGTGAAAATCTGGCTTTGGTCTAGTTTAATTCCCCGGTTATCAAAGAGAGACAGGGAAGGGTGAAGACTAAGCGATTCATAAGAACAGGGCAGGGCCTGTCACCCCCATATCACACACACACACACACACACACACACACACACACACACACACACACACACACACACACACACACACACACACACACACACACAACACACAGACCCCTGTCAGCCTTATCAGCCAGTCGGTACACCTGAAGGTACTGAAATGATGGGGCTTCATCTCCTGTATCCGTTATGTGGGCGTGTGTGTCTTCGATGTTAACGTCTGTTCTCTTTAACTAGTGATATGAGACGAATATTTGGGCGTATTGACCTGATTGTGCGGACACGAATTCATACGAATATTTTGTTGTCTCAGAAAACACAAAAACTTCACGTGGGTTACAAGCATAGCTGAAAACTATCCACACGTAAGTATTTCTACCATAAAACAGCACAAATCAGTATCACAGTCTAAGGCAACAACTTCCCATGCCTACAAAGTACATGTCTCCAAAAGATCAGTGAGAGTTCATCCATATAACAGAACACATGCATACGAACACACACAAGCGTCAGTGCCTGCGCGCGCGGCAAACCACACACCACACACACACACACAACACAGCACACACGCACAACGCACGCACGCACGCACGCACTTCAGAATTATTATATAACAGTAAAATACACCACGTGGCTATATTAAAACACTAACAACTAAAAGTATTGAAATTAAGGTTTTCCAGAGGTACACTGTTCGTGCTTCCTACTCCAGTTTAACTCTCTCTCTCTCTCTCTCTCTCTCTCTCTCTCTCTCTCTCTCCTCTCTCTCTTCTCTCTCTCCTCTCTCTCTCTCTCTCCTCTCTCTCTTCTCCTCTCTCTCTCCTCCTTCTCTCTCTCCTCTCTCTCTCTCTCCCCCTCCCTCTCTCTCATCACACTACACACACACCACACACACCACACACACACACACACACACACACAACCACACCACACACACACACACACACATCGACAACCACACACTACACCACACCACCACATCCACACCTAGACACACACAACACACACACACACATCCACCACACACACACACACACACACAACACACACACACACACACACCACACACACACACACACACACACACACACACACATTGGTCTCAGCATGTCACCACCTAACTGTCCCCCGTTCTCTGCCGTCAAGAATAGGACTCCAGTGAGAGACTCTTCAACAGTAACACTTTTAAGTGGGCCACAAGAATGTAAAAACGGTATTGCCCTTGGTGTGTGGAGTGGTACAGAGGAATTTGCAGAGGTGGGGGGAGGGGGGGGGGGGGAATGGTATGTCTAAGTGTGTGCCTGTTACCTGAGATCTAAGCTAGACTGTGTTGTGTGTGTGGTTTAGAATTAGAGCCTTGCATTTAATAATGATAATAATAATGACAAATGGAATTTATATAGCGCTATATCTTGCAGAGACAAATCAAAGCGCTTGCACTCAACTCATTCTTACACAGTCATACAACCAGTAACAAGTAATAGTTCCATCAAGTCCAAATGTGCACGCACGCGCGCGCGCGCACGCACTCACACACACACACATACACTTACACACACACACTTATACACAACACACACACACACATTAAACACTTACACACACACACACTTACACACACACACACACACACCACACATACACTTACACACACACACACACACACTCACACACACACACACACACACACACAACACCACACACACACACACAACACCACACACACACACACACACAATTTTTAACTCCAAGAGTGCGGGATTCAGCCCAAGTGCCAGCTGAGTCGTCTGGCTCGCACACATACACATACGCTCATGCATACGTACGAACACAACACATACATACACACACAACACACACACACAACACACACACACACACACACACACACACACACAACACAAAACACACACACACACACTTACACACACACTTACACACGCAACTTACACACACAACACTTACACACAACACACACACGCCACCACACCACCACCACCACCACCACACCAGACACACACACACTTACACACACACTTAGACACGCACACTTACACACACTTACACACACATACACACTTACACACACACTTAGACACGCACACTTACACCACTTACACACACACACACACTTACACACACACACACACACATTAACACAGACTTAACACAACACACACAACACACACACACACACACACACACACACACACATGCCTGGCTTGATGAAAAAAAGCAAATGCACTGCTTACTCAATGTACCATCTGAAAATAAAAGTTTGACTTTGAAAAAAAGTTTGACACACACTTACACACACACTTACCCCCCCCCCCCCCCCCACACACACACACACACTACTACACCCACACACACACCCTCCACCCACACACACAAACACAATTACACACACACTTACACACAGACACACTTACACACACACACACACACACACACACACACACACACACACACACTTACACACACACACTACACACACAACACTACACACACACACTTACACACACACACACACACACACACTTACACACACACACACAACACACACACACACACACCACACACACACAACACACAGCTCTCTAGCCTCAATCTGACAGAGCTGAACGAACTGTCCACAACCCCCCAAAATCAGAAGACACAGCACAGACTTTCTACTACTTTTAGGCCCTGTAATACACGTAGGCCTGCCTATAGCCTGCCAAATGGTATGCTTACAGCTGTGGTGTCGTTAATAGGTCAATTAGTCCCTAATTGATACTGGGGATGGGATAGCTCAGTGGTCAGAGCACTCACTTCCCCCCAGTCAAGGTTAAGCAGCATCGAGTGTGGTTACCAGTTGGATGGGTGACCGTTTGCGCTCCTTGGTTTAAGTACATTCCCCCAGTTCACCGGTCTGTGAATGGGAGAGGAGAGGAGATGGGCGCCGCCCTCAACATGCTGGCCCCTAGAGAAGTGAGGTCTCTGACGCCTCGCTCCCCTACGACCTTATAGGTTATGGGAACCCGTTACCTTACTTTTTAACTGATACAAGACATTCAGCTACGCAAACCAGGTCCATGCATGAGTATTCAGAATTTCATTTTATACTGCTCTAGCCGGGAACAGGGGGGAAGGGGGGGGGGGGGGGAGGTGTTAATCAAATAAGAACTAAATCGAGACTTTTTACATACAAAAGAGTACTCCTGAGCTTTAATGGGTCGAGGGGGAAAACCCTTTGACTTTGCCCCGATTCGAAGATCTATAATGTCTCTGTCTCTGTGTTTGAATTGATTATTATTTCCTGGTATGTACTATCAGCAAGTGGTAATATCAGGGTCCAGTGATCGAGGTCGAGAATGACGCGGTTATGCTGTACCCATACATTAATTGTACCAAAGACAGTACGCAGCAGCCCACGCGAAGAATCCAGACAGAGGGAAGGAGGAGTTCTGATCTCTGTGGAGCCTGACCACTTCAGGACCACACGACCCCTTAAGGACAGACACCACCAGAAACCTACCTTACGGCGCCTAACGCCACTTCTTCACGCCTGGTGGCCCCCCTAGCCGTGTTCTAGACACAAACAGCCCTCTTTTTCACGCCCCAACGCCCCTCTCAAGTCTTACCACCGCCCCTAATAGCGCCTTCCATTTCACGCCCCGCTGCAGCTTCATGGCGTCGGAAGAAGCAGACGACACATTAAGCGGTTGAGGAGAAAGAAAAACAAAGGAGGGCGACCCTCCACACTCTGGAGGTGTTTCTCTCTCCCCTCTCTGAGGATCAGGGGTCATCAAGAAGCCATATAGGATCGATCTGATCAACGTGGGATTAGGGGCTAGCTGTACTGGTGTGGTATGGTAGAGCAGGACAGGGTCCTTGTATGTATTGCCTATTGATCTGCTGTAAAGCTAAAAGGGCTGGGTTATTGTCTGTGGTGGTGCCTGTGGGTGAATGGGTTGCGATTACCCAAGAGTCTGGTCAAATTTCCATTAGAGCATTTTCAGTTTTAGCACGTACACGCACGCAAGCACGCCCACAAGCAAGCAAGCACGCACGCTTGGACGCATGCACGCACGTAAGCAAGCACGCACGCACACACACACACGCACACCACACACACACACACACACACACACACACACACACACACACACACACACACACAGAGTCGATGACTGACTGCTTTCAGCAGCACCTGAACGAACTGGCGTCGTGGAAGAGAACAGGCTGGAAAATACTTTATGATCGAATAATAGGTAGTCTTGGTGCATAGGCTACATGTATGCTTCTTGCAGTATTCTGTCAAGTGTAGAATCAGCCAATTCATCCATGCCATCAGTGTGATCAGTTATATTACCCAGTGTAAGCTAAGTGCCAATTCTTGTATTTATACCAAAATGTTCTTATGCAATAATAATAATAACAATGTATGGAATTTATATAGCGCTGAATCTTTTAAAGCAACAAATCAAAGCGCTCAGATTTTTTGATTTTTTTTTATATCGAGGATAGTGGAATAAGCACTCATGTGCATTTTTTACATCCAGTCCCCGTGTGTATGCGGTTTTGTAAATTTTGTCATCTGTTCCCACCGGCACACAGTGGCCTACTCTTTCGAAAAGCGGAACAGGATTTAACGTGTGCGCAAGATGTTCTGCATGCGTTCGCTTACGGGGCCTCAGTTATAGTCTCATCCGAAGGACTTTGACATTCAGTTTGATTTTGTGGTTCAAACTGGGGAGAAAGGGCGAGGCTGGGAATCGAACCCAGAACCCCACGGTTTACTTGTTGGCAGGCAAACGTCTTAACCATCCTGCCACCTTCCTTCCACATGCCTTAGATTGTCGAGGCTGGTCTGCAGCCATGACACGCTCTTGTTCACAACAACCTGCTCTCTTCTTTAAGTAAGCGAGAAAAATAGTAATTAATAATTATTTTTTATATCAGATTTCAGTTTTTTTCTGTCAGCAACTACGAAGTGATACAATCACTTGTATAGTCTCGGGGACATTGCATATTAATTAATCTGTGTGTGGCAGCCTATTCGAGGTATTTGAAGAAAAAAAAGTCATACATTGCAAACATACAATCCCTTATGTACTTGCAATCTCACGGTGATTCCTAGATGGGATGAGTTGAGTTAGAGTGTGTGTTGTGGTTGACCCCCCCATGAATGTTAAGCTGGGGAACGCGCAACAACAGATAGCAAGACCAGCACTCAATGGTTCTGACGGATAGGAGGGGGGGGGGGGGGGAGGGGGGGGGGGAAGCTTGCTTTCTGATGGGGTTTGCTTTTTTTTCTAGGAGAGTGCGTTACCTCAAAACTACCAAACCACTTTTTAAAAAAAATCTAAGGTAATTGGGGAGAAATGTGCCCCGTCTTTAATGTTGGGTTATTGGTACAGACGATAACTATGCCTGAAATGTCATTTTTTGCTTTATCGTTTTTCTGTTCACAGAAATAAACGTGGGGGATTTACCCCCCACCAGCCTCTCCCAGCTCGGGGATCCCCCGCCCCTGACGGACGTGGACGGAGGGGCGGGGGGCGAGGGGCGGGGTGGAGGAGGGTGGAGGATGGGGAATGAGGAGGACGAGGTGCGGAAGGCGGCCAGTGAGGGACGGGTAGAGGTGGTGAGGCAACTCCTGCAGGCCGGGGCTTCTCTGCAACCTGATCGGGTCAGTTGTTGTTGTTGTTGGTTGGTGGTGGTGGTGGTGATATTATGTATAGCATTTGCTGTTGGTGATAGTGTTATTGATGATGATGATGGTGGTCATCGTGATGATGGTGGTGGTGATGATGATGATGATGATGATGATGATGATGATGATACTTGATAGTAATAATATTGAGGAGGATGTTGATGAAGAAGAAGATGATGGTGATGTTGATGCTGCTGCTGCTGGCTGGTGTTGTTGTTGTTGTTGGTGTTGGTGTTGTTGTTGTTGCTGTTGTTGTTGTTGTTGTTGCTGCTGCTGCTGCTGCTGCTGCTGCTGCTGCTGCTGCTGCTGCTGCTGCTGCTGCTTATAAAAATACTGACGAGGATGATGATGATACTTGATTGTATAAAGTAATAATATTAATGATGATGATGATAGATATAATAACGATGATGATAATGATGATGATGATGGTACTTGATAGTAATAACGATGATGGTGATGATGACGATGACCTTAACGATAATAATCATAATGAGGATGATAATGAATAATAACGATTATAATACAATACTAATGAGGAGGGTGATGTCGATAATGATGATGATAATGATAGTACTAACAACGATAAGAGTAACGCAAACAATATAGTAACAGTCATCCATCATCATCATCATCATCATCATTATTATTATCATCATCATCTCCGAAGTCGAAGTACGACTGCCTTCATAACGGGAAAACGGTCGAACACACAAACAACATCTTACTGTTGGTGAACCTCAGAGCTTTTTTAAAAGAGAAAAGTTTGGGTGGGGGGGGGGGGGGGTTAAAACTCGGAGCTCTACCTGAGGAACAAAGGGGAGAGAAAAAACCCAGAACACGTTTAAAGGGCTTTCCTTCCACTTTGGAAGAGGTAGCGCGAAGCTCTTTACATCTGTAACAAAATGTAGGAATAGACATGAATGACGTACCAACGTAACTGTAGCACACACACAAAAACATAATAGCACGATTACTACATTTGGACTTCATTGGGAAACAGAGTGTGATGTAACAACACAACGTACATTAACATTGCTTTCAAAACAGCAATAATAAACATACAAAGCAAAATGTTACACATACCACAAAAATTACACCTCTCTCTCTCTCTCTCTCTCTCTCTCTCTCTCTCTCTCTCTCTCTCTCTCACTCTCCCTTACCTTTTATCAAAACTCGAGATTGCTTCTCCCATACACTACCACTTTCCCCCTTCCATCCTCCACCCCCACCCCTTTTTTTCTTTCATCTACTAAAAGCATCACACCTTGGGGGGGGGGGGGAGGAGAGAGAGAGAGAGAGAGAGAGAGAGAGAGAGAGAGAGAGAGAGAGAGAGAGAGAGAGAGAGATGATGATGATGATGATGATGATAACGATAACGCATTTTTTTATTTTCTGAGGGTAATGGAAAAAGCACAAGACCTTTTTTTTTTTACATTCAGCCCTTGGGAGAGGGACAGAGACAGACAAACAGACACAGACACTGAACATTGACAGTAGTTTAAAACCATTGACAGTGGGTTAAGAAGAGACAGTATTTTAGTACAGACAGACAGACAGACAGACATACAGACAGAGGTAACCATGACGAAGCAGTCCTCGGCCTGACTGGAGATCCTATCTGTTTCACTCCGCCCCCTAATCACAGGTTATCTCCCTCGTGCTGCTTGTCTCCCTTCCCCCCTAATTGCGGAGTAGGACCAGGCTGTGATTTCGTCACAGTCTTATTATGGCCTCCAGAGGTACCCTCCACTTCAAAGAGACTTGCGTTGTACAGCCAAAAAACAGGCCCCTCTTTTCTTCTTTAAAAACAAAACAAAACTGCTTTACTTGAACGTTTCTCCCAAACTTGAACTATACTGGGACCTAGAACATGTGGCGAAGAGTAGTATTATGTAGATAAATGATATATTAATATTGTGTAGGAATTTGGACGTTGTGACCTTTTGAATGATTTAGATTTGCATATAGTATTAAAAAAAATATTTGCATATATTTGGGGTATGTAATTATACCCCCCCCCTCCCTCCTTCCTGCTCCTTCCCATTCATAGCATTTCTGTCTGTCTGTCTTTCTGTCTCTATCTATCCATCTGTCTGTCTATCTATCTATCTGTCTGTCTGTCTGTCTCTATCCATCTATCCATCTATCTAATCTTTCTATCGACCTGCCTATCTATCTAGATCTATCTTAGTATCTATCTGTCCGTTTGTCTTGTCTGTCTCTGTCTATCTATCTATCTATCTATCTGTCTGTCTGTCTGTCTGTCTCATAGATCTATCTCTCATAGATCTATCTCTCATAGATCTATCTGTCTGTCTATCTATCTATCTATCTACAATCCATTCACGAATCCACCCATCTCTATCTGTTTATCTATTTTTCTGTTCATCTATATAATTAATTATCTTCTCCTCCAGCAGAACAGATTAGAGTTGTGAATGATTATAAAAAATGCAGAATAAATACTGTGGCTGATTGATGTTTCTGTTTCTCCACGATGAAGCCAGAAGCTTGCAACTATCTGGTTAGAGAGTGTTGCTGGTGCTCATTCTCACCCCTTGGACACTTGTTGTGACTTTACCAACGCAGAACGTGGGATCTTTGTAACAACTTTCCTTACCTAAGCCACAGGGGACTGGAGGGAAGACTCACTGTTCGCGATATGATGATCGTGTAGTTGAGACTTATCTATATTCATTTATTACTAGCGTGGGTAACGTTTGATATTTAAATTTATCAGTGAGTAGTTTTTAAGGCAGAAACCAAGGGAGGGATGGAAAAGAGGGAATTGCTAGCACAAAATTTCCCCGAGGGTGGGGATGCTATTTTTATATTGGCAGTCCTCCGGTATTCCTGTGGAAGAGAGGTTGACACAAATGTAGGCATTTTAAATCCAGGAATATTTCAATTCTTCTCTTACCAATCAGAAAATAAGGTTTACTTACAATGGAGGTAATATGTTTAGTGTAGCAGAATTTGGAGCATAGTTCATTTCCATTTGAAACCCGACCTGTTTTTATCATTCAAATTGGACACCCTACGTACCAAACGTGCCCATGCAATTAACATGGGAAGAAAGTAATTATGGAGATCAGACAGGGCTTGTGATCTGTCTGTAGTGTAGGGTTTGTAGCGTGTAATCTCTTTGACATAATCATGACCATGACAATTTTTTCAAGCGTGAAATAATATTTCCCAAATGGCTCTCTGTACTTGTTATGGGAGGGAGGGGGGGGGGGGGATAGGTTGCAGATGAAGTAGTTGAAATGAAATGAACAAAATGTTATCCAGGTCAAAAGCTGTGTCAGTCATTCATTGACATAAGTGTAACTGCCAATGCCTACATTAAGATGCTGCTATGCTTTGCAATACAATGTCGAGATTGTCCTCAGTCATGACAACCTCTTAACATAGCAACGTACAATCTCATTTAAAAGAGAGATTTTAAAAAGTCTGAAGTCGGAGTATGGCTGCATACTGTTATATTGTGAGGTAGCTGAAAAAGAATCACACATGCAGAACTTCTCATCCAGTGTGTACTTTGAATCTCACAGTGATTCCTAGGAGGGATGAATGAGTCAAGAGTGCACTTTGTGGGTGACCCCCCCTAGGGTGTTATTCTGGGGAACCCACAACAGCAACAATAACAATAGGTCTGACCACTAGCTGTGTGAGGATGGGAAGTGAGGATGGGAAATGTAAAACTAACACACCACTAGCAGCGTGAGAAAAGGACTAGACATTCTAATGAAGTCTGTCTGTCTGTACCTGCCAGCAACGTGGGAACAGGAATGAAAGACTAGTCTATTAAGTCTACAGTGGGAACAGGAATGAAAGACCAGTCTACTAAGCATGTGGCCACAGGTGCTGTGAGACTGAAGATGGACAGACAACTCAGCAAGCCTCCTCAGGACTACTTGCTCTTTCCTCTCCACTCCTCTCCTTTTGTAGTGGTCTATGTTCTTTGTCTGCCATTCACTTGGTAAGAGTTGTTCAAGTTGTGCTGGTGTTCCCATAACCTACCCCATGGTTGGGGATCAAGGTGTCAGAAACCCTCTAAGGGTCAGCCTCTTGAGGGCATTGCCCATCTCCTCTCCCTCCCTGCTTTACATTCCATATCCCTAATAAGGAAGGCAGGTACCCATTTGAAGCTGAGTGTACTGGAGGACTGTAATGAACCCAAGGTACAGGAAGGGACACACATGGGCAAGGCAACCCCTCTGACGGCAAGGCAACCCCTCTCAACACTGCTTAAACTTTAGATGCTGCTTAAACTTTAGATAGGAGAGCAAGTGCTGTGACCATTGAGCTTATCCTAGCCTGTCCCCTCAGGGTGTAACTCTGTCAATACAGAATGAATAGAACTGTGAGAAGTTGTAAACGTGACAGTGGTCCTGACCATGGCTCAAAATTTCTGTAGTTTTTTCTAAAATTTATTTTTATTTATTCTTTTATATCGAGGATAATGGAATAAGCACTCATGTGCTTTTTTTTTACATCCAGTCCCCGTGCGTATGCGCTTTTGTAAATTTTGTCATCTGTTCCCACCGGCACACAATGGCCTACTCTTTCGAAAAGCGGAACAGGATTTAGCGTGTGCGCAAGATGTTCTGCATGCGTTCGCACACGGGGCCTCGGTTTATAGTCTCATCCGAAGGAAAAGTTGAAAGTTGGACATACTTGTGGGTTGTGCTTTCCACAACCTTAGTAGAGAGTGTGGTGTGGAGGGTAGAGTGGAGGGTAGTGTGGTGCTGTGTAGTGTAGTGAAGTGTAGTGCAAAGTAGTGTAGTGTAGTGGAATGGAGTGGAATGGAGTGTGGTGTGGTGCGGTGTAGTGTAGTGTAGTGTAGTTTGGTGTGGTGTGGTGTGATGTGGTGTATGATGTAGTGTAGTAAAGTGTAATGTATTGTGTTACAGTGCAGTGTATTGCAGTGCAGTGTAGTATAATGCTGTGCAGTGTAGTGTAGTGTAGTGTAGTGTAGTGTAGTGTAATGCATTGCAGTGCAGTACAGTGTCATTCACATCCCTTCCAACCACGGTTGGTTTCTCTCCATACATTCAGACTTTTCTGGGGAAAGTGGCTCGCCACATTACACTTTACAGCGCCACCCATTTTGTTCTGCTTGCATGTGAAGTTATTTAGGCTGCATAATTGACTTACTTTCACTTATGCCTCTTGGTTCCTTGGGGAACATAGGGCTGCAACAACACCCCTCCAACGAACTCGGCTTTGGGAGATCCTCTTCAGCTTGGCCCATGTCATTCCGGCTGCCTTCGTTTCTTCGTCAACACTTCTGCGCCAGGTCTGTTTTGGTTGACCAACTTTCCGCTTCCCTTGTGGATTCCAGTCAAGGGCCTACCTGGTGACACTTGACGCAGGCTTGTGGAGTGTATGGCCGATCCATCCCCACTTCCTTTGTTTAATAATGGACTCGATTGGGGTTTGTCTGGTCCTGTCCCACAGTTGTTTGTTGGATATGACTTCCGGCCACCTGATGTTGAGGGTGTTCCTGAGGCATTTATTGGTAAAAGACTGGAGTTTGAGGGTGTTGGTTTTTGTTACCTGCCAGGTTTCTGAGCCATAAAGTAGGACCGATTTGACATTGGTATTGTAGATCCGAATCTTGTTTTGAAATGAGAGGGCTGTTGACCTCCAAATTGGCCGAAGGGTGTTGAAGGCGTGACGGGCTTTGTTGATTCGGCCTTGATGTCTTCATCTGTTCCCCCATCTTTACTGACGACACTGCCCAGGTAAATAAACTTGCTGACTCCCTTGATGGTTTCTTGCTGCAGTCACACTGGGTCATTTGTTTTGTTGTTCATCCTCATGACCTCCGTCTTCCCGATGTTGATTTGGAGGCCAGTCTTTTCAGCTTCTTCACCAACACGACAAAGCTTCTCTTGTGCGTCTTGTTGCCTGTGGGAGAGAAGGCTGATGTCGTCTGCAAATCCAGGTCTTCCAGCTGCTTCATGAGGGTCCACTGTATGCCAGTTCTCCTGCCTGCTGTGGCCTGCCGCATTATCCAGTCAACCACCAACAGGAAGATGGTTGGCGACAACAGACAGCCCTGACGAACACCGGTCTGTACGGAGAAGGGTTCCGTCAGTTTCCCTTCATGGATGACTTGACAGGTGGCATCTTCATATAGCTGCTGGATGATGGTGATGAACTTTGGTGGAAAGCCATAGTGATGCATCAGTTTCCAAATGACATCTCTGTCAACGCTGTCAAATGCCTTCTGGAAGTCGACAAAGACTGAATATAGGGGGGTCTGCCATTCCAGGGACTGCTCAATATGATGCGCATTGTGGCGAATTGATCTGTGCATGATCTGTCTTGCCTAAAGCCTGCCTGTTCATCCTGAAGTGTCTTGTTCAGTGCTGTCTTCAGTCTGTCTAGCATGATCCTTGTCAGCACTTTCCCTGGGATGGACAGTAGCAGTAGCATGATTCCTCTCCAGTTGTTACAGGAGGACAGGTCCCCTTTCTTTGGCAGCTTTACGAGATGGCCTTTCTTCCAGTCTTCTGGTACACTCTCTTGCTACCAGATCTTTTGTAGGAGTGGGTATAACATCTCAGTGGAAGTTTGGATGTCTGCCTTCAGTGCTTCAGGTGGTATACCGTCTGGGCCTGCTGCTTTGCCTGATTTGAGTGATTAGGCTGCATAATAGTAACACTTTTTCTTCTTCTTTTTTAAAAAAAAGAGAACAGAATTTGCCAGGAGCAACTATATTCTTGTCTTAGGGTTCTTTTACGTGCGCTGAATGTGTGTTGCACAAGGATCCAGTTTATCGTCTCATCAATCTGAAAGAGCTGACATGTCAGATAGGTATACCCCTGTTGTTAAGAGAACTACTGGTGTCGGACAGTGTGTAGTAGAATTATTGGTGTGGGAGAGTGTGAATAGTTGTGTGGAGTACTTAAAGGTAGGGGAAAGGGTGGCATCAGCGGAAAAGTTAGTGGTGAGTGTCTGTCGGTTCTTATCCCACTACCATCGCGGATTATTGCGTTGACAGATACGAGCACTATCCCCTCACTCTGCTGTCAGTGTGTGGAGCTTAGCAGTAAGGTGCTAAGTACTTCAACCACCGCGTATTAAATCAGTATCTCCTTGTTAGTGATCACGCCTATCTGCCACTACTATCTTGACAACCTCATGTCCATGCCATCATAATCATCATTATCATTATCATTGTCAGTCCCAAGATCTAGATGGTCGTCGGGGAGACACGAGGGACTCATTGGTGGACAAGTTCTGTCTTTTATTTGTAGATTAGATTTTCAGGTTTTTTTCATTGTGCAACAACGAAGTGATATGATCACATCTGTAGGCTAAGGAGTACTGAAGTGGGAATCTGTGCTTTCTGTGTCACTAGCAGAGAAGATCTTCGTATCCACTTACTGGGTGTTTTTTTTGTGTATGTTATCTGTGTGGTGGTCTTAGCGCTATGGAGATAAGTTCAGCAACAGTATGTTTTATCAGTATTGTTCGTAATCGGATCTATCAGTCTCTGTGTATCTCGAGATCATCTGTGTGTTACCTACACCCTCTCCCTCCCCTTTTTGGGGGGTATAAAAAATGGATGAAGACAAAGATGGAAGAAACAAGTCTTGTGACTTTCCCTGGAAGAAAGAAAGCGTGTCTTGATTCAGCCAAGTTGTGGTTCAATTATGATGGTACATTTGTATTGTATTGTATTCGTTGTATTGCATTTATTGTGTTGTGTTGCAATATATATATATATATATATATATTATATATATATATATATATATATATATATATATATATATATATATATAAAATTAAAAGTATGTTCTTTCGATCCAGAAGGCCCATAGAGCCGGAGCTTATCCCGGTTTCTGTAGCGTTAAACGAACTGATGGTTTTTCACCACCCCTGTGACAGGACGCTAGTCTGTCGCCAGATACTTCCCCAGCAGAGCTGGTACCCACTTGTACACCTGGGTAGAGTGAGGAAAATAGGAGTAAAGTGTCTTTCCCAAGGACACAACACCGAGCCGAGCGGGGATTGAACCCGCAACCTCGGGATCACGAGTTGACCGCCTAAACCACTCGACCACGGTGCCTCCATATAAATATATATATATATTATATATATATATATATATATATATATATATATATATATATATATATATATATATATATATATATATATATATATGATACTTTGTCATGACAGATCTTTGCGTGAAATTCGGTTTGCTCCCCCATAGAAGGCGTGTTTCCACAAGAGCAGCGCCATCTATTTAAAAAAAAAAACCCACATTATTTTCCTGTCTGTATATGTTTTTATTTCTCTTACCATTGTGAACTTTTAAATAGAACTTTGTCACAGACAGTTGTAATGTAATGGATTTCTTTAAATGCGCTGTAGACACGCTGCACTAACACTTCGGTTTATAGCCTCATCGAAAAGACTAGCACCCAGACCACCACTCAAGGTATCGCGGAAAGGGTAAAAGTTCAGGCTCAAACGGGGATCGAACCCGCACTTCTCGCTTTCTTAGGCAGGTGCGTTACCTCTAGACCACCGATCCACGATTTTCCCCACAAGGCTAACAGCACACTCCTCTGGCAGTTTGTCTGTCGTCTGAGACACTAACCTTGAAATGAATTGGCATGTGCTTAACTGTAATGGTCCCCTCCTCTTGCTGTTTTATAGTGTAGTCTTAGCTGGATATTTCGCTGTCTTGTCTTGCGTGGCTTAGGTCCTGTGATATATGGGTTCAGATCTGTGTTAACTGGTCAGTCGACTGGATGTTTCTCGAGGCATCAAAAGGAATTAATGTATCCCTTTATAACCTAGCTCTCTGACAGTTTTATTTTTTTGGCCTACGAATACGGGATGGAAAGTGTACGAAAGGAAACGATGTTTGTACGGCTTGTTTTGTTGGTGAGTGTTTCTGTATAGAGAGGAATATTAGGGAAACAAGTGTACAGTTGGCAAACAGGTTGGTTTTTTTCAAAATGGGTGGTACTGCTTTTGTGGGCAGCACTCTCCCCCAGGGAGAGCAGCCCGGATTTCACGCAGAAAGGTCTGTAGTGACTGACAATGATATACAATACAACACAATGATATCAGTTACTGGCCACTCTGCCCCACTCTTCCTGAGCACCATATTCCACGGTTCAACTTTGGGGAGTGTTTCAGTTTGCAAGAATCTGTAAAGGAAGACTTTGCAAGTCGTGGATTCGTCTACCTGTTCTCAGTTCAAGCTGCTGATGCTTGTCTTTAAGACATCTCTGATTCAAACCCCCAGCCACCATCATCATGATAGCATTTTCTTTTGTTGCAACGCTCTCTCCCCGGGAGGGCAGCCCGGATTTCAGGCAGAGAGGTCTGCAGTGACTGACAATGGTATACACTTCAATACAATACAATACAATACGATGCAAAATAATGATAATGATGATAATAAATAGAATTTATAGAGCGCTGTATCTTGCACAGACAAATTAAAGCGCTTACACTCAACTCATTCTTACACAGTCGTGCAACCAATAGCAAGTAATAGCTCTAACAAGTCCAAATGTACACACGCACACACACACACACACACACACACAGGTTATACTCTTGCAGGGTGATGGGATTTTGGCTGTTGAAAAGCGGAGACAGCTATGAAATGAAACAGGAGAGGAAAATCTTAGGTTTGAAACGAATATGTCTTGAGGCCAGATTTAAAAGTGTCACAAGAAGGCCTTTGGCAAAGAGAGATAGGGAGGCCATTCTAGATCGATGGACCAGAAAGAGAGAAAAAGCAACGGTGGATGGTGGACTGGCTGATCTAGGTATTCGTAATCACAAGGAATCTGCAGCAGAGCAGAGAGAAAGAGAAGGAGTGTACAGGTGAAGACATTCACAGAGGTAGGAGGGTGCAGTTTTGTGGAGACGGGTGCAGTTTTGTGGAATTTGTAACAGAGAGCACTGATCTTATAGTTTATTCTTTGTGGCAAAACGAAACAACACAATGGTATCAGTGTTCGCCTTCGACCTCCCATCTGTACTTTTCGGCTAGCTCAGCGTGTGGCCTTCATTACAACATTGCAGAGTGGCTGCTCCCTTCTCCATTGTCCCCAGGTCGTCCCATTCCCCGCCTCGAGGAATGCAAAGTCTGCAACAGTTATTGGACCAGTGAAAGCACATACAAGTTAGTCCTGCGACAACACACCCCGTGGATGGATCAAAGAAAGAGGCCCCAGATGGCGGGCCATTGAAAACATGTTCAGTGTTGGATCAGCGAAAGCAGGTTGGGAGCCAATGACAACATCAGTGTTGGCCCTATGAAAACACTGAATTCTGTGCGGGGCCCCCTCCCCCTGTCTCTGACTAGATCAGTCACAAACATTGACCCCATTGCCGATTTTGCCCGGCCAATATTCCCCGGTTCCTAAGCCAAGGGAAGCAAAGATGTTTGTCTGATCTAAACACAGCAGGTTCATGCCACACTTTTGGACTGGCTCCGTGTAAATTCCGGCTTTAAAAACAAAACGAAAACTTTTTGTCAGACTTAAAACATAGTTTTGGAAGTGTATCTATAAGATCGTTTTTGGTGGGTTGTATGAATGAATTGATATGAATACCACTTTCAGTCACGGCAGATTTATTCAGCGTGAAATTCGGGCTGCTCTACCCGGGGGACATAATATTGTTAACGTACAATACCTACAAAAAAGGAGACATTGTTTTTAAAGAGACAACCACTAAACATAGCTGCAATTGATGACGGTTTTTAAAAAAAAAATTGTTAATGGCATTTCTTACATACAAGAAAATGTGCACAAGATACAAGAGATACCAGAGATTCGAAATCCACCCCCAAACCTAAAATGATGAGAAATAATGCCCATCATTTTGGGTCATATATCTTCACTTCCATGTCACCTTTACAGTGCGATAGCCCACTGCACCCTCTGTGCGTTACATAACACAGATTCTTCATAGGTCACTGTGTTCCGCATTCTTCAGCCCAGATAAGAATGTCACCCGTCTCTCCTCGTCACCGTCTCTCCTGTCACCGCCATCACCGTCGCCTTCAGGCCACACGGCAAAGGAGACGCTGGTTACATAGCAACAGGGCTGTTTGCTCACTGTAGAGGCTAGACTAGGGGTTTTCGGTCATCCTGTTGCTGGTGTTTGTTCGGCTTACCACAGGCCATTAGCTGCTGTTGACAGGGGCAATTTTTAGGGGTTTGGGTGCAGACTGAGAAATGTTGTCCTAAAGTAAGTCAGCGTAACCTATAACGATACTGAAACAGGATTCTTGGGGGTTTGGTTACAACAAACTTTAAAACCAAAAAAAATGTAGTATGTCCTTGCGCTTTCCCCAACGTAACATTCTGAGGGTCACCCAGAATATGCACTCTAACTCACTCACTCATCCCCCACCTGGGAATCACTGTGAGATTGCAACTGTCCATACTTGATGAGAAGTTTGTGTGTACGACTGTTTTCAAATACCGGCAGCCATACTCAGTCTTCAGAAAATGTTTTTCCAGGAAAGGAGACTGCAGGTCGTAGTGCTGAAAGCATGTCAATGGCTGAAGGCAATCTCAGCATACCTACCATTTTACAAAGCAACAATGTTTAATGTAGGCCTGCCGTGGGTTCTTCCACCTGCGCTGAATGCGAGTGGTTTAACCCGGGACCTCGGTTTATCGTCTCATCTGAAAGACTAGCACCCATACCACCACCACCACCAAACAAGATCTAAGTAGATGTGGGGGTGGGGGGAAGTTCAGGCTGAAACGGGGATCGAACCCGCACTTGTCGGCTTCTAGGTAGGACGTGTTGCCTCTAGACCACCAAGCCAATAGGCTTGGAAACGAAGGCAGCATCATGTATAGGCAAACATGTCGAACATCGATACACAAATGCATGCTTTGGACAGCCACACACACACACAGGCACACACACGCACGCACGCACGCACGTACACACACACGCACGCGCGCACACACACGCACACACACACACACACACACACATTCTCATGGTTTTGAATTTCATTTTAGATCATCCATACTGTTTCTTTCACATATTACTTTGTGTGGATTCAAAGTCAGTTTTATATGCCTATAACTTATAAGCAGTCTACTAAACTTATACTAGATATCAAATACTTCATAAATCTTCTGCGTTTAAGAGGAATTCATGTTTCCTTTTGTTGGATTCCTTCACATGTAGGATTATTTTGTAATGAGTGGGCTGATCGGGCTGCGAAGAAAGGTGCACATCATGAAAAGGGGTCTATAGTACTGCATGTCCCTCTATCCATTGCGGAGGGTTATCAGTTGTTAGAAGAAGCATCATTAAACAAATTCATAGAAAAGCATCGACAAATAAAGCGGCTTTCACATTTAACTCCGAGTGGGAAGAGCGTAATTGAATACATTGATCACTTAGGATTCATACAAATGCTGTCAAAGAAAGACAACTCAAGGCATTTTTTTCAGGATAAGATTAAATGCATTCACGACAAAATTCAGCAAGGATGTTAAATGCTTATGTGGTGAATATATTTCAAATACCCATATCATACTTGAATGTGAGAATTTAAAACCTCATCTCCCTTCCTTTTCTGAGAATACCATTGACGAAGTTTTGAACAATGTAAAGCTAACATTTGACATTGCTAAATGTTTAGTGTTAAGTCCTATAGGGCACTTATTGTAGTTGTAGTTCTCTTTGAATTTCATTTTGTTGAAAAATGTTCTTGATCTGTTTATGTTAAGAATACTATTTGTGTATTTCCCTTGTTATTACTCTTTATTATACACACACACTCACACGCACGCACGCACCACACAGAGTAGATCTATCTATCTATCCATCCATCTTTTATTCAGTCTCCTATTTTAGGGCCGTCCGGTATCACTTAAAGTGGAAAGACGTTTAAATTGAACACACACACACACACGCACGCACGCACACACACACACACACACACACACACACACACACACACAACTATTAGCCTAAGACCAACGAAAAAACAAAACCATATTCGCTGCAGCACACCAGTATTATTAGTAAATTATTAGTAATATGGTTGGCAGTTCGATGTGTGTTATTTGTAGGTTTTGCTATAACACCCTAGTATTAATGTTACTGGCATTGAAGAGAGAGAGAGAGAGAGAGAGAGAGAGAGAGAGAGAGAGAGAGAGAGAGAGAGAGAGACAGACAGACAGACAGACAGACAGACATACAGATACACAGAGAGAGAGACAGAGAAAGAGTTTTAGTTACTTATTATTCATTCTTTTATTTTGAGGATAATGGAATAAGCACTCAACGTTGTTTGTTTTTTTTACACTCACTCCCCGCGTGCATGCAGTTTTGTCAATTTTGTCACCCGCTCCCACCGTCACAAATGGCCTACTCTTCCGAAAAGTGGAACCGGTTTTAGTGCGTGCGCATGCAAAGGACGTTCTGCGCGCGTTTGCACACGGGGCCTCGGTTTTTAATAGTCTCATCCGAAGGACTTTTTTTCTGGGGGAGTGGAGTGGGCACACCCTTATTGATGTTAGCTCCAGGAGAAATTGGATCCCCTTGATCACGCGTCTCTGTGATGACTCGAACCTGGCTTCAACCTGGATTGTCAGATCCCCGCGAGTGTAATGCGTAACCCTCAAACCACCAGCCTATCCCGTCCCCAGAGAGGGAGGAGGGAGAGAGAGGGGGGGGGGAGGGAGGGAGGGAAGGAGAGAGAGAGAGAGACAGATGGGGGGGGGGGAGGGAGGGAAGGAGAGAGAGACAGACAGAGGGGAGAGAGAGGGGGGAGGGAGAGAGGGAGGGAGGGAGAGAGAGGGAGGGAGGGAGAAAGAGAGGAGTGGAAGGGAGGGAGGGAAGGAGAGAGAGGGAGAGAGAAAGAGGGAGGGATAGAACTCAAAGTCCACAGGAATGATTTATTCGCTAAAAGGCCATTGGGCCATACCTGAAGAGGGTTGCCGAACCGCTTAGTATTTTAGTGAGGAGGAAAAAAAAGGAAAAGCAACAACATCGAAATGTTATTGTATAACAACAACCATCACAACAACAACAAAAATCAATTACAAAAACATAACTTAAGATACCGAGATATCTCTTATTCTAAAAGCTTTGCGTAAATATAAAAAGCGATGCTGCGCACAAATCTCAGGATGACTAGACGCCATGAGTAAACAGGATCTAAATAAATAATTTAGGCAGTCTGCTATATTTTATAATACTAACATCTTTTTAATATTGGACAGCACAACACAAAATGGGATTAATCAGGAGAGAGGAGAGAGAGAGAGAGAGAGAGAGAGAGAGAGAGGGTGGAGAGAGAGAGGAAGGAAGGAGAGAGAGGAGGAGGGAAGGAAAGGGAGAGAGGGAAGGAGAGAGGGTGGAGAGAGAGAGGGGAAGGAAGAAGGAAAGGGAGACACACACACTCACACACACACACACACACACACTCACACACACACACACACACACACACACAACACACAAATACACACACACACGGAGGGAAGGAAAGCGAGAGAGGGAAGGAGAGAGAGAGGGGGAGAAAGGGAAGGAGAGAGAGAGAGAGACTCTGAGAGAGGGAAGGAGAGAGAGAGAGACTGAGAGAGGGTGGAGAGAGAGAGGGGTATGTTACATCGACGTACAACAGTGATTTTAGTGACACAGCACTGTGTACTATACTGTGTAAATAAAACAATGGTAACTACCGTAACATGATCAGGGGCGGACCAGTTCATACTGTAAGGCGCCTTTGTAACCGATCGTCGTGATCGCTTTGTTCGGTGTATGGATTCTGGTGTGTCCTGGGATGCTCTGTGTGTGTGGGTGTGTGTGGGTGTGTGTGTGGTTTTGTGTTGTGTGTGTGTGGAGTGTGTGTGTGTGTGTGTGGTGTGTGTGTGTGTGTGAGACAGTGTGTGTGTGTGTTGTGTGTGTGACAGAGTGTGTGTGTGTTGTGTGTGTGTGTGTAGGTGTGTTGTGTGACAGTGTGTGTGGTGTGTGTGTGTGTGTGTGCGCGCGCGCGTGCGTGTGTTGTGTGTGTGACAGTGTGTGTGTTTCTGTTGTTGTTGCTTCGATTTTACGTCTGTTCACTCAAAGTCATATTAGACGAATGTGTGTTTCTCTCTCTCTCTCTCTCTCTCTCTCTCTCTCTCTCTCCCCTCTCTCTCTTCATCTCTCTCCTCTCTCTCTCTCTCTCTCTCTCTCTCTTGTTCTCCTTTAT
>CM054145.1:17695026-17697526 GCA_028751875.1 Rapana venosa
TGTTTGTTCAGTTCTTCCAAAATGCTTTGATTTGTTCATGCTTTAGTCCAGTCCATCTGATTCTTAGGAGTCTTTAGTAGAACCACACCTCAACATTTTTGATTATGTTTTCATCTTCAGCTTTAAGAGTCCATCCTTCAGAGGCGTCAAGTTTTCCGGTGGAAGTCAAAACTGTATTCTTGGCCCAAGCTAAAAGCTGCGTAAGTTATTGATATAAACCAGGTACTGAGACCTACATTAATATAATGTTATGTTGTAAAATGTAACATTGAGATTGGCTGCAGCCATTAAAAGCTCATGGCATAGCAACTTCCACTCTTCTTGGAGGGAGAAAAAATCCCTGAGTTTGGCCGCTTATGTGGCGAGGTCCTTGAAAACAGTCATACAGGCAAACTTCTGGTC
Source organism: Rapana venosa (assembly GCA_028751875.1). NCBI lineage: Eukaryota > Metazoa > Mollusca > Gastropoda > Neogastropoda > Muricidae > Rapana > Rapana venosa. The sequence continues at coordinate 17,695,429 of CM054145.1, forward strand.
CAGTGTGTACATTCAGTCTCACAATGATCCCCAGGTGGGATGAATGTGTCCAGAATTCAAAATCTTAGTGAACCCCAAGGAGAACGTCCAAGAACCACAACAATAAAAGGGTATTCACAAACAGAGACTGAGAATCGGTCAACACCACCACCACTACCATGGATACAAAAAACTTCAATATTCTCTGCCACCAAGGGAGCTGTTGTGTTCGGAGTTTTCCTTTTGACTCTGGCTTTTAAAAACAACATGTATAACTTCAGCAGACCCTCCCCCCCCCCTCTCTCTCTCTCTCTCTCTCTCCTCTCTCTCTCTCTCTCTCTCTTTCTCTCTCTCTCTTTCTCTTCTCTCTCTCTCTCTTCTCTCTCTCTCTCTCTCTCTCTCTCTCTCTCTCTCTCTCTCTCTCTCCTGCACGTCCATCATCCTTCCACCGTCTCGGACATTATCTTCCCCCCTCTGCCTGTCCCCCTGGGTTTCCTCACGTACAGCGTCATGCCCATTAGTGTCAACCCATTATTTCACTCTTCCCCATTTCCCCACCATTTTCTATGTCTTAAGTTGAAAGTCTGTTCTGACCATGATATGGGAGACTGACTGTGTCTGTAGACTATGATATGGGAGACTGACTGTGTCTGTACTGTGATGTGGGAGACTGACTGTGTCTATACACTATGATATGGGAGACTGACTGTGTCTGTACTGTAATGTGGGAGACTGACTGTGTCTGTACTATGAAATGGGAGACTGACTGTGTCTATACTATGATATGGGAGACTGACTGTGTCTGTACTATGATATGGGAGACTGACTGTATCTGTACTATGATATAGGAGACTGACTGTGTCTGTACTATGATATGGGAGACTGACTGTGTCTGTACTATGAAATGGGAGACTGACTGTGTCTGTACTATATGAGAGACTGACTGTGTCTGTACTATGATATAGGAGACTGACTATGTCTGTAGACTATGATATGGGAGACTGACTGTGTCTGCACTATGATATGGGAGACTGACTGTGTCTGTGCTACGATATGGGAGACTGACTGTGTCTGTACTGTGATATGGGAGACTGACTATGTCTGTACTATGATATAGGAGACTATCTGTGTCTGTAGACTATGATATGGGAGACTGACTGTGTCTGTACTATGATATGGGAGACTGTGTCTGTACACTATGATATGGGAGACTGACTATGTCTGTACACTATGATATGGGAGACTGACTGTGTCTGTACTATGATAATTATGGGAGACTGACTATGTCTTTACTGGAGACTGACTATGTCTGTACTATGATATAGGAGACTGACTATGTTTGTACTATGATATGGGAGACTGACTATGTCTGTACTATGATATGGGAGACTGACTATGTCTTTACTATGATATGGGAGACTGACTGTGTCTGTAGACTATGATATTGGAGACTGACTATATCTGTACTATGATATGGGAGACTGACTGTGTCTGTACTATGATATGGGAGACTGACTATGTCTGTACTATGATATGGGAGACTGACTATGTTTGTAGACTATGATATGGGAGGCTGACTGTGCCTGTAGACTATGATATTGGAGACTGACTATATCTGTACTATGATATGGGAGACTGACTGTGTCTGTAGACTATGATATGGGAGACTGTGTCTGTACCATGATATGGGAGACTGACTGTGTCTGTAGACTATGATATGGGAGACTGACTATGTCTGTACTATGATATGGGAGACTGACTGTGTCTGTACTATGATATGGGAGACTGACTATGTCTGTACTATGATATGGGAGACTGACTATGTCTGTACTATGATATGGGAGACTGACTATGTCTGTACTATGATATGGGAGACTGACTATGTCTGTACTATGATATGGGAGACTGACTGTGTCTGTACTATGATATGGGAGACTGACTGTGTCTGTAGACTATGATATGGGAGACTGACTGTGTCTGTAGACTATGATATGGGAGACTGACTATGTCTGTACTATGATATGGGAGACTGACAGTGTCTATACTATGATATGGGAGACTGACTATGTCTGTACTATGATATAGGAGACTATGTCTCTACTATGATATGGGAGACTGA
>CM054145.1:17702526-17717526 GCA_028751875.1 Rapana venosa
TGTGTGTGTGTGTGTGTTGTGTGTGCGCTGCTGTGTGTGTGCGTGTGTGTGTGCTGTGTGTGTGTTTGTGTGTGTATGTGTGTGTGTGTGTGTGTGTGTGTGTGTGTGTGTGTGTGTGTGTGTGTGTGTGTGTGTGTGTGTGTGTGTGTGTGTGTGTTGTGTGTGTGTGCTGCTGTGCAGGACAGCAGTCATGCAGGGCATTCTGATGGCCGCCATGGCCAAACAGCGTTGCTGTCTTTCAGGTTTAAAAGTGTGGGTCAAAAGGCTGTAATGCGTTGTTGATCCTATTGACTGAAAAGTCGGAGGCATCAACGCCCCTGTTTGGTGTTGTTTTTTTATTTTTATAAAAGTGGGTGTACTTTTAATCTGGAATATTACTAGAGGGATTACATTAACAAATACAGACTTTTCGAAACTTTTTTGTGTGTGCAAAATACTGAATCAGAGAATCTCAGAATATTTGGAACAAAACAACTATCTTGACAAAGAAGAAGTTGACTTTAGAAAGGAAAAAATCCCATGCATAACAAGACTACCTCTCCATCCTCAACAAGTTACTAGACAATATATTATTGCTGTTTCGTAGATTTCCAGAGGGCATTTGATCACGTATGGATAGCACCAGACACTACTTGTAAAGTTGAAGAAAATAGGCATAACAAGCAAAAACTGTTAATGTCATGAAAACCGTTAGAGGAATAGAGCTGTTTTTTAGCACACACAAAAAAGGAAGATCTGTACAGAATCCTTTTTTTTTGCCAGAAGAGGGTTCACCAAGGCATTTTACTAAGTCCTGCTTTGTTCAGTATTTACATTAATCCTTTTGTGCAAATCGTTGGTGAAAAAATTAACCATAGGTTACTGCAAAAGATGACATCCCATCTTTACTATAATTATGCGCATGACTTACCACCACTATAAACAGTCACATTTCGATTACAAACTAAACTATGTAAATCACATAACTACTGTCCAAGATAGGGAGCGAAAATAAACCAACTACTAACAGTTTTCATAAAATCAGACTATAAAATTCCTACTCATTTCAACTGCGGAGAACATCTAAGCGGATGTTAGCGTTTAATGCGACGTAGGCAGGAGTTATTACTGCATTAAAAACACTGCAGCTATCTGTATAACATATATAATCTCTCAGAGTAATTTACTAAATGATTACACCTCTGTGTGTGTGTGTGCGTGCGTGCGTGCGTGCGTGCGTGTGTGTGTGTGAGCGAGCGAGCGAGGTGTGTGTGCGTGCGTGCGTGCGTGCGTGCGTGCGTGCGTGTGTGTGTGTGTGTGTGTGTGTGTGTGGTTTGTTTTTTTATTTTATTTTTATTTCGAGGATAAGGGAAAATAAGTACTCGTGTGCTTTTTTACTTCCAGTCCCCGTGTGTATGTTGTTTGGTCATTTTGTCATTCATTCCCATATGTGTGTGCGTGCGTGTGGTGTATGTGTGTGTATGTATGTGTGCGTGTTATGTGTGTGTATGTATGTGTGCGTGCGTGTGTGTATGTGTGTGGGTGCATGTGTGTGTACGTGTGTGTGTGTGTGTGTGTTGTGCGCGCGCGCGCGCCCCGTGTGTGTGTATGTATGTGTGTATGTATGTGTGCATGTGTGTTGTGCATGTGTGTGTGTATGTGTGTGTGTATCTATGTGTGTGTATCTATGTGTGTGCGTGTGCATGTGTGTGTGTGTGGCACACAGAGCGGGTTTACGGCCCTCCACTTGGCAGCCCAGAACGGGCACAACGAGAGCTGTCGGGTTATGCTGTACGGAGGCGTCGACAGCGACTTGCAGAATAATGTGAGTCCCCAAAAATAAATAAATAAAATAAATAAATAAATAAATAATGCGAGTCTGTCCGCCTGTATCTAGAAGTCTTCCTGGTTCTGTCTGTCTGTGTGCCTGCGCCTTTGTGTGTCTGTCTCTGTTTGTTTATCTGTCTGCCTGTCTGTCTCCGGGTAGCGTTTACTGCGGCCTGCAGAATAATGCAAGTCCCGTCCACCCGCCCTTAGAAATCTTTCTGGCTCTGTCAGTCTGTCTGTCTGTCTGTATACTTGCTCCTGTGTGTATATGTCTGTCTGTCTGTCTGTCTGTCTGTCTCTCTCTCCTCTCTCTCTCTCTCTTCTCCTCTCTCTCTCTCTCCCCCTCCTTCCCTCTCACTGTCTGTCTGTCGTCAACTGCACCACAGAATCGTCCTCCATCGCCTCTATCTCAATCTCTTCCCCTCTGTCTGTTTGTCTCCCGTGCCCTCTCTCACGACTGCAAAAATGGTAGTCGGGCAGTCCCCTTATCAGAGCCTTCTGGTTTCCGCCCCGTCTGCCTGCGTCCTTGGTCTCTGTTATCTGTCTGTCTGTCTGTCTGTCTCCGATGGCGTCAACTTCTACCAGCAGAATGATTATGAGGTCACCACCCATCCTTTTAGGTCTGTCTGGTTCTGCCTGTTTGTCTGTCTCTATGTCTGTATGTATATCCGTCTGTATGCCTGCACCTGTGTGTGTGTCTCTCTGTCTGTCTGCCTGTCTTTCTGTCTGGCTGTCTATCTCTGTCTATCTCTGTCTGTCTACTGCAACCTGCAGAATAATGAGTCCACCTTCATATGTCTGTTCTGGCTGGCTGGCTAGCTGTGTGTCTGGCTCTGTCTGTCTGTCTTTTTTGTTTTGTTTTTGTTTAATGTCCATTCACTACTTAGTGATAAGGACACACCCGCATTCAAAGCAAGTCTGTCAGTCTGTCTCCCTCACTGTGTGAGAGAGAGAGAGAGAGAGAGAGAGTGTGTTGTGTGTGCTGTTGTTGTCTGTTGTTGTTGTGTGTGTGTTGTTGTGCTGTGTGTGTGTCTGACTGATAAGAAACGCATTCAAAGAGATGTCAGTCTTGTCACTTGTTGAGAGACTGAAGAGAAAGAGAGAGTGTGTTGTGGTGGTGTGTGTGTGTTGTCGTGTGTGTCTGAGGGTTTTGTGTTTGTTTTGTTTAGTGTCTGTGTGTGTGACTTGAAAGAAACGAAAAGAGTCTGTAGCGTCATGTTGAGAGAGAGAGAGAAGAGAGAGTGTGTGTGTGTGTGTGTGTTGTGGTGTGTGTGTGTGTGTGTGTGTGTGTGTGTGTGGTGTGTGTGTGTGTGTGTGTGTTGGTTGTAGACTGAAAGAAAGAGAGAGAGTGAGACGAGTAGTGTGTGTGTGTGACTGAAAGAAGAGAGAGAGAGATGAGAGGAGACGAGAGAGAGTGTGTGTGTGTGTGTGTGTGTGTGTGTGTGTGTGTGTGTGTTGTGTGTGTGTGTGTGTGTGTGTGTGAGGAGAGAGGACTGAAAGAAAGAGAGAGAGGGGTGTGTGTGTGTGTGACTGAAAGAAAGAGAGAGAGAGAGGTGTGAGAAAGAAAGTGATGTGTGTGTGTGTGTGTGTGTGTGTGTGTGTGTGTGTGTGTGTGTGTGTGTGGTGTGAGAGAGAGAAGAGAGAGAAGGAGAGAGAGTGTGTGGTGTTGAAGAGAGAGAGATGAAGAAAGAGAGTGTGGTGTGGTGTGTGAGAGAGAGAGAGAGACTGAAAGAAAGAGAGAGAGAGAGTGTGTGTGTGAGAGAAAAGAGAGAGAAGAGAAGGAAGAGAGAGAGTGTGTGTGTGTGTCTGTGAGACTGAAAGATAGAAAAAGAGAGAATGTGTGTGTGTATGTGTTCGTGCACGCGCGCGCGCATGACACAGACAGACAGACAGACAGACAGAGAGGTAACGGTGCTGTCTGTCCATGGATTCGGCAGTACGGGGACACGGCCCTGCACACGGCAGCCAGGTACGGGCACGCAGGAGTCACCCGCATCCTCATCAGTGCCCGCTGTAAGATGAACGTGCCCAACAAGGTCAGCATCACATGTGTGGCTCTTCTTCTAGATGCTCTTCACTGTAGGCGAGGTTTTGTCTGGTCTGGTCTGGTGTGTCTTGTCTGGTGTGTCCTGTCTGGTCTGGTGTGTCTTGTGTGGTCTGTCTGGTCTTGTCTGTCTTGTCTGGTGTGTCCTGTCTGGTCTGGTGTGTCTGTCTGGTCTGGTGTGTTTTGTCTGGTCTGGTCTTGTCTGGTGTGTCTTGTCTGGTGTGTCTGTCTGTCTGTGTCTCAGCACTGATCATCTGGCTGTGTACATAAGGTTTTGTCGGTTTTGTCTTCTCTGTGTGTCTGGTCTGTCTGTGGGGTAAGCATTTGTCTTCTGCTTAGTGTAGGCAAGGTTTCGTCGGTTTTGTCTTGTCTGTGTGCTCAGCACTGATGTTCTGCCTGTGTAGATAAGGTTTTGTCGGTTTTGTCTTCTCTGTCTGTCTGTGTGCTCGGCACTGATCTTCTTTCTGCCCGTGTAGATAAGGTTTTGTCTGTTTTGTCTTCTCTGTGTGTCTGTCTGTTTGCTCAGCACTGATCTTCTGCCTGTGTAGATAAGGTTTTGTCTGTTTTGTCTTCTCTGTGTGTCTGGTCTGTCTGTCGGTCTGTCTGTGGGTAAGCATTTGTCTTCTGCTCAGAGTAGGCAAGGTTTTGTCTGTCTTGCCTTGTCTTGTCTGTCTTGTCTGTCTGTGCTCAGCAAAGTAAGCACATGTCTTCTACCCGTGTAGGCAAAGTTTTGTCGTCGTGTGTGTGTGTGTGTGTGTGTGTGTGTGTGTTGTGTGTGTGTGTGTGTGTGTGTGTGGTGTGTGTGTGTGTGTGTGTGTGTGTTGTGTTTGTGTATTTTTTTTTTTGTTTTAGTTTTTATTTCGTGGATAGTGGAATAAGCAGTTTCGTGTGCATTTTTTTTACGTCCAATCCCCGTGTGCGTGCGGTTTTGTCAATTTTGTCATCCGTTCCCACCGGCACACAATGGCCTACTCTTCCGGAAAGCAGTGTGTGTGTGTGTGTATGTGTGTATGTGTGTGTGTGTGTGGTGTGTGTGTGTGTGTGTGTGTGTGTGTGCCCATCAAAGTAAGCATTTCTGGCATAAAGACAAGGTTTTGTCGGTCGGTCTGTCTGTCTGTCGGTCGGTCTGTTTGTGACCAACATGGTAAGCATTTGTCTTCTGCCCATGTGGACATGGTTTTGTCTTGTCTGTCTTGTTTGTCTTGTGAGTGTGTAGTGGTGTGTGTGTGTGTGTGTGTAGTGTGTGTGTGTGTGTGTGTGTGTGTGTGTGTGTGTGTGGTGTGTGTGTGTGTGTGTGTGTGTGTATGTAGTAGTGTAGTGTAGTGTAGTATAGTGTGTGTGTGTGTAGTGTAGTGTAGTGTAGTAGTGTAGTGTAGTGTAGTGTAGTGTGTGTGTGTGTAGTGTGTGTGTGTAGTGTAGTGTAGTGTGTGTGTATGTGTGTGTGTGTGTGTGTGTGTGTGCGCGCGCGCGCGCGCGCCAATCAAAGTAAGCAAGTCTGCCACTATGGACAAGTTTTTGTCTGTTTTGTCTCGTCTGTCTGTCCGTCTTGTCTGTCTGTCTTGTCTTGTCTGTCTTGTCTATCCGTCTGTCTGTCTGTGACTAGCAAGTAAGCACTTGTCTCCCGCTCACTGTAGACAAGGTTTTGTCTGCCTGGTCTTGTCAGTCAAGGGAGACGGGATAGCCTAGTGGTTAGAGCATTGCGCTCGCAATCTGACGACCCAGGTTCGATTCCCGTTTAAGGGGATATTTTCCCCCTGGAGTTAACGTCAGTGCAGACTCCACTCTCCCCAAAAGTCCTTCGGATGAGACTATAAACCGAGGCCCCGTGTGCGAACGCACGCAGAACATCTTGCGCACACGTTAAATCCTGTTCCACTTTTCGTAAGAGTAGGCCATTGTGTGCCGGTGGGAACAGATGACAGATTTTTACAAAACCGCATACACACGAGGACTGGATTTTAAAAAGCATATAAGTGCGTATTCCATTATCCTCGAAATAAAAGAATTTTAAAAATATTTTTAAAAGTCTGTCTCTCTGTCTGTCTATCTGTTGTCTGTCTGTCCGTCGGTCTGTTTGTGTCCAACAAGGAACGCAATTCTGGTCAGTGTGGATAAGGTTTGTGTTCGTTTGTTTTTCGGTCTTTCTGTTGCTTCGTCTGTGTGTTGGTATGTCTGTCTGTCTGTCTGTTAGGACCACCCTGTGCTCAGCGTGAAAACTTGATGTTTGAATCTTTTATTGGAGAATTCAGCCTGGAAAGCGTCGATAAAAATTGTTACTGTTGTTGTGGGTTCCCCACTTTAACTCTTTACCCACCATAAAACACAAAGTGCTGGGCGCACGCGTGCACACGCGCACACACGCACTTGCACACACTCTCTCTCTCTCTCTCTCTCTCCTCTCTCTCTCTCTCTCTCTCTCACACACACACACAACACACACACACACACACACACACACCACACACACACACACACACACACACAAACACAAACATACATACGGAAGAGTAGGCCATTGTGTGCGCTGCCGGTGGGAACGGATGACAAAAATTTACAAAACTGCATACACACGGGGACTAGATGTAAAAAAGCACATGAGTGCTTATTCCTCGAAATAAAAGAATAAATATATAATAAAATTTAAAAAATTTTTAACGCAAAACCAAAAATACATAATCAAAAAAAAATTTTTTTTAATAAAAAAGGCACACAGCCCCAAGACAGACAGATAGCCTCAGATTTAACCTTTTCTTTGCTGCACGGATCAGAACAATATTGATCATGCGGCCATACCCTACCTACCCTATCCTACCCTACTCTACCCACTCGCTGTCACACTGCTGAACTCGTCTACCCCTTCTGGATGGTTACGGGTGGGTGGGCGGTGAACACCCTGGGGGGTCACCCAGAATATAAATTATACGCACTCTTGACTCGAATTCATCCCACCTGGGAATCACTGTGAGATTTAAAAGTACACACTGGGTGAAAAGTCCTTCGGATGAGACTATAAACCGAGGCCCCGTGTGCGAACGCATGTAGAACATCTTGCGCACACGTTAAATCCTGTTCCGCTTTTCGTAAGAGGCCATTGTGTGCCGGTGGAAACAGATGACAAAATTGACAAAACCGCATACACACGGGGACTGGATGTAAAAAAAGCACACGAGTGCTTATTCCATTATCCTCGATATAAAAGAATAAATAAATAAATAATAAAGAAATAAATAAAAGTGTGCGTGTTTGACTCTTTTCGTGTACCCTGCCACATAGGTAACCTACCCAACTTCAGAGAAGTTTTTTTTCTCTCTCTCCTTTATTTATCTTATTCTATTTTATTTATTCTTTTATTTCGAGGATAATGGAATAGGCACTCGTGTCCTTTTTTACATCCAGTCCTCGAGTGTATGCAAGTGTGTAAATTTTGCCATCCGTTCCCACCTATCACACAATGGCCTACTCTTACGAAAAGTGGAAAGGGTTTTAACGTGTGCGCAAGATGTTCTGCGTGCGTTCGCACACGGGACCTCGGTTTATAGTCTCATCGGAAGGACTTTTGAGGGGAGTGGAGTCGGTACTGATGTTAACTCCAGAGGAAAAATCCTCTTGAACGAAATTCGAACCCGGGTCAGCAGATCACGAAGACATCACTTTAACTACCAGGCTATCCCGTTCCTCCTTTAGAAAAAGAGTGCAGGTTTAAAGTTATTCTGAGAGCTTGAGGTGGCTGAAGTGAAGACAGTCTCAACAGAACATGTTGACAACATAACAACATTTCAGTGTAGACCTTGACACTTAGCTGACATCAGTAACTGACACAGCTTTTGGTCTGGGCCAAGTGGGTTTAGTACGTGGTTTCTGTTTGTGTGTTGTGGAGGGGGTGGGGTGGGGGGGAGTGAGAAAGGTGTTAACAAGATGTGAAAAAAGTGTGTGTGTGTGTATGTGTGTGTGTGTGATGTGTGTGTGTGCGTGTGTGTGTGTGTGTGTGTGTGTGTGCGTGTTGTGTGTGTGTGTGTGTGTGAACACAGATGAATCATGTTGTGATCATGAAGTGAGGTAAAATGGAGGAGGCAGGACAATGGTAAAGCCATCAAACTTCTGTCAGCGCTTGTACCAAAAACTTTTCTTTTTAATTAAAAAACCCACCTTGTAGACAGAAAGAGAGGGGCGGGGAGAGAGAGGGGAGGGGGGAGGGAGGGAGGGAGAGAGAGGGGGACAGACAGAGACAAACAGAGAGACAGAGACAGAGAATGTATTTTTTTTTTAAATGAACTTTCTTTGTTTTAATCGAGGTAAAGGAATAAGCTCACATCGTGGCTTAGCTACGTCCAGCCCTAAATAAAGGAAATGTAAGGAGAGAAAATAAGTAATCATACAAAGACAGACAGACGGACTTGTAATACGAATCATTTATTCATATGAGCCCTGGCCTCTTGAGTGAACATCCCAATACGCAGGGGGGGGGGGGGGGGGGGGAAGAGAGAGAGAGAGAGAGTATTAATAAATGAATTTTCGTTTTTTATTGAAGGAAAGAAAAAAGTACACATAGCTTATTTACATCCATATCTCAGTCAAGGAAACAGAAGAAGAGAAAAACAAATAACAAAACATAGAGTGAGACACAGACAGACAGACAGACATATAATACGATAAGCCCTAGCCTCTAAGTGAACATCACAATGCCCAGAGAGAGAGAGAGAGAGAATGAATGAATGAATGAACGAATGAATGAATGAATGAATGAACGAATGAATGAACGAATGAACGAATGAACGAATTTTATTTGACAAAAGCTACAAGCCCATCAGTCAAAGGGGGTAATTGTAAGTAACATATTAACATAGGAATGAATATGAAAAGGACATGAGTAATAATCCAAAGTCCAGATAAATGCCAACCAATATTTTCAGTTATTACGTATAGGATCCGTTTCATTCATAGTCTGCTTACGTTTATCTAGAGCCTGCGTTATATATATTGCTAAAGATTTAAGCTCGGACATATTATTTGAAGATAACACCTTTTGTACAAGATTGGTGGACCTGTTGGTTGGGTTTGTCAAGAGAGAGAGAGAGAGAGAGAGAGGAATCATTTATTCCTATAAGCCCCGGCCTCTAAGTGAACATCACAATGCCCAGAGAGAGAGAGAGAGAGAGAGAGAGAGAGAGAGAGAGAGAGAGAGAGAAATAATTTATTCCTATAAGCCCTGGCCTCTTTAAGTGAACATCACAATGCGGGGGGGGGGGGGGGGGGGGGAAGAGGAATCGTTTATTCAAAGAGAGAGAGAGGAATCATTTATTCCTATAAGCCCTGGCCTCTTTAAGTGAACATCACAATGCTCAGAGAGAGAGAGGAATCGTTTATTCAAAGAGAGGGGAGTGAGAGAGAGAGAGAGAGAGAGAGAGAGAGAGAGAGAGAGAGAGAGAGAGAGAGAGAGAGAGAGAGGAATCATTTATTTCTATAAGCCCTGGCCTCTTTAAGTGAACATTACAATGCGCAGAAAGAGAGGGGGGGATCGTTTATTCAAAGAGAGAGAGAGAGAGAGGAATCGTTTATTCGAAGAGGGAAAGAGAGAGAGAGAGAGATAAAAGTCATTTATTCATATAAGCCCTGGCCTCTTAAGTAACATCACAATGGGCAAAGAGAGAGAGGGAAACGAAGACACAGAGAGAGACAGAGAGAGACAGAGAGAGACAGAGACGGAGACAGAGCGAGAGCGTTAGCATTGTAATTATACACGTTGAAAGCTGACAACAGCCTGTTTGTTCGGCCTAGATTAGGATATGTGTGTGTCTGTCGACTGTGAGACAAGCCCGGGTATGAAATTTCTGTTATGCAGCCTGTGGAGACCAACACTCATCACCCCACTTTACCAGGAAGCAGACGCTATAGCCGAGTGGTTAAGTACCGCTTGACCTCAGTCCTGAGAGTCCATGAAGTCGTGGGTTCGAATCTCGGCAGCAGCGTGTGGTGAATTAAGGGCGGGGATTTTTTTTGGGGGGCAGCTCCCAGGTTAACTTAGTGCGCAGACCTGCCAGTCCTTTAATTCCTTTTCTTGTATATGTATTATACACATGCAGAAAACCGAATGTGCTCGTTAAAGATCCCGTAATTCATATCAGCGTCCAGTGGGTTACAGAAACACAAACATACCCAGCATGCATCCTGTACAAAAAATTAACTGCTATGAAGTCGGAATAAGTCGGCTGAGGCCAGCGGGCAGACCTCCTGTAGAGTTAAAAAACAGGTAAAGGTGTCCCCATAAGCTCGTAGGGGAGCGAGGCGTCAGAGACCTCACTTCTCTAAGGGGCCAGCATATTGATGGCGGCGCCCATCTCCTCTCCCTCGCTGCTTTACCTTCCCTGACCCTAAAGAGGGCAGGTACCCATTTACAGCTGGGTGAACTGGGGGGACTGCACTGAAGCCAAGGCGCGCAAACGGTCACCCATCCAACTGGTAGCCACGCTCGAGGCTGCTTAACTTGGCTGGGGGAAAGCGAGTGCTCCGACCACTGAGCTATCCCGTCCCCCTTGCAGACTTACAAACATAGGAGAAGACCAGGCACTACGCACCCCACCCGTTAAGGGAACACGCAGAAGAAAGGAGATAGTCTGCTTCAGGAGACATTTGGCTGTGCGTTATACTGACTTAGGCAGGCATGTCAGTCAGTCAGTCAGTCGGTCAGACAGTCAGACAGACAGACAGACACGCAGACATAGTTGGTTAGAACGTTGCGCATTGCGCTCGTGATCTGCTGACGCGGGTTCGAATCCCGTTCAAGGGGGATATTTTCCCCTGGACTTAACATCAGTGCCGACTCCACTCCCCTCAAAAGTCCTTCGGATAAGATAAGACTATAAACCGAGGCCCCGTGTGCGAACGCACGCAGAACATCGTGCGCGCACGTTAAAACATGTCCCGCTTTTTGGAAGAGTAGGCCATTGTGTGCCGGTGGGAACAGATGACAAAATTGCATACACACGGGGACTAGATGTAAAAAAAAAAAAAAAGCACACGAGTGCTTGTTCTATTTTCCTCGGAATAAAAGAGTAAAAAGAGCGAAAACGGACAGAGGGACTGACTGACTGGAGGAGAGATGGTTTCCAGCGTGAATGAATGACTAAACGGAGTAGCGTGGTGTGTTGGATGCGTACACAGTGCGTGCCTGTGGTTTGTGTCACGCGTCCATCTACCGATAATTCCATCCAGAAAATGTTGATGTATTATTATTGTTGTTTGACGAACTGTCGTTTGACATGCTCTGTACTGATGTTATTTTCTTTTTCACATGTCAGTGTGACGAGGACATAAAATGAACGCAAGATTTAGGAGATATATGGTGGGGTGACGGTGATCACGAAGTGTGTTTTTTATACTTGAGAAGCGAAATGCATAAAGATGCATATCTATGAGCACCTGCGTTTATGTCTTTTTTCTCTTGTCTGTCTCTGTCTCTCTCTTTCTGTCTGTCTGTCTGTCTGTCTGTGTCTCTCTCTGTCTCTATCTGTCTGTGTGTGTGTGTGTCTCTGTCTCTCTCCCCTCTCTCTCGCTCTCTCTCTCTCCCTCTCTCTCTCTCTCTCTCTCTCTCTCTCTCTATCTATCTATCTATCTCTCTCTCTCTCTTCGTGTGTTCCTCGACTAGGGCTGAAAGGTTCACCAATGGTGAGATTTTATGTACGTGACTGTTTGTCCACCACTGTGGCAGCCGTGTTCCGTCTTCGAAGATGATGTCTAGTCTAAACACCACACCAGTGTGCATGCATTTTTCATGTTTCTAAAAAATTCTGCCATCCATTCCTACCGGCATACAGTGGCCTTCGAAAGGTGGAACTGGTTTTAACGTGTGTGTGTGCAAGATTTTCTATATGCGTTCGTACATGGGATCTCGGTGTAGAGTCTCATTTCAAGGATTTTTTTTTGGGGGGGGGGGGGTGGAGTCGGTACTGGTGTTAACTCGGATGGGAGGGGTGGGGGGGGGGGTGAATCCCCTTGGACAGATGCCTCGGTATTGGCTCGAACCCGGGCCGTCAGATAACGGGCGCGACACTGTAACCACTAGGCTAACCCGCCTCTCAAAAGTTCTTTTCAAAAACCCCATTAGAGGTACATAAAAGTGTTACATGTTGCATGCAACTAACTCCAAACATGTAACGTTTAAGGAGAATTTTCCCCTGGAGTTAACATCAGTGCTGACTCCACTGACCCCAAATGTCCTTCGGATGAGACTATAATTATAAATCGAGGTCCCGTGTGCGAACACACACACACACACACACACACAGCATCTTGCGCACATGTTAAAACCTGTTCCGCCTTTCGGAAGAGTAGGCCATTGTGCCGGTGGGAACGGAGGGCAAAACTTACTAAACTGCATGTACACGGAGACTAGGTGTAAAAAAAACACCGCATGAGTGCTCATTTCTATTATCCTCGAAATTAAAGAATAGATGCACGTATTAATAGATGAAATAAGTAAATAAATGAATAAATGAAATACTATAAAACAGATATCGTGGTGGTTTCATCTGAAATGTTGTCTTCTTACTTACCCTGCCAGTGGATAGATGGGTGAGGTGGATTGTGTGAGTAGTGTCACAAAGTGTATGACAAATTATTGGTGTCGTTTTCACTGCATTCAAGACGTTCCCCGTGCTTAATGCTGAAATCTCATTCACGCTGCCAATATTTGTTGTCTGTCTGTCTTTCTTGGATGCAAATTTATCTTCCGTTTGTTGTCGTTGTTGTTTTATGTTGTTGTTGTTGCATGTTACCAAGCTGAATTCCCTGGATGTCACTCAGAATATGCTTTCTGACTCGCTCACTCATCCCACCTGGGAATCACAGTCAGATTGAAAGTTCACACTGGATGAGAAGTTGGCTCATAAGACCGTTTTCAAGTGCTTCACCACATAGGCAGCTGTACTCTGACATCAGAGGATTTTTTTGTCCTTTAAAGGAGAGAGCATATTGTTACATTAAGAGCTTGTCATGGCCGAAGACAATATCACCATATTTTTTTTACACGAAGGAAGATGGCAGGACGGTTTAGACGTTCATCTGCCTAACAAGTAAACTGGGTTCTGGGTTCGATTCCCAGCCTTGCATTTTCTTCCCAGTTTGACGTAAAGATCAAACTGAATGTCCAGTCTTTCGGAGGAGACCCAGTTTAATCAGAACCATGTGCTTACGGACTTGTGCTCGTCAAAAGAACCCACGACAGTTAAAAATCTGTTCTAGCAAAATTGGTAGGTTCAGTTTCCATCTGTACCCCCGAAGTCGGAATGCAGCTATCTCAAAAGACAGTGGGGGGGCGGGGAGGGGGGGATGGGGGTTGCACACAAAAAAATCTCACAGTTTGGTGATCCTTAGAGTTCTAGCGGAGTAACCGTGAAAAATAACCTATTTTACAACATTTGTAATTCTTCTTCTTCCTTGTCCAATGCTCAGACAGCAACCATTGTCTGTCATATGATCGAAAATGCGTCGCTCTGCCGTTAAGCGCCTGACAAGTCAGGCTTAGCACATCCGACATGGGCATGGGAGACAATTGTTATCTTTTAAGTCTTTCGGGGGAGGGATGGGGGGGGGGGGGGAGTCAGGAGAATGGACCAAGAAGGTAGAAAATAGACAAGAAGGCGATGGCAAGAAGAAAAGGAACGAGGCAGAAACAAAGAGAGGGATAGAAAAGAGGGAATTCCAAGCACAGAATTTCCAGAAGGTGGGGATGCTGTTTATACTGACAGGCGCCCGGCATCCCCTATGGGGAAAACATTTGTGATGTAAGCCCTGGCAGTTAGTTTACATCAGTAACTGACACAGCGTTTGGCCTGGGCCAGTCTTCTGTTTCGTTATCACTTTTCAGTGAGGCATGACACGAAGCAGTTCTGTGTTGTACCTTGTACTTGAATGTTACTGCACTCTCGAGGGATGGGACATCACAATTACATGTTATCATTTAAAACTGGACACATGTGTGTATTGTTTGGGAACCTCACAAAAGGAGTTGTCGATGTGGTATAAGTTGTGGTACTGCATGGCACCCATTCATTTTTTTTTCTGAAAAAAGATCAGAATTTTTGTTGTTGTTTTGGCACAAACTGAGTTTGGCATGGCATGGCACGGCTGTTATGACAGGGCGCAAACATGTACTGACTCGGATCAAAAGGTGTACTTGATATAGCACAAATCTTGCATGTATTTTGGAATGGCACGAAATGTGTTTGGCATGGCACATAAGTTTGATAGGGCGCAAACATTTACTGATTCGGTTTCAAAAGATATAGGCCTTCTTGATAGAGCGCAACTTGTTGCAATGTGTGTGTATAGTTCGGAATCAATTGGTAGGACTGAAACGGCACCCAAAAAAGCGTAATGTTGCGTGTGTTTTTGTCTGAAATGGCATGAAATGTGTGCGGTGGAACAAAAGACAAAATAATCATGCTGAATAGACGCAAACATTCTAAATAATATGAACGATGAATAATGGTGATGATGTTTTTTGCAACTGTGTGGGTTTTTTTTAGTATATGCTAGACACATTGGGTAAAATAAGTTATGCATTGGGGGGGGGGGGGGGTTATTAAATATATCAGAAAACATGTAGATGAGTAAGGGATATCAGATGTATAGGATAAATGTGGATATATCAGATGTATTGTATAAAGTGAGGGATATCAGATGTATAGAGGATAAAGTAAAGGATATTAGACGTATGGGATAAAATGAGGACAAAGTAAGGGATATCAGATGTGTGGGATAAAATGAGGATAAAGTAAGGGATATCAGATGTACGGGTAAAATGAGGATAAAGTAAGGGATATCAGATGCACGGGATAAAATGAGGATAAAGTAAGGAATATCATATGTGTGGGACAAAATGAGGATAAAGTAAGGGATATCAGATGTGTGGGATAAAATGAGGATAACGTAAGGGATACTAGATGTATTCAATAAAATGTCAAAAAGTCATGGATGTTATATATATCCGAAAAAATATGGATAACTAAGATTTCAGTTAATTTTGTCACTTAATGTGGTATTTGAAAATCAGTGGTTGTGTGTAAGATATTGAAATGAGGCAGTGTGTTTTATTTGAAGAGAATACTAAGAGTCGGGTCAGGCCGAAGGCATGGTCCTTACTCAGTAATTCA
>CM054145.1:17720026-17902526 GCA_028751875.1 Rapana venosa
ATCATGAAACAGTCTGAAGCACTGTATTAAAAACAAAACACGTTCACTGCTTGTCTACCCCACATGTCCGTTGTTTCAGACTCGTCACTTTGTGTTTGATGTGAATTTTTATTTCTACCTAAATTCTGTTAGCAGAGTCTGTATTGTTCATTGTTTCAGACGTGATGATGCTTTATTTTGGATTTTTTGTTTGTTTCTTTCTTTCCAGCAAAATGAAACAGCGGTGGATGTGGCGCGCCGGAAAGAACATCCTGAGGTGATCCTGCTCATCACGTCACTGTCGAGGGTAGGTAACAGATATGTCCTGGACAGGTAGCAGATATGCCCTTGGCAGGTAACAGATATGCCTTTGATTTGGTAACAGATATGGTAACAGATATGTCCTTGACAGGTAACATGTATGTCCTGGGCAGATAAAATACGGTAACAGATTATATGTCCTGTAAGGTAACATTTGTCCCTGCTAGGTAGCATATATCCTGGATAGGTAACAAATGTCCCGGATAGGTAACATATGTCCCAGATAGGTAACATATGTCCCGGATAGGTAACAGATATGTCCTGGGTAGGTAACAGATATGTTATGGATAGGGAATGTGTCCTGAATAGGTATGTATCCTACATAGGTGTGTCCTGAATTGGTAATGTGTTCTGAATACGTAAGATATGTCCTGGATAGGTAACAGATATGTCCTGGATAGGTAACAGATATGTCCTGGATAGGTAACAAATGCCCTGGATAGGTAACAGATATGTCCTGGATAGGTAACAGATATGTCCTGGATAGGTAACAAATGCCCTGGATAGGTAACAGATATGTCCTGGATAGGTAACAGATATGTCCTGGATAGGTAACAGATATGTCCTGGATAGGTAACAGATCTGTTATGGGTAGGTAACAGATATGTTATGGGTAGGTAACAGATATGTCCTGGATAGGTAACAAATGCCCTGGATAGGTAACAGATATGTCCTGATAGGTAACAGATATGTCCTGGATAGGTAACAGATATGTCCTGGATAGGTAACAGATATGCCCTAGACAGGTAACAGATATGTCCTGGATAGGTAACAGATATGTCCTGGATAGGTAAAAGATATTTCCTGATAGGTAACAGATATGTCCTGATAGGTAACATATGTCCTGATAGGTAACAGATATGTCCTGGGTAGGTAACAGATATGTCCTGGGTAGGTAACAGATATGTCCTGATCGGTAACAGATATGTCCTGATAGGTAACAGATATGTCCTGATAGGTAACAGATATGTCCTGATAGGTAACAGATATGTCCTGGGTAGGTAACAGATATGTCCTGGATAGGTAACAGATATGTCCTGATAGGTAACAGATGTGTCCTGGGTAGGTAATAGATATGTCCTGGATAGGTAACAGATATGTCCTAGACAGGTACCAGATGTGCCCTAGACAGGTAACAGAAATGCCCATGACAGGTAACAGAAATGCCCTAGACAGGTAACAGAAATGCCCTGGACAGGTACCAGATATGCCTCAGACAGGTAACAGATATGCCCTAGACAGGTAACAGTAACAGATATGGTAACAGATATGTCCTTGACAGGTAACATGTATGTCCTGGACAAATGAAATACGGCAATAGATTATATGTCCTGTAAGGTACATGTCCCGGATAGGTAACAGGTGTAATCCTGCATAGGTAACAGATATGTCCTGGGTAGGTAATGTGTCCTAAATACGTAACATATGTCCTGGATAGGTAACAGATATGTCCTGGGTAGGTAATGTGTCCTAAATACGTGACATATGTCCTGGGTAGGTAATGTGTCCTAAATACGTAACTTATGTCCTGGATAGGTAACAGATATGTCCTGGGTAGGTAACAGATATGTCCTGGGTAGGTAATGTGTCCTAAATACGTAACATATGTCCTGGATAGGTAACAGGTCAGGTATGTCCTGGATAGGTAACAGATATGTCCTGGATAGGTAACAGGTATGTCCTGGATAGGTAACAGGTATGTCCTGATAGGTAGCAGATGTGTCCTGGATAGGTAACAGATATGTCCTGATAGGTAGCAGATGTGTCCTGGATAGGTAACAGATATGTCCTGATAGGTAGCAGATGTGTCCTGGATAGGTAACAGGTATGTCCTGATAGGTAGCAGATGTGTCCTGGATAGGTAACAGATATGTCCTGGATAGGTAGCAGATGTGTCCTGGATAGGTAATGTGTCCTAAATACGTAACATATGTCCTGGATATATACAGGTCAGGTATGTCCTGATAGGTAACAGATATGTCCTGATAGGTAACAGATATGTCCTGGATAGGTAACAGATGTGTCCTGGGTAGGTAACAGATGTGTCCTGGATAGGTAACAGGTCAGGTATGTCCTGGATAGGTAACAGATATGTCCTGGATAGGTAACAGATATGTCCTGATAGGTAACAGATGTGTCCTGGATAGGTAACAGATATGTCCTGATAGGTAACAGATATGTCCTGATAGGTAACAGATATGTCCTGGGTAGGTAACAGATGTGTCCTGGATAGGTAACAGGTCAGGTATGTCCTGGATAGGTAACAGATATGTCCTGGATAGGTAACAGGTATGTCCTGATAGGTAACAGATATGTCCTGATAGGTAACAGATATGTCCTGATAGGTAACAGATATGTCCTGGGTAGGTAACAGATGTGTCCTGGATAGGTAACAGGTCAGGTATGTCCTGGATAGGTAACAGATATGTCCTGGATAGGTAACAGATATGTCCTGATAGGTAACAGATATGTCCTGGGTAGGTAACAGATATGTCCTGGATAGGTAACAGGTATGTCCTGGATAGGTAACAGATATGTCCTGGATAGGTAACAGGTATGTCCTGATAGGTAACAGATATGTCCTGATAGGTAACAGATATGTCCTGATAGGTAACAGATATGTCCTGGATAGGTAACAGATATGTCCTGATAGGTAACAGATATGTCCTGATAGGTAACAGATATGTCCTGGATAGGTAACAGATATGTCCTGATAGGTAACAGATATGTCCTGATAGGTAACAGATATGTCCTGGACAGGTAACAGATATCTCCTGGATAGGTAACAAATATGTCCTGATACATATCCAGATTTTTTTTTAAAATTCTTAAAACATTTCTTTACTTAAATGTGTGTGTGGATGTGAGCGCGCACGCGCGCAGGTGTGTATGAGTATGTGTGTGCATGTATATGTATATGTGGTAATTTGTATTTTCAATGTATTACCTTATCGATTTTCCTTTTTTTGCTGGTTTAATTTAATGGTAAATGATGCAATAATGTAGTATCTTAGTATAATCATTAAGAAATGTGTTCTTAGATAGATGGCTTGATGAAAAAAAGCAAATGCATTGCTTATTCAATGTACCATCTGGAAATAAAATTTTGACTTGACTTCACTTGACTTCACTTGACTTGATAGGTAACAGGTATGTCCTGGATAGGTAACAGATATGACCTGGATAGGTAACAGATATATCCTGGATAGCTAACAGATATATTATATCCTGGATAGGTAACGTAGTCTTGATAGGTAACAGGTATGTCCTGGATAGATAACAGATATGTCCTGGATAGGTAACAGATATGTCCTGGATAGGTAACAGATATGCCCTGGATAGGTAACAGATATGTCCTGGATAGGTAACAGATATATTATATCCTGGATAGGTAACGTAGTCTTGATAGGTAACAGGTATGTCCTGGATAGATAACAGATATGTCCTGGATAGGTAACAGATGTGTCCTGGATAGGTAACAGATATGTCCTGGATAGGTAACAGATATGTCCTGGATAGGTAACAGATATGCCCTGGATAGGTAACAGATATGTCTTGATAGGTAACAGGTATATCCTGGATAGATAACAGATAATTATGTCCTGACAGGTAACAGGTATGTCCTGGATAGGTATCAGATATATCCTGGATAGGTATCAGATGTGTCCTGGATATATGACAGATATGTCCTGACAGGTAACAGGTATGCCCTGGACAGGTAACAGATATATCCTGGATATGTATCAGATATATCCTGGATAGGTATTAGATGTGTCCTGGATATATGACAGATATGTCCTGGATATATGACAGGTGTGTCCTGGATATATGACAGGTGTGTCATGAATACGTATGTCTGTCTGCTCTACCAGGCTATCTCTCTTCCCCCTCCCTCCGCCCCCCCCCCCCCCCCCCCCCGTCTCTGTCTCTCTCTCTGTCTCTCTCTCTCTCTCTCTCTCTCTCTCTATCTCTCTCTCTATTTCTCAACATAAACGGTTGTAATTTTGTGATGGTGTAATGTGAAACGGCTTCAATTTTAAACCAAAAAAAGTGTTGTGGGAAATGATGAATGAATAAGAGGAACTGTAATGTGTCACTTGGCCTTGCAGCCGCGGTCAGCAGGGCCCAAGACACGGGAGGTGACGGGGGTGACCTTCAAAGGGGACAGGGAGAGGGAGGGGGGCCCGGTGGTTTGTGCTGACGAGGAGTCGCCGGTCAAATCTGACAAACCCGAGAAAGAGCGACGCCTTTTTCCTTTCTTTAGGAAGAAAAAGAAAGTGAGTGGAGTGGAGGGAGTAGGCGTGTGTGTAGTGTGGTGTGTGTATGTGGTGTGGATGGGTGGTGTGTGTGTGGATGGATGGTGTGGATGGGTAGTGTGTGTGTGGGATGGGTGGTGTGTGTGTGGATGGGTAGTGTGTGTGGATTGGTGGGTGGTGTGTGGATGGGTGGTGTGTGTGTGTGGATGGGTGGTGTGGATGGGTGGTGTGTGTGTGGATGGGTGGTGTGTGTGTGGATGGGTGGTGTGTGTGTGGATGGGTGGTGTGGATGGTGTGTGGGTGGATGGGTGGTGTGTGTGGGTGGGTGGTGTGTGTGTGTGTTGTGGATGGGTGGTGTGTGTAGATAGGTGGCGTGTGTGTGTGGATGGGTGGTGTGTGTGTGTGTGGATGGGTGGCGTGTGGGTGGATGGGTGGTGTGGGTGGTGGGGTGGATGGGTGGTGTGTGTGTGGATGGGTGGTGTGGATGGGTAGTGTGTGTGTGTGGATGTGGTGGGTGGTGTGTGGATGGGTGGTGTGGTGTGTGGATGGGTGGTGTGTGATGGGTGGTGGTGTGTGTGTGGATGGGTGGTGTGGTGGTGGATGTGGTGGTGTGGATGGGTGGTGTGGACGGGTGGTGTGGATGGGTGGTGTGTGGGTGGATGGATGGTGTGTGTGGATGGGTGGTGTGTGTGAGTGTGTGGATGGGTGGTGTGTGTAGATGGGTGTGTGTGTGTGTGGATGGGTGGTGTGTGTGTGGATGGGTGGTGTGTGTGTGTGGATGGTGGCGTGTGGTGTGTGGATGGTTGTGTGTGTGGATGGGTGGTGTGTGTGTGTGTGGATGGATGGTGTGTGTGGATGGGTGGTGTGTGTGTGGATGGGTGGTGTGTGTGTGTGGATGGGTGGTTGTGTGTTGTGTTGTGTGTTAGAAAGAGGAATATGTTTGAGTGTGTGTGTGTGTGGTGTGTGTGTTAGTGTTGATATATTTTTTTGGTGTATTGCTGTTAGGTTTATTCTCCTGTTGAATTCGTTTGTAATCCTCCATACCCCAAAATGGGGGAAAGGAATCAAATCTTGAATCTTTGTGTGTGTGTGTGTGTGTGTGTGTGTGTGTGTGTGTGTGTGTGTGTGTGTGTGTGTGTGTGTGTGTTGTTCTTCACTTTAACGTCCTTCCACTTTAAGTGATATTAGACGATAGTGTGTGTGTGCGTGAATTCTAAATTCTTTTATTTCAATGATAATTAATGGAATATGCTCTCGTGTCTTGCGTGCTTTTTTGTTGTTGTTTTTTTACATCCTGACCCCCATATACGTGCGGTTGTTATGTTTCTGCCTGTGTGTATTGCTACAGTCATGTTGGTGTGTAATGTATATTGGTACATGTTGTTATGTCAAGCACTTTATGCAAAGGGGAGGAAAAGCGCTCAAAAAGTTCCCACTATCATATTATTGTTGTTATTACTGTCATCAGCAGGAGCAGCAGTATTATTTTATATTGTCATTATTATTAATAATGTCATTGTCACTATCATTATTTGATTAATGTTATTATCATCATCATTACTAGTATTATTACTGTTGATATTGTTATCAGTATTATTGTTATTTTTTTGTTGCTGTTGTTGGTAGTAGTAGTAGTAGTAGCAGTAGCAGCAGCAGCAGCAGCAGCAGCAGTAGCAGCAGCAGTAGCAACAGTAGTAGTAGTAGTAGTAGTAGTAGTAGTAATTATCATTATTATTATTATTATCATCGTCATCATTGTCGTTGTTGTAGTAGTTATCATCGTCATCATTGTCATAGTAGTAGTAGTAAGTAGTAAGTAGTTAGTGGTAGTAGTTAGTAGTAGTTAGTAGTAGCATCTTCATCATTGTCGTTGTCATCGTCATCATCATCACCATCGTTGTCAATATTATTATTATCGTTACTCTCTTATCATTACGATACCTCTGCTTCAAAGCAACAGGTCAGTCAGTGTTCTAACGACGACGACGACGATAATAACAAACTTGTCACTTCTCTCGACTTTCAGGACAAAGAAGACAAGCCAGCCCCTACTCCGGCCCCTAAACCCGCGGGGTGGGCAGGGTCAGGGGCCAGAGTTCAGCCCTTGCCCCCTAAACCCGTGTCCGGTTTCTTCAGTCAGTATGTGCCGCGCACAGGCACGCAGTACTACAGGGACCTGGCCGGCAACATCAAACAGGTGACTGTCCCCTGAAGCCGGTATGCGGCTACCTGAAATTAAATGTTTGTGGGAGGGGGGGGAGGAGAGGGGGGCGGTGGTCGTGTATGCAAAAAATGTCCCCATTGGTGAAGCTGGAAGCTGTGGTTGAGGGAGGAACAGACCAAAGTTAATATAGAACCACAGGTGACTAAAGGTATTAGGAGGAGGACGAGTGTGTGTGTGTGTGTGTATGTGTGTGTGTATACTTGTGTGTGTATACTTGTGTGTGTATACTTGTGTGTGTATATATATATATGTGTGTGTATATGTATGTATAGATAGATAGATAGATAGATGATAGATAGATAATTATGTGTGTGTGATTGCACTCACGTGGGTGGGTGTATGTGGTTTGGGGTGTGATTCTCATTTGTGTGTGTTATTGAGGGGACGGGGAGCTACGTGGGTGTGGTGTGTACTTTGGGTGTGGTGATTCGTTTGGGGTGTATAGGTTGTGGGTGTGTGTGTGGAGAGAGAGAGAGAGGGAGAGAGAGATGGTTGGGTGGGTTCATGTGCGCGTGTGTGTGTGTGTGGTGAGAGAGAGACACAGAGAGCTAAAACACAGGCGTATGCAGCACAAACATCACCACACTCATGAAAACGCCTTTTCTATATTTTTGGCTACATGGTATGTATAGTCCTGCAGCTCGGTCTCCTCTGACTGGTGGCCCACTGGCGGTTTCGCTTTCAGGGTCCGGTGGGCTACACACCGGTGTGTCAGTGTGGCCCTGCCCTTCACCACATTGAGAAGAGCATGCACCAGACCAAGGAGATGCTCTACCAGCACATCGACGCCTCGCACCAGGTATGTATGGTCGTTTGCTAGACAAGGGGTCTTCTTCGTCTTCATCATCGAACGCTCAGACAGCAACTATTGGTGTCTTGTTTTATGAGTGGAAATGTGTCACAGCAACACCACACCGCCCTCACAACGCCACACCACCTACCACCACACCACGTACCACACACAAGGCCACATCACCCTCACAACGCAACATCATCTACCACAACACCACCCCCACAACGCAACATCATCTACCACAACACCACCCCCACAATGCAAATATCATCTACCACAACACCACCCCCACAATGCAAATATCATCTACCACAACAACACCCCCACAATGCAAATATCATCTACCACAACAACACCCCTACAATGCAAATATCATCTACACCACACCACCCCCACAACGCAAAACAATCTTTTAAATACTTTTTTGTGTAGACTCCAAATCAGTAATTTATGCAATTAATTCTTTGCAAACAAATGTTAGATCTGAAGTCATTGAAATATGCCATTTGATTAATCTTTTATCATTAAACGGCTCAGAAATAACTTTCTGTTGGATTCCATCGCACAGTGGTTTTTACTACAATGAAAAAGTTGACATTCTTGCAAAAAGAAAAGGAGCAGAGGTGACACAATTAGTACTCCCCTTTTCATTTACAAGAGTGTTATCATATTGTAATAAAATCACAACAAAAGTTATTTCAGTGTGAGGAAAGGAGACTTGGTTGTCTAGACGCACACAAAGAATTACGTAAATTCGAGTCTTTTGTTAAAATACGAGAACATGATGTATACTGTTCAAAGCAGATTGTTTCCTTAGCTTGTAGATGGAAATTGAATTGCTTCAAGACAAAATATGCTGGAAATGCCTTTTGCATATGCGGTAATAATATAACAGCAGATCATATATTAACATGCCACAGTTTAAAAGGGCACATTCCCGTTTTGATGGCATCCTCTCCATCAGCAATATTTAGCAGTCTGTCACTTACGTACGACTTTTTTAGATCGTTGATGCATAGTCCAGTTGGTTTGTTATTGCGATTGCTTTGGACTTAAAAGACGCTCTAGTCCAGAAATGATCTTTTCAAGCTTGTTAGATTTTTAAAAAATTATCATAATCCTTTTTTCTTTGCTATATGCCTCCTGTTTCACAGTTGTTGCATTCCTATTGTTTATCTTGTTTGTTTCATAGGAGGGGGCTAGAGATATTGTGTTTGTAATTGGGTTTTTGGCTGTTGTTGGGTGTTTCTCGCTCTTGTTTTAAGGGTTGAGCTTTTTTTCTTCGGGGGAGGGGGGGGGGAGTTGCTTCTTGGGTTTCTTTTGAGGGCAGGGGAGGGGGTTACACACGTAGTTGAAATTTTATTTACATTTTTCATTGGAATTACTGATTCTGTTAGAAATTGTTAGAATTGCATTTTCCTGTTGTTTATTGTAGTTTAATAGGTTAGTAATGTAAAGGTGTTTTTTTCTATAATTTTGGTTGTTTTTAAATATTTTTTATTTCAAAATTTTGTTTATCATTTCGCATGCATTGATCCCCTGAAATTCCTTCTCCTGTACTGTACCAACTACACCCTCCTCCCTTTACACTCATACACCCTCCTTCTCCCCCCGCCACAACGCAAACATCATCTACACCACACCACCCTCACAACGCAAACATCATATACCACACACCACCCACCACACCACACCACACCACACCACATCACACCATCCCACCCCAGCAACCCATCAATCCACACACACCGACTGACTAAAATCGCCCTCAAAGAAACACGGAAAACTAACGCCTTTCGCTTCACTGTCTGTGCTTTTTTCCCGCCCTGGGACCACCCCAGGTGCTGCAGGACCGCATCCAACTGCTGGACCACCGCAGCTCCCAGCAGGCGCACTCCATCGACCGCCTGACGCAGGAGCGCCTGCAGGAGCAGCGCCGCGCCTGCCAGTCTGCCCTGGAGGAGCGCCTGCAGAGGGAGCGCCACCACACCCAGCACGTCGTGGAGTCCTACGGCGAGGGTCTTCAGGGGCAGATCCAGGACTGGCTGGAGGACCGCCTGGCCTCGTACGGCCACTGCCTGGACCACCACCACGACGACTCCGCCCTGCCCTCCTCGCGCGTTTTCACCGACATCCATTTCGGTCCGGACGGCGGCCGCCTGTTTCGGTCTCGGTCGGACGAGACGCTGTCCGTCTCGGACTACAGCGGCAAGGGCCGAAAGCGGCAGTTCTACGAGTCGCGGAAGGCGGCGATGGAACAGATCCGCGGGTGGAAGGTGCCCTCGGGGGCCAGGGAGTCCCTCCTCCTCCAGGAGGAAGGAGCGAGGCCGCAGCGCGGAGGAGCTGGACCGCGGGAGAGGAGGGAGAACCGCACCAGAGGACTGGCGGCGTCCACAGGGAGGATGATGGTGGGGAGGAGGTTCCCGGGACTGCGGACAGACAGCCTGAGGGAGCTTCCCCCTCCTCCTCCCTGCCAGCCCGTGCGGGAGAAGCGCGTGGACTTCAGCCGCGAGAGGAGCACGCCCCTTCCCAGGGCGCTGTTCCCAAACGCTCCTCTCCCTCCTCCCCGTTCCCAGCCGAGGCTTCAGACTCAGTGGCGACAGTCCCGCTCCAGGGCGCCCTGCCCTGCCACGACCCCGGCCCCGGCCAGTCACCCGCCGGCCGGTCAGCGCCCTCCCCGCGGCATCCTGCGCAGCCACACGCCTGACGCGGGTGTGCAGGAGCGAGGCCGCCAGTCCTCCAGCCGACAGAAGCCAAATTTAGAGGGAAGGGGTCCTCACGGCGACAGTTCTGGACCTGAGCCGCCCGGTGAACGTGGGGACCCCTGCAGCAGCCAGCCAACCAGCACCGGGCACGCACACCTTGAGGGGCAGCGGGGAGCGGGGTACGGGGGCAGCTCCCCGGCCAATCCTCCCGCCGGGCGACGCTTCGTCAGCCCTCCTGCCCCCCAGGCAGGGGAGGAACAACGCCTCTCCCTCCGCCCTAGAACGCGTTCGGTAGACGCCATTCTGGACGAGGTGGACGGCGAGAGGTGTCCCGTTGAAGAGGACGCCCATTTTCAGAAAGAAGGACTCAGCACTGGAAGCCAGCAGGGAGAGAGCAGTCTGGCTATGGTACAGATTCTGGGCTGATGCATGAAGTGGGGAGATGAAAGATGGGAAGGGTGATGTGGGGTGGCGTGGCTGTTCGCCTTACAGACCACCCGTGCCGGCAGACAGGCAGTGTGGGTACCGGTCCGAGGATGGGCTGAGGGACGCTGTGAGGGACGGGCAAGTGTCCAGGAACAGCGATGCTGTTCGGCCTGTCTCTGACCACAGAGTCTCTGGCAGAGCAGTACCTAGTGACTCCAGACCAGCGTCCAACGAGAGAACGTCGGGCTACTTCACCGATTCCGAGTTGAAGCACACCACTCCGGGTCAGAGGTCACCAACGGTCAAACCTTCCTTCCACCCCTCCCCCACCAGGCAGCCAGACAATCCGCACCCACCTCAGCCACAAACGCGCTACAGAGTTCTGCCCCCTTTGCCGCCAAATTACGTCCCTTTGTCGGAAAGGACTAAAGCCGGCGTTGCGGGCAAACCCAGCCTTGCTGCCCGAGGGGAGAAACAGGGAGGGTGGGGGAAGGGTGGCAGCGAACACGGTAGCGCCAAAGAGACGTCGTCCTCCCCTCTCCCTACAAAGACTCCTGACCACGCTGCCACTCCGCGCAGTGCCAGAACTCCTAGTCCTCACTGCACTCCAAGAGGGGGGGTCGCCCAGACTGCTGGTCCTTACCTCAGCCCTGCAGGCAGCGGTCAGAAGGCGGACAGCTTCTCCCAGAACAGGCCGTGGGACAGGTTCTCCCCCAGTGCTGGGGTCTCCAGCGGCCACTACTCCGTCAGCAGGGCGTGTCTGCAGCACGACGCCTACACGGACAGCCGGCCCTCGCCCCGCGACAGCAAGGAGCCGTCCACCTGCAGCAGCAGCAACCAGGACTCGGGCTACATCGACCACCATCACCCGAAAACCAGCGGGGGAGGAGGGGAGGGGGGGAGGAGCGGGGAGTCCACCACGCCGTCGTCCTCCTTCAGCATGGACCGGAGCTCTTCTCTCGGAGCACCCAGCACCTCCAGCTCCCCCTACATGATCATGGGGGGTCAGTCCTGTGGGGACTTCGTCCCCATGGGAGCATCAGCAGCCTTGCCTGCAAGAGCCTCCCTCAACCAGGGACCCCACAGCCAAACGCGCGCAGGTGTTCCTCTACCGTCACAGGTGAGAAACTCTTCCTCCGCCAAGCAGCAACCGGCCACGACTAGTGTTCCGTCGCCTTACATGGGAAGCAGTACCGGCCTCGACACACAGCAGCGACCAGGCGACGGGCGAGAAGGGTTCTCGGCAGCCGAGCATCAGAGAGGGGCTGTGGAGAGCACTGGGAACCTGATTCAGAAGCAGGTGCAGGGCTGGTACCACCAGAGACTGCTGGAGGCTGCTCAGCGGCTTCGCAACAGCGAGCAGTACACACACCCTGGTGATAATAACAGGTACACTCCAACAACGAACGGTGATGATGATAATAATAAGCAGTACACACTCGCTACCAACAACGACGGCAGAGTGTTCTCGCAACAACAGCAGGACACGAACAAGTTTACACCATCTAGCGGCAGTTTGTACAGGCAGCAGCAGCAGCAGCATACCCCGCGAAGTGACAACGACAGCAAGCAGTTTGTGTATCGTGGTGATAATAAATCGTACATGCCTGTGGGTGACAGTTACAACAAACAGGGCACTTCCACACACGACAGCGATGGCAAGCAGTTGACTTCAGAGGGTTACAGCAGGCAATACACGTACACTAGGGACAGCTTTAACACTAACAAACCGTACTCCAGTCCAGCAGACAAGCTGAACACTAGCTACAGCCAACTACAGCACACAAATCCAAGCCAGGAGCGAGGCAGTTACCAGCACTTGTATGCAAGTAAAAACTATATGCAATACCCTCGTCCGAGTGATGGGTACAGGCAGTATGCACAACCCAGCGACAGATACAAGCCACACCCACAACCACCCAATAACAGCTACAAATCATACTCACAACCACTCAATGACAGCTATAAGCCACACCCACAACCCAACGACAGCTATAAGCCACACCCACAACAACCCAGTGACAGCTACAAGCCACACCCACAAAATAAGCAGCTACAAATCATACTCCAACCACCCAATGACAGCTATAAGCCACACCCACAACAACCCAACCACAGCTACAAGCCACACCACAACACCCACACACTACAACCCAACACAACAACAAGCACACAACCACACCACAACCCAACGACAGCTACAACCACACAACCACCACCACACAACCACCCAGTGACAGCTACAAGCCACACCCACAACAACCCAACGACAGCTACAAGCCACACCCACAACAACCCAACGACAGCTACAACACCACACCCACAAGCCAATGGTGGTTTCAAGCAACTCTCACCAGTGGCAGTTGAGGGGTACAGGTGGTATGGGCAGTTCACCAGCAGTGGTCCGACAAAGTGACGGAGCTTTGGCCCAAACACAAAGAAACACCAGCAGAAACCGGCTTCAGGCAGCAGCAACAGCAGAGAGACTGTGTCCAGACAATGGCTACACCAAGCAGTATGGACAGGCAGCAGAGGGGCAGTATGGCGGGTCCCAATGCTGCTGACAGGCAATATGGAAAATTCACCACCATTCCCATTCGTTACGATCCCATCAACGGTAGTGATGTGTAAGGGCGTGTGATATTCAGTTGGGAGTCTGCTGCCCTATGTTATGGGCAGATCGTAGCGTGCGTGAGTTATATTCAGTGCTAGCAGAGGGTAATGTGTGTGCGTGTGCCTGCTATATTCATGAACCACTGCGCGATGAGCCAAAGAAGCCATGTATGTGTGAGCCCACATATTTGTGTGTGTGTGAGAGAGAGGGAGAAGGGGGGGAGGGAGGGAAGAAAATGGTCAACAATTAGAAATGATGCTTCTGTGTATGTATAACAATGAAAATGGCTCTCAAAGCAAAGTAGTTTTGTTTTGTTGCCTTTTCGCATCTTGACCCTCTGCTCCAGTCAGTCCGTGATGTTAACTACTACACCCAGGAAGTGAAGGCCTCAAAACGAAATTAGGATGCTGCAAAAAGCTCTGCTTAAAAAAGGATCCAGCTTACACAGTTCTGAATTGGCTGAGGCCAGGAGGCAGACCTGTAAAGTTACAGCGCAGGAGAAGACAGGCACTATGTACCCCACCTGGTAAAGGAGCACAGAGAAGAAGACGAATTTCTCTAAATGACCAAAGAGTAATGCAGATATACAAATCTGAAAATATATCTGTAATTTTTGTTGGTCTTTCTTGTGAAAATAAGGAGTCCTTGTGAGGTTTTTAAAATTTCACAGGATGTTGTTTTCAAGAGCTGTACAGTATTAAGTCTTGATCTCTAGGCCTACTGCATAACATGTGAGGTGAACACAAGCACATTGTCACCCAGATGACCCGTTGCAGACATCTCAGCAAGATAGCATTAGTTAGAAATTAAATTTGGCGCTTTTTTTCTCCAAAAGACATGTAGAAAAACACTTGACCACAAAATACAAATCATACATGTAATAACATATAGGGCATTTTTTGGGTCACATGTGTCTGTGGCAAAAGTGTATCTCCTCGACTTTAGTGTCAGGAAATGAAAGTGTGCGAACTAGACAAAAGGGACAGCAGGTAGGGAGAGGGTGGGCAGTGTCCAGGTTGGAGGTTACAGAATGCCATGTTAGTGACAGTGTACACAGTGAATGTTCTTGCCAGCTATTGTGTTTGTCAGTGACAGTAGTGCCATTTTCAGTGTCATTTAGAAACCATGTTGGTTTCTTTCTTGTGGCCCAAAAGGGTCACCATGATTTAGATTCCATGTCATATTTGAATTTGAAACTTATGTGCTGAGAGCAGTTCAGCAATTTGAAAATTGGTTCTCGCTCAGGGCTTTTTGCTGAATGGTTGTTTTATCCTTTTTAAAAAAATGATTATTTTCTGTTATTTTTCTTTGAGTCATTCCACCCTTGTCTGGTGCACAGTTGTGTGTGTGTCTGTACACTTTTGTTCATTATTGAATTTGTTGTTTTATGTTTTACTTCAGGGCATCTTTTGTCAGCGTTATCTTCCGTTTCGCTTATTGTTTCATAGTGCTACTCTAGATGTATTTTTTGTATGGGTTTTGTTTCAAACCTTTTTTTCTTTTGTGGTTTTTATTTGGTGTGTGTGTGTGTGTGTGTGGTTTTGACACAATCACCTTTTCACATGAGTTAACACAGAGACTAAGTGCACTTGTTTATGTTTTAATTCAGAGGCACAGTCGACACATTCCGATTCACAATTTGTTCACTGTTTAGTGTTCGGGGTGGGTTCCACTGTCTGAAATCTTCAGAATTGTGCCATAGGTCTCTCTGTCTGACCTGCTGCATACAGGGAATTTGTGACAGTTAGTTGTATACCTTGTATGCACACTCCGCACTTAGAAGATTCTTTTTGAGTTTAAGAGATAGGCTTATGTTATAGTAGGAGGCACCATGGTCGAGTGGTTTAGGCGGTCAACTCGTGATCCAGAGGTCCCGGGTTCGATCCCCGCTCGGCTCGGTGTTGTGTCCTTGGGAAAGACACTTTACTCCTATTTTCCTCACTCCACCACCCAGGTGTATAAGTGGGTACCAGCTCTGCTGGGGAAGTATCTGGCGACAGACTAGCGTCCTGTCACAGGGGTGGTGAAAAACCATCAGTTCGCTTAACGCTACAGAAACCGGGATAAGCTCCGGCTCTATGGGCCTTCTGGCTCGAAAGAACATACTTTATGTTATAGTAGTTTGCACACGTAGTCATCACATACATACACACAGCAGATTTTTTGCACACACACACACACACTCATCCACTCACTCACTCACAGAAATTCATTTCTGACATAAGCTACATGCAAATAATTCTTGCACGCATGCAGTTAATCATTGTGGTCAGTGTTTTAATGCAAACAAACTGAGGTTAAAGTGTAAACAGATTCCATTCCCCTGCTCCATCTGGTTTTGTTTAAAAAGCCAAGGAGAAAGGACTGCAGACATCAGGCTGTGAGGGAAGAGAGAACAAAGGGATAAGCTAAACGGAAACAAGAGATGACAGAGCTGTTGCTATATTATATCATCAGAAATCGTCTGAAACAACTCGAGACACCATCACTGAACCACTGGTGTTCCATGCTTTCTTGTTCTCGGTGTCATTGACTGGAGTGTAGCATGGGTATGACGTGTGTGTGTGTGTGTTTCATTTCATAGCTCAGAAATTGTAATGAAACCAAGCGTCAATTTTATATAGCAATACAAATGAATTGAAGAGAACAAATTAAGTAATGTAAGGTGTAGAATATTCTTTGTAAAAGATTTAACCAACCGTCAATTTTGCATAGCGTACAAATGAATTGAAGAGAACAAATTAAGTAATGTAAGGTGTAGAATATTCTTTGTGAAAGATTTCTTTCAAAATGAAATTTTATGTTCTGAGAGGGGCTTGTGGATCACAAAGAAAAATTGTAATATAGGTGGGCCATACCACTCATTTCTTATGACCTTTTGAACAAACAAAATTTGAAAAAGAAAGACGGGGGTAGATTTATTTTGTCTGCTTTAATTTATAATTATGGGCTTGTGAATTATGATTGTCATATTGTGGAAAGTTGAATGAATCTTGCCACCATTCATGTTTTAAATCCTAAACACAGAAATGTAAAAGTTTTGAATAGCTCAATGTGTGTGTGAGGGGGGGGGGGGGGGTGCATGCTTAAAGCTTTAATTAAGGAGAAAAGAGAGCCTTTTATTATGAACTCCAAAACTTTTCACCTTTTACTGAAAAATATCTGTGAAAACTATACAGCTGTTAACAAATGTGACACAAGCATTGTCCAAAGTCATACAGAGGTTGTTTTGAAGAATGAAAATTGAAATGACCAATTTCCAGGACAGGAAAATGAATTTAGCTCAGAATATGAACACCCCCCCAACCACCCCCCCCCCCCTCCCCCCCCCCCCCCCCAAAAAAAAAGAAGAAAAAAGAAATCTCATTCATTTGAAATAGAAATCTCCAATTCCTGTAAAAAAAAAATCTCTCACATGGAATCTCAAGATTTTACTGACCAAATTTTTTTTCTCACACACAAAATGTCTATTAACTATATCCCAGTTTGTTAAATGCCAGTGAGCTATATCACTTTTTAGGCCCAAGTAAGTGATGAGAGTGTATTTAAAAACAAAAGACAAATAAATCAGAAATAACTTTGAGGGAAAAAATCAGAATAATGAGTGTTGGTGTAATTTTTAGCCCTGATCTGAAATTTTAACTTATTATTATCTATTGCTTTGTTTTGCATTGATGTTGTTTGTTTTCTTTTTTTTATAATCTCAATCCACCAGTTTGTGTGTTGTAAAAGAGATACTCTTTTTCAAAAAGCTGTGAAATTGCTGAAGGCCTGAAAAGAGTTGTACATATAAAGAAACAACCAGTCAGTTTTTAAAAGATGGAATTAAAGCTTCTCTAAGTACCACAAGAACAAATACCAAAGTGAAAGAAGAAAAGCATAACGCCCTGATGCAATAAAAACAAAATAACCCAACAAAATAAGTGCTTCTAGTACTGGTATCAAAGAACATGTGCTACAGCTACCAAATAAAGTAGCTTTAAAATTAACACCAGCTGCATGTTTAGAAATGAATTTGACCAAAGGAATGAATCAAACTGTAAAAAAGAATCCTTTTAAATCGGTGATTGTGGATTTAATGCATGAAGTATTAGGCGTTGCAACATGTGAACTCAAATATCCATTATGTTTGATATTGAATTATTATTCACAGCATTAGGAAAACTTTGATCAAAAGATGCCTTACAAGTATTCAGTTGCACTCGTCTTTTTTTTTTTTTATCTCATTTTTATTCTGCTTCTTAGTCACTTTGTGGTGTGTGTGTGTGTTTAGTGCCCACATGTTTGTGTGGGTGTGCGCATACGCACGTGTGCACAATATTTAATAAATGGCAGTGAGTGTTGGACCAAGTGTACATTGCAGGCAGTGTTTAAGATACCAGTGTTCAAACAAATCCATTTATTGTGCGAAGCCCTTGGCTTTTTTCAACTGTTAACATCCATTCCTGTTTCTTCGCTATTATGAAAATCCATGATGATTGTTCCACATAGTATTATCATGTTTTGAGCCTACCAAGCATTGCTCTCTTGCTGCTGTGTTTAGCATTGCTTGTTGTTGTTAAAGGACATGGTTTAGAGGATGACAAAAGCATCTACACAAGTTTGATCCAAGTTGCCTCTTACCATATTGTAAGAAATATTTGTGGAAGTGAAGTGCTACTCTTTTTTTGTGTGCAAAGCATCTGCCTGTTGTAAACTTCAATATTTTATTAGGATTTTTGTTGAACATTGCCCCTAACACACATAAGCAAGCAAGCGCGCACACACACACACTCTCTCTCACACACACACAGAGCAGTTGTGGAATATAAGACCTATTCTTTGCTCCAATGCCCCCATCCTCTCAGTTGTATGCTTTTGCTCTGTTTGTCTCTTTCCTTTGCACAGCTAGTCTACTTCATCTCATGTTCATCCCTTTCTCTCTCTCTCTCTCCCTCGTCTGTCTGTCTCTCTCTATATTCCTCAGCTAGAGCTCAGAAGTTCACTGATGACGAGATTTTGCGTATATTACGTGACCATTTGCCCATGATTAAGGTAACTACATTCCGACTTGTTATTTGCTTTGTGTTCTAATCTCCTTTCATCATCAGTGATTTTTATATAGAAATGAATGAAGGGGGGGGAGAGAAGAAAGATGCAGTTGTATTTAAATGGCAGCTGATGCAAGACAAAGCAAAAATGTAACCCCCCCCCCCCCCCCTTTTATCAATGTTACATCTGTAACATGATGCTGAGGAAACCCTATGGGGATACTAAGGCTTTTTTTTTTGTGGGGGGGGGGTTATTGTTGCCAGGGGTTCTTTCAGTATAAATAGCATCCCCACTGTCTAGAAATTCTGTGCAGGAAATTTCCTCTTCACTATCTCCCATTTCTTTTTCCTTACCTTTCTATCATCTCTCTTGCTTATTTTCTGCCTTCCCAGTCCATTCTCCTAACTTTTTTAAAGCAAATCTTTCAAATATTCTGTTTTCATTTTATGACATATTTTGTCTGTGTTCTTTTGTTCTGGCAGCCAGGTATTGAGATACTTAAACACTGGGATGGGCACAGGATGTCATTCTGCAGTGTTATTTATTTATGTACTTTTTTCCCTTTGAAGTGTATGTTGTCTTTCTTTATGCTTTTTTGTAATCTGGGGATGATAAATTAAGTGGAATGGCTGGCATCCTCAGCACAGCCTGGTTTATCAGCCTTAAGGAATTAAATGATTTAGGTATTGTGTCATTTAATGTTGGGTGTTTTTTTTCAGATTGACAGTGTTGGATATTTAAAGGTTTTGAACTTGAAGTGAATGTTGCTGGAGCCACTGAAACTGAACGAGGTGACAGCCCTGATATGGCTTTCGTGGTCAATAGGGCTGTAAACATTTTAACATGAAATGGTGCTCAAAGTATTTACAAGTATGTTCTTCAGTTTAATGTCTAGATTCACATAAGTCATATAAGTGATACTGGACAAACAAAAATTACTAGACAGAATATTTGTGACAGTTATAGCATGCATTTCCTATTTGTGATGGTAGCTTTTGAGAAAGGGACATCAAATTGGTTTCTTATGCATGCAAACATACGCACACACACACGTGTGTCTAATGCCACTTTCAATGAAAAGATATTAGCAATGTTCAGCGACACAGTGCACCTGCAGATACAAGAAAAATCATCCTTTTGATGACATGATGCACCTGCAGAGTGTTGGTTAAATTGAAGAATGCACACCACACATTTCCACACAATGTCCATTATTCTATGCAGAAACGCCCCATGTTCTTGCCTTCCTTTGCTTCTGCTGCTGCTGCGATGCCAGTCATGTACCCATAGCTAGGATTAAGATGGATCAGTTCTTACCAGATAGCTTGGCCTCGTCTTCTTAGTGCTGGGTGCAAACATGATTGTTTGGCTGGCTGGCTGGCTGTGCAATGTGTTCCACTGTTTATCAGATTTGACTGTTGTTGTTCAATGCATACACAGCTCGTTCTTGTTACTTGGAAACGGCGCCGTTAGAATTCTGTGACATATCAACGTGTTGGTTATCTTGTGCCCATCAAAATGACGGACTGTTTGTTGTTAAGTGGCTCATTGTTAAATCATTGTCTATACCCTTTTTGTCCATTGATGCTCATGAAACTGATTTTTTTCTTTGGGGGGGGGGGGGGGGTGGTCGTTGCTGTCTCATCTTTTGTGATGTTCATGTCCTGCTGTTCCCATACAGCTCATTCTATTATCTCCACCTCGGCCATACCTAGACTAATCATGTCGCATCCTCAAGGTCAGAAGTCCACAGGGAGCCCATCAATGTTAGGCCACTGTGAGGTCACCAGCCAGAGGGGCCCTGCACTGCTGCTGGGTCACTCTGGCAGTGTTCAGTGGTACCTGTCCTGAGCAAACGTACACAGGACATCACCCACTAAGTCCCCTACTGATGACAAAGTAGCTTGGTGGGATTCGAACCTGCAACCTTGTAGCCAGAAATCCAGTGCACTAACTACTGTGCCATGGCAGCTGGTAGAACTGTGAAATGTTGACTGTCGTATCATTCATGAAGTGTACATTAATCTTAAATGTTGGACGCAATCGGCCTGTATAGTATAAGAGATTACATGTGTAAGAACCCTGTACAGGTCTGATGGTGACAAGAAATGTTCGTAGGCCACATAACAGCTGATGTGTCAACCCGTAGTGTTCCCAAGATTGATGCTAGTGACACAGTATGCCAATTACGCTCTTTGCATGGATGGTATGCCAAACGTTTTCTTTGCAGAAACTTGTTATGCATGTATCTGATGACTATTCCGATTGCTGACATTCCAATTGTACTATAATGGCAGACGTGCATCTCTTTTATCATATGAAAGAAAGTGGACATTGATTAGAGATAGACCGAAAGTAGAAATGATGTTTCCCGTTGGCCGAACTCGTGTGTTTTGTTTCAAAGGGCAGACGTTAAGTGTATATACTCAGAATGTTTATGCAACATGCCAATTGCTATTTGTACAAGAATTTTTTTCGGTGAACATAAATTGATAGTTTTTGGTCAAACCACCATAATTTGTTGTGTGTGGGTATGTGCACATGAGCATGCATATTTTCTGTCAACCTCGCCCCCTGGGGGGAAAACTGTCAACAGAAACATGCTTTAATTGCAACAAAATTATTTGTGATGAGTCAGCATGTACAATTATTGTATTTGTATGTATGTATTTGTACAGGGCTCCAATAGGGTTTGATCAATGGTGAGATTTTTTGGTCATCAACCAGTTTTTTACCTGTCATTTAGGAAGCCACATTTCATCTTCAGGGATGGTGTCTAACCATGACACCTGCCTGCATGCAGTTTTGAATTTTTGTTATCTGTTTCTACCTGTGTATGAAATGGCCTACTCTTTCGAAAGGCGGGACAGGTTTTTAAGTGCATGAAAGATGCTCTGCGTGCATTTGCACACGGGGTCTCGCCTTATTGTCTCCTCTGAAGGACTTTGACATTCAGTTTGATTTTCTTGTCAAACTGGCAGAAAAGGGCAAGGCTGGGAATCGAACCCAGAACCTCACGGTTTACTTGCTAGGCAGGTGAACATCTATTCTCCTGCCTAACAAGTAACTGCGATGTTCTGGGTATCAAACCAGCCTTGTCCTTCTCTTCCCAGTTTGATGAGAAAATCAAACTGAAAGTCAAAGTCCTTCAGAGGAGACTATAAACCTGAGGCCCATGTGTAAATGCATGCAGAACATCTTACACACACACACATTAAAAGCCCGTTCCACCTTTCCAAAAAGTAGGCCATTTCAATGCCGGTAGGAAGGGACATGTTAAAACTGCACAATCACAGGTGTCGTGTTTAGACACCATCTCTGAAGATGAAATGCAGCTTCCTAAATGATGGGGAAAAACTGGTTGCATAGGCAAAAATCTCACCATTGCTGAACCTTGGAGCTTTAGCCAAAGAATGAAAAAAATACCAAACAAACCATGGCAAGATTTCAATGCATGAAACTCTGACCGCTCTCTCCAGAAAGAGCGTTTTGCCACAAGATCAGCGCCGTTTTTTATTTTAAAAAGATAATTTTCTCTGTCTGCATGTGTATTTGTTTCTCAATGAGAATTGCCTTTTTCCTACAGAATTTTGCCAGAGACAGCTGTATAGGTTTTTTTTAAAAAACGTGTGCTGAATACGTGTCGCACACGGGACCTTTGTTTATGGTCTCGTGTGAAAAACTTAGCACCCAGACCACCACTCAAGGTCTAGTGGATGGGGGAAGAAGTTCATGCATAAACGGGGATCAAATCTGCACTTCTCACTTTCTATGCAAGTTGTGTTACCTCTAGACCACCGTGAGCTCCAAATGTGTGTATAGAGCCAGTCAGTGGTCTAGAGGTAATGCACCTGCCTGGATCGTGGATAAGTGTGGGTTTAATCTCCGTTTATGCCCAAACTTTTGCCCCCATCCACTAAGACCATGATGGTCTGGGCGCTAAGTTTTTCAGATGAGATGATAAACTGAGGTTTCGTGTGCAACACTTGTTCAGAGCACGTAAAAGAACCTGTGGCAACAGAAGAATTGTCCCTGGCAGATTTCTGTAGGAAAAAGCCATTCTGATAAGAGAAACAAATACGTATGCAGACAGGAAAATTATCTTTAAAAAAACCAAAAAAGTTAACACTGATCTTGTGGCAATGTGCTTTCCCCAGGGAGAGCAGCCAGAATTTCACGCAATCTGCTGCGACTGAAAGTAGTATACAATACAGTACGATACAATAGTCACACACCACACCAGAACAACTCCAATCATCCTCAATGATAACTTATTCTTCAACAATTGAGCACAACATTGGTATACTCCAATATTACAAATGCACACCTACACAGGCTTGGAAGAAGAAAAAAAAACAACCCCAAAAACCAACCACCAAAAACCTGCCACACATACACACATCAATGGCATCCATAGTTATGTCCAATATCAATATCACTCGGTATGTAGGAAAACGGAAACCAGGGGATATTTCTGCTCGTTTCCCTTCGGTGCCCTTATTTGTTTTGCCATTTCTTAATACCTTCCTTCCTCTATTTTGGGGGCATTAATCTGCATAATATGAATTTAAGGGAATAAAGTTTCAGATTCATCCACACAAGAAAAAAAAAGCCCTGAATCTATTCACATCTTTTTCCTCACCATGGCTTGCATCTACATGAACACTACGCTAACACAGAAGAGAGTCATGATTCCTCATTAGTGTCAATACTGCATAAAAGCAGACTTCCTCATAGCAAACATTATTACCTGATATTCCATTGCTTACGGAATGTGGTGGTAAACATAAATGGTTGAATGATCATCATAAATTTGTTCTTTAAAAAAATTTTCAGATGGAGGACTTCCATCAAAATATTTAGAAATGCATTGAACAAAGACCAACACCAATATTCCGACATTTACCAAAATAGAAGATAATGGATGAAGATTTTTCAAAAAAAACACAAAAAACCAAACCCACTCTACCCATCTAAGCATGTTGCCCATGATAGAAGGCCCCCCCCTGGTCTCCAAATTCCTTTGTCGTCATTTCACACGTCGCTGGAATCAGGCGGGTGGATGTTCACAGTTTCTCGATCAAGATGGCCGAGGCCCCGCCCCCTCCATTGCAGATGGCCGCCAGACCTTTCTGGCCTGCCTTCAGGTTGTGCACCATGTGACCGGTGATGCGAGCCCCCGACATCCTGCCACATGCCAGCACACACACACACCAGT
Organism: Rapana venosa; assembly: GCA_028751875.1. Lineage (NCBI taxonomy): Eukaryota > Metazoa > Mollusca > Gastropoda > Neogastropoda > Muricidae > Rapana > Rapana venosa. The sequence continues at coordinate 17,743,594 of CM054145.1, forward strand.
CACACCACTCAGTCAGTCACACCTTCAACTTCTGGCACAGGCATGCCACTTGCATACACACCACACATAGACAGGTGGATACAATAACATCCACACACTAAAACTGGTCAGACCCCAACTCCCTGCTGACACAACTGGAGGAGGTTTGTATACTCAGACTCGGGGGAAAGGCCACCACTGCCTGAACTACCTTAGTAGTAGTAGTATGTTCTTTCGAGCCAGAAGGACCATAGAGCCGGAGCTTATCCCGGTTTCTGTAGCGTTAAGCGAACTGATGGTTTTTCACCACCCCTGTGACAGGACGCTAGTCTGTCGCCAGATACTTCCCCAGCAGAGCTGGTACCCACTTGTACACCTGGGTGGAGTGAGGAAAATAGGAGTAAAGTGTCTTTCCCAAGGACACAACACCGAGCCGAGCGGGGATCGAACCCGCGACCTCTGGATCACGAGTCGACCGCCTAAACCACTCGACCACAGTGCCTCCTCCTGAACTACCTTATGTACATAAAACTCCACGTAGGCCACACACAGAGCAGTAAGTGCCCTAGCCAGACTGGCAGCAGCAGCCAGACAACACAACGTGCTGTATGCAGTCCTGCCCGCTACATCAGGTAGCACTCCCAAAGAGGACCTGGCCTGACTGACCCATACCACCCCAGTGGCCAAGAAGCTCTGTGGAGACTTGAGGACCTGCAGCATACAGCTGCCTTCCTCACAGAGGCTGAGCTGTCCCTCTGATGAATACAAAAGGACATATACAGGCATGCCTACCATACTAGAAGGGCTGATTTTGTTCCGGGAAAATGTCACTCGATGAAGTGTCACAGGAAATCCTAGTCTCCAATCTGCATACTGGACAGCTAAAGTTCCAGTATCTAATTTCATGTGGAGCCAAATTGTAGTGAGCGTTTTGTATTTACCTTCAATGTCTGCTCACATGCATACAGTAGCTAATGAAATTGAACAAAGATCTCCGATTTTGCAGTCATAGGGCTAATGCGCATGTGCAGCAGAGCATTTTCCCATGATCTGAAAAGATAGCATGGAAGACGAAAGTGCGTGATGATGCGAGATTTTCCATGAAAAAGAAGTGGTTTTTAGTGGCTGCATGAATGTCCTGGAAAATTGGTCCCTGATTTTCAATAATTTTGTTCCTGAAAGTGAAACTTGGGGGTAGGCAAGCCTGCATATAAAGCGTCTAGCCCCTACAACCCAAATACAAGTCACAAATACAGCCTGCAGATTTGACAGCTCACATATAAGTCTCACATACAGAATGCAGATTTTACAGCTCACATACAAGTCTCAAATACACAGCCTGTACTTTTGACAACTCACATACAATTTACAAATACAGCCTGCAGTTTTTACAGCTCACATACAAAAAATATATACAAGCTCTAGTTCCTACAACTCATACATACATCAGTACCAACTCCATTCCCCTGAAAGTTCTTCAGATGATAATAATAATATAGTAAGGTAAAGGTAAAGGAATCCCATAACCTATAAGGTCATAGGGGAGCGAGGCGTCAGAGACTTCACTTCTCTAGGGCCAGCATATTGAGGGCGGCGCCCATCTCCTCTCCCTCGCTGCTTTACCTTCCCTGACCCTAAAGAGGGCAGGTACCCATTTACAGCTGGGTGAACTGGGGGAACTGTACTGAAGCCAAGGCGCGCAAACGGTCACCCATCCAACTGGTAACCACGCTCGACGCTGCTTAAATATATGGAATTTATATAGCGCTGAATCTGAATCTGAAGTTGAGACTATATATAAACTGAGATCCAATGTATAAACACAAGCAGAATACCTTGCGCACAAGTAAAAAACCCATTCTGCTTTTCGGAAGAGCATGCCATTGCATGCCGTTAGAAATGGTTGACAAGATTTTTAAAACACGCACACACACTGGTGTTGTTTCAGACATAATCCCCAAAGTCAAAATGTGGCTACCTTAATGGTGGGCAAATGGTCGCAGACGCAAAATCCCATCATTAGTAAACCTCAGAGCTATAGCCAAGCAACAGAAAAACAAGACAGACGAGTCAACTTGCACACAGCAGAAATCTCAGCACGAACGATTTCTCTTTTTAAAAAGCTCAGAAACAGAACTGACCCGATAGGGTGTCCGATGCTAACGGCTCCTCCATTGACATTGACCTTGCTGGGGTCAAGGTCAAGTGCTTTGATGTTGGCCAGCACGACAACGCTGAAGGCTTCGTTGATCTCCCACATGTCCACATCGTCCTGCTTGACACCCGTCATCTTCAATACCTGAAAATATGACAATACTATATCAGTTATATCATTTATATATTACATATAATTTATATTATATATAATTTATAGTAGTAAAGTATGTTCTTTCGAGCCAGAAGGCCCATAGAGCCGGAGCTTATCCCGGTTTCTGTAGCGTTAAGCGAACTGATGGTTTTTCACCACCCCTGTGACAGGACGCTAGTCTGTCGCCAGATACTTCCCCAGCAGAGCTGGTACCCACTTGTACACCTGGGTGGAGTGAGGAAAATAGGAGTAAAGTGTCTTTCCCAAGGACACAACACCGAGCCGAGCGGGATCGAACCCGTGACCTCTGGATCACGAGTTGACCGCCTAAACCACTCGACCACGGTGCCTCCTTTATAATTTATATGGAAAAGGTATATATTGTATCAGCAAATGAAAAGTCCCAAAAGTCCTCTAGATGAGACTATAAACCCAGGCCCCATGTGTGAACGCACGCAGAACATCTTTCGCAGACGTTAAATCCTCTTACGCTTTTCATAAGAGTAGGCCATTGTGTGCCGGTGGGATCAGATGACAAAATTGACAAAAACCGCATACACACAGGGACTGGATGTATAAAAGCACACAAGTGTTTATTCCATTATCCTGGATATAAAAGAATAAAATAAAATAATTTTAAAAAAATAAACCAATATATCACTGTCTTTGGTGTTTTTTTGTATAACTTTTCATCTCTGTCATTTCCAACAGCAGTATTTACAACAACAAAAATTGAACAAGATTTATTTTTCTGCCTCTTCATACTCAAAATCTTGACATATTATAAAGTATCTAACATACCTGCAAGAATATAATCTCACAACACTGAATATAACTTGTCATTGTCTTACTGTAACTTACATTTATCTGGTAACTCCTGTAATGATTATGTGCAAATATTGTGAGTGCAAACAAACACACAAGTTTCTAAAATATCTTCAGACATAATCATTCTGAATAACCTTCACTGTCTTCACATATAATCAGAGGGTAAAATAAAAAAGCTCCTATAAAAAAAGTTTCTCCCCAAAAATTGGACAACATGATGATGCCTGGAGAGGGTGAAGCTAATTCTAAAAAAATATATATATAAATATATATATAAAAAAATATATATATATAGATATATCAACCCTTCCATTGCCAACACATTTTGCTTTAATGAATGCTGAGAAATTTCTCACAAAAGCAAAACATTTCACTTCGTCAAGTCAAGATTGGCCAATCTTTTAGCCTGAAGAAGGTTTTAGATCAACTGAAAATTTGCTCTGCCAAACACTTGGGTGTTGTGTTTTTACTTGTCTACTTTTAAAAACAGAAAAATCATGCCATTAATTTTAGTGTACTGACAATAACTACACAAAAGTATAAATCAACAGAAGAAAAATCAACAAAGATTACGTTTGTGGGAGTGCTGTTTTCACAGCATAGACATAATTGTCATAGAAGGTCTTGACTCACAAATACAACTATATAATTCTGGGTCATGGATGCTCAAACTGGGATCAAAATAAGGACTGTTTTCATTGACTTGACAAAGTTCAATGTTTTCTAAATAAACTCTTTACTCCTACTGTCAGAAACATGAAGAATTTCTTCTGATGTGTATTAAAACGTTAAGTATGTGTGTGTAGCATGCATGTCCACGACTTCAAAACAGAGAGAAAAATGCTTGAACTTCACACACAACTTTCAATGATCTTAGGGATAACATACGCAAAATAACCAAGCGATAAAAGTTTCTCTTACTCACAAAAGAAAGAGCTGTCAAGGGAGCTAATTCGATGTCTAGCAACCTTTCCATCTGGAGAATGACTGAAAAGTGTCTGTCTAGAGAAAGGCTTAAAACTGTACTGGGTAGCTGACCTGCCCTAGAACACGACCCATCACCTACCTTAGGAACGGCCTCAGCAGGAGCTGTGGGGAAGTCAATGGGAGCAATGGCAGCATCTGCAAAACCTGATACACCACACAGCACAACACATTGATGATTATGGGGTAATACACCACACACTGTGACACACAATCCCCACCCTTAATTCACCAAGTGATTGCTGCCAAGATTCGAAACCCACAACTTCATGGACCCACAGCACTGAAGATTTGGGATACAATTCAGGAATTGCACTGTCCATGGGATCCAATCGGCTTTGTGTGTAAAACCCAAAACATGTAAGACCTTGTTATAGGGTTTCTTCACACACACACACATCCTTCAGATGAGACTATAAACCAAGGCCCCCATGTGTGAATGCATGCAAAACATCTTGCGCACACGTTAAATCCTGTTCCGCTTTTCGTAAGAGTAAGCCAATGTGTGCCGGTGGGAACAGATGACAAAATTTACAAAACCGCATACACACAGGGACTGGATGTAAAAAAGCACATAAGTGCTTATTCCATTATCCTCGATACAAAAGAATAAATAATAAATAGATACTCACAACGCACCCACACACAACACACATACAAACATCCACACACACAAACATCCCCCCACCCCTACACACACAAACAACACAAACATGCACACACACAACACCACACACACTCTCACTTACAACACACATAGAAACATCCACACACACACACACAAACATCCCCCCACCTCTACACAAACACACACACAAACACACACCACACAAAAACAACACACACTATCACCCTCACACACACACACACCCCCCCCCCACACAAACAAAAGCACACACACACACACACAAAAATAACACACACCACACACAACACACAACCACCCACACACAAAAGCACACACACACAAACACAAATATACACACACAAACACACACACACAAACACATACACACACAAACAAAAGCACACCCACATACACACACACACCCACAATCACCCCCCACACACACACACCCCACACAAACAAAAGCACACACAAACACACCCCCAAACTTACACACACATCCCCCACACACCTACCCATGATCCTGGCCAGGGGTTTGGCACCCAGCTGGCTGGCTTTTTCGGCCGTCATCAGAACGAGGGCCGCCGCTCCATCGTTCAGCGTGCTGGCGTTGGCTGCCGTCACTGTGCCTGCAGGGACCAGTCAACAGCTCCGTCAGTCAGTCACTGAGTGAGGAGGCAAGCTAGGTGCCTACCCCAACGTCAAAAAGACGCAATGCTTTAACACTATCCCTAGGTTAAAGGAAAAGAACCCCTCTTTCTCAGTACGAAGGCAGCCGGAATGACATGGGCCGAGCTGAAGAGGATCTCCCCAAACAGAGTTCGTTGGATGGGGTGTTGTTGCAGCCCTATGTTCCCCAAGGAACCAAGAGGCATAAGTCGAGTAAGTCAAGTTTTCTCAGTACACGTGGACTGTGTACGTTTGTACGCTAACTGTAACCCAGTAGTGGGTGATACGGAGGGAAGGGTTGGTTAGTTAGTAGATGGTTGGTTACCCTATAGCGGGTTACCTGCAGGGAAAAGGTTAATATGCTATGCTATCTCTTATGCCGAAGTTGGATGTGCTGGGCCTGACTTGTCAGGTGCTAAAGGCAGTGTAACACGTTTTCGATCATGTAACAGACAATAGTTGCTGTCTGAGCATTCGACAAAAAAGAAGAATATGCTATGTTGAGATTGTACTTCAGCTCTGACAGCATAAAACCAGCCGCCATAGCGCAGTGGTTACTGTGTTGGGTTACTGGCTGGAAGCTCATGGGTTCAAATCCCATGAGTTGAAATAGTTTCTACCAGTTTCTACCCAGAGCGAGTTTGCTATGTGCTCAGTGGGAAGGCTGGAACCCAAGAGTCAAGCTTCATTCATTATACAGATGCAACTTTGAGAGTGTTGCTCAAATGACCTGACCAAACACTGCAGGTGTCTGTAACTCTTGGGCCTAGTTGTTGCCAGGATATTTTATGATAGGACACATACAGTACAGCCTAGTCAAGCAACCTCAAAGCAAGTGCACCTCCATGGCATCACTGTTGCATCGTCCTCAGCATCATTGACCATCATGCAATAAAAAAACAAAAAAATTCCTCTGATTCAGTGGCCCCGGTTGCTCTGATCTTATTGTAACCCGTTTCAGATTCCCCATACACTTCTGTGCGTGTGGGGAGTTTTGTGTCTAAGACTTTGGGGTTGGAGGTTGGCCCGAGAGGACACTGTGGTGGTCACCAACCTGGGTGGGCGTTTCACTCAATCAACTAAGCTATTATTGTCATCCAGTAGGTGGTGTGCTGTGTATGCTAGCACAGAACAGGCATCACTGAACTCCAAACAAAGACCAAGTATCAGTGCAGGGCCCCTTTGGCGGGTGGCCTCATGACAGTCTAACATTGATGGGCCCCCTGCAGACTTCTCATCTCGAGGATGCCACAAAACCAGCCTGGGTGGTTAGAGTGTTGCATTCATGATTTGACGGCCCAGGTTCAAGCCACCACAGAGACATTCGTTCAAAGGGATTTTTTTCCCCTCTGGTGTTAACATCAGTACTGACTCCACTCCCCCCCTAAAGTCCTTTGGATGAGACTGTGAACCCAGGCCCCATGGGTGAGCACACACAGAACATCTTACACACATGTTAAAACCTGGTCTGCCTTTTTAGACATCATCCCGGATGTCGGAATGCGGCTACCTTAATGGTAAGCAAAAACAGTCGCATATGCCAAAAATGTCACCAGTGGGGCACCATAATGAAACAAAGATTTACTCTATGACTTGCAGCGTGTGTGTTGTTGTGGGTGTATGTGTAGGTGATAGTATATGTTGGGGGAAAAGGGAAAATAATATAAAAGTCTTAAAGCTTTTTGATAGGCACAAAACAACTTATCATTATCATCATCATAATCCTTGGCATTTCCTTCAACTGCTTGTCTTAGGCAGGCACATACCTCTATACACACACCACACCAAACATCCACTTACCCCCTTCTTTCTGAAAGACGGTTTTGAGAGAGGCGAATTTGTCAAAATTGACCCGTTTGTATTCTTCGTCATCGCTGACTGTTACAGGGTCACCTGAAGGCAGCGAACGCACACACGCACACACACAAATGCGCATGCACACATACACACACACACGCATGCACACACACATATCGGTTTTCAGTGATGTACAATCAAGGACTTTCCCATACACTTTCAGTCATAAAATATCAAAGACTTCCCCCAGACATGTGCAGGGCCTTCAAAGCATTTATGTTCACCTTGTCACCTCATAACAACAACCAACACACACACATGTTCATGTACATATACACGCATGCACACTCTGTCTGTCTGACTTCCACTCTCACACACACACACTGTCTGTGTGACTTTCACTCTCACACACACACACTGTCTGTCTGACTTCCACTCTCACACACACACACACTGTCTGTCTGACTTCCACTCTCACACACACACACACTGTCTGTCTGACTTCCACTCTCACACACACACACACTGTCTGTGTGACTTCACTCTCACACACACACACACTGTCTGTCTGACTTCCACTCTCACACACACACACACTGTCTGTCTGACTTCCACTCTCACACACACACACACTGTCTGTCTGACTTCCACTCTCACACACACACACACTGTCTGTGTGACTTCCACTCTCACACACACACACTGTCTGTCTGACTTCCACTCTCACACACACACACTGTCTGTCTGACTTCCACTCTCACACACACACACTGTCTGTCTGACTTCCACTCTCACACACACACACTGTCTGTGTGACTTTCACTCTCTCTCTCACATACACACTCTCTCACCAGCAGGTGGACAAAAAACTCGAACAGCCTTAGGTTCAATTCCACCCCAACACACACAATCTCTCTTTCTCTGTGTCTCTGTCTCTCTTATATATCCCTAAGGGCGGGGACTGGATGTTAAAAAAAGCACTTGGGTGCTTATTCATTATCTTCGAAATAAAAGAATTTGTCATTGTCATTGTCTCTCTGACTCTCACACAAACACACACACAAACACAGTCTGTCTGTCTGACTTTCAAACTTTCTCTCTCACACACGCACACTGTCTAACTTTTACTCTCTCACACACACACACAAACACCATCTCTCTCTCTCTCACACACACACACACACCCTAAAACACCCACCCACACACACACAGAGTCTAACTTTTACTCTCTCTCACACACACAAACATTGTCTATATCACACACACACTCAAACACGCACACCCTCAAACACCCACCCACACACACACAGAGTCTAACTTTTACTCTCTCACACACACAACACTATTTCTCTCTCTCTCACACACACACACAAACATGCACACATTCTAAAACACCCACACACAAACACTATTTCTCTCTCACACACACAAACACTATTTCTCTCTCACACACACAAACACTATTTCTCTCTCACACACACACTCAAACACCCACACACTCAAACACCTACACACAAAAACATGCACACACCCTAAAACAGCCTACCTTTTCTCTTGGGTATGACGACGGGGACGATCTCTTTCTTGAAGATGCCCTCAGCTGCCGACTTCTGGCTCAGTTTGTAGCTCCTGATGGCGTACTCGTCCTGCTCCTCACGACCAATGCCAAACTTTTTGGCTGTGTTCTCTGCGCAGTTTCCCTAGCAACATGACGTCACACTTGTATTGCGTTGTATCGCGTTGTTTTGCATCATGCTGTGTTGTGTTGGGTTGGGTTGGGTTGGGTTGTGTTGTGTTGGGTTGGGTTGGTTTTTTTATTATTTTTTTAATTTGATTCTTTTATATCAAGAATAATGGAATAAGCACTTATGTGCTTTTGTACATCCAGTCCCTGTGTGTATGCGGTTTTGTAAATTGTCATCTGTTCCCACGGCACACAATGGCTTACTCTTACGAAAAGCGGAACAGGATTTTAACGTGTGCGCAAGATGTTCTGCGTGTGTTCGCACACGGGGCCTCAGTTTATAATCTCATCCGAAAGACTTTTGGGAAGAGTGGACTCTGCACCGATGTTAACTCCAGGGGAAAATATCCCCTTGAACAGGAATCGAACCCGGGTTGTCAGATTGCGAGCGCAATGTTCTAACCACTGTATTGTAATGTATGGTATTGTGTTGTACTGGGTTTTTTTATGCCCGAAGTCAGAATGCTGCTACCTAAATAGTAAGGGGGGGGAGGGGGGGAACAGTCACATGCACAAAAATTTCACCATCGGTGAACTTCAGAGCTCTAGCTGAGGAATGAGAGGGGGGGGGAAAATGCATTGTTGTGCGTTCACCAGCTCAACACACACACACACCCAGAATGTGCACACTGACTCACTCATCCCACCTGGGAATCACTGTTCCTAGTGTCAGATTGAAATGTGCGTACACTTGGAGAGACGTTTGCATGTATAACTCTTTTCAAGTACCTTACCACACAGGCAGCTATACTCCAATTAGAGGGGGGGGGGGGTGTCCTTTAAAGGAGAGCACAGGTTGTTATGCTTAACCTCTTAACTGCCCAGTGCAAGTGCACCCTATATGCCGGGGAATAAAATTCTTATGTACCACTTCTATGTTCATATCCCTCTTACTCAGAATCTACTACATGAATATTCCTGATAGTCTACCCAATGACAGTATATATATCGTGGATTACTTCAAGGCAAGCTCAAATTAGTTAGCATGATATTTCACTGCAAAAATATATTTAAAATGTAAAAAATCGACCAAAAATATGATTTCTTCATCACCACTGTCATTCTGAGTATCCCCCATCTCAATAACGTCAAACATATGTCTAGGCCAAATCTCATTCATTGTTTTTTAAATACACGATCTCCTGAATCATACGCGATCATTTTCATCACTGTTAGGTAAATCTAGAGTTTTATTTGCCACTTTTACAGCTGTGTAAAGTTATTGACGCCTTCAACAAGAAGTGTCAGCAATTTTGAACAAGAACTTCCCAAGCAGTCATGCAAAAGAACCCAAAATACGAGCGAAAAAACGACCGTTTTTGCCACGGTTTTTGCAGCTCAATGTTGCCAAGCAACAGGAGAGCGATCTCCATTAATTTTGGAGTTCTTTCCCTTTAACTGTAGTCAAGGAAGCAGGCTTGTTTACTTCAGTTCGACACCCCGGAAATTTTCCAGGTTGTTGGCGTATAGGGTGCACGTTTAGCCCCGGAAAATTTCCGGGGTAAGGCAGTCTAGTGGTTAAGAGCTTGCCATAACTGGAGACAATCTGAACATGACCTTTTTACAACATAACAACATTTTGATGTAGGCATTAGCACTTAGCTCACATCAATATTTCACACTGCTTTTGGCCTGGGCCAGTATTGTAAAGTAATGTAATGTATTTCAACATATTTCATTGCATTTGCATTGTAAACCACTTTCAGTCACAGCAGATTTCTTTGTGTGAAATCTGGGCTGCTCTCCCTTGGGAAAGCATGTTGCCCCCAACAGCAGCACCACCTTCTTTTTTTTCTGTCTGCATACATATTTGGTTTCCAATCAGAGTGGCTTTTTTTTTCTACAGAATTTTGCTAGGGACAACTCTCTAGTTGCCATGGATTCTTTTACATTCACCAACACACACATGGGACTGCAGTTTAACGTCTCAGCCAAAAGACTAGCACCAAGACCACCACTCAAGATCTAAAAGACGAAGGGAAAGTTCATGCTGAAGTCAGGGATGAAACTCACACTTGCTGCTTTCTAGGCGGGCGTGTTACGTGTTACCTCTAGACCCCCAATCCACACTCGTTAGAGAATTAAATTACATGCATGTCTTTCTTGAAGAATGGGGAGGGGGGCCAATACCTGTGTTACATTTTATTTATTTATTATTCTTTTATTTCAAGAATAATGGAATAAGCACTCATGTGGGTTTTTTTAATTTTTTACATCCATTCCTTGTGTGTATGCAGTTTTACATGAGTTTGTGTCAAAGTCTTTAGGGTCAGAGGCTCATGGGAAAAAGTCACAGGAGGGACGTTGTGGTAGTCACCCTAGGTTGGCGTCTGACTCAGTCTGAATCAATGATGAATAATAACACTAATATTTGTTTAACGCTTTTTATTATCAAAATCAGTAACACTAACAACAACAAAAAGAAGAAGAAGAAGAAATTAATGACGCTCAAAGAATGATGCGAACAAATCGGTGTCACGTTCAGACATCATCCCTGAAGTTGGAATGTGGCTACCTTAATTAACTCTTTCATTTCTGGCACCCCAGTATTCCGTTTTCACTAAAGTAACCCTTCATTCCCAGAAACCTTCGGATGAGACTATAAACCGAGACCCTGTGTGTGAACGCATGCAGAACATCTTGTGCACACATTTAATCCTGTTCCGCTTTTCGAAAGAGTAGGCCATTGTGTGCTGGTGGGAACAGATGACAAAATTTACAAAACCACATACACACGGGGACTAGATGTAAAAAAAAAAGAAAAAAAAGCACATGAGTGCTTATTCCGTTATCCTCGATATAAAAAAACAGTCATCTGAGCGCTTTGATTTGTTGCTTTACAAGATTCAGCGCTATATAAATTCCATACATTATTATTATTATTATTATTAATCATTTCCCTTCAATCCCACGGCCCAGAAATCTAGGATGCAGCTGGTCAGTCAGCATAAACAGCACATACACCCCCTGACATCCTGACTACTCCCCTATAGATCTGAGACCCTGATCCTTTACCATATTGTTTATCAATGGCCTGGTCAGTGTTTGTGAAGAGAACAAAATTAAAACTAGCACGCCCTTTCTTTTTACCAAGTGCGATCCGTTCCTGCTATAATCAGCACCAGCTGGGTTGGGATGGGATTGGATGGATAGCAGCTGAGAGGAGCTGAAAGTGGGGGAAACTGGCAGCTGGGGTAGGGGACTTGGTAAGTAACGTAGGTGAGAAGCATCACAGGGAAAGTTGAGTATGTCTGAACACTTCTGTCACTAATGATCCTGTTTGCCAAACTGAACGTTTGACAGCAGAATTAATACTGTTTCCAGCAGAATTTCATAACATAAGGGATATTAACAATGAAATAAGAAGGTCAGCAAACTGTACGCAGCGATTCATAACACTGTGGGCTCGACTAAAACCATGACTGAAGAGCTGAAACACGAAACACGTGCACACACAGACACAAAAGAAACCAACCATATAGTGAACATTATAGTGAACAGACGTTAAATACAAGAAGAATGAACACACAGACACACTTTGGGACAAACATTACACATACACGCACACACGAGAAACCAACCATGTGAAATTTGTTGTAAACGTCTGTCAGACCATCATACAAAATGGCATCCTGAAACAAAAGAGAAAATTGTTGAATTCTTGCGCACAATACACCACACACTCCCCCCACCCCAGCCCCACCTCACCCCCACCCCCCACCAATGTACGGCAAACGCGGTATACAGCTGTACACCCTGACCGTTCACTCACTCGGGACTTACCAAAATCTTTATCAGTTATGGAGGTACGCCAAAGGCAAAGCGCTGTATCAGCATACATAATAGCTACGCCTTAGAATGGTATGCTGAGTTGGTCGGTCTTCAGCCATCAAAAATTCTCTTTGCAAACATCGAAAGTACACATCCCCGAAGTCAGAATGTGGCTACCTCAACAGTGGGTTAAAAACAGTCATATATGCAAAATCTTTTTTTTTCATACTTTTATATAGAGGATAATGGAATAAGCACTTATGTGGGTTTTTTTAATCCAGTCCCCGTGTGTATGCAGTTTTGTAAATTCTGTCATCTGTTCCCACCGGCACACAATGGCCTACTCTTACAAAAAGCGGAACAGGATTTAACGTGTGTGCAAGATGTTCTCTGTGTGTTCGCACATGGGACCTCGGTTTATAGTCTCATCCGAAGGACTTTTTGGGAGAGTGGAGTCTGCCCTGATGTTAACTCCAGGGGATAATATCTCCTTGAACGGGAATTGAACCCGGATCGTCAGATTGCGAGCGCAATGTTCTGACCACTAGGCCATCTCGTCCCCCCTCACCACTGGTAAACCTCAGAACTCTAGCTGAGAAACCCAGAAGGGGGGGTGGGGGGTGGAGGGAAGGGAAGGGGGAAGTACACAAAATAATATTTTAAACTTATGTATATGTCAGCGCATGGAAAAAAAACAAATCAACCTGACGTCACACAGCATGATTCAGAGCCACAGTTAAAAATTCTCACCAATCCTTGAAACAGCAAATTTCTTTTTATACCATTTTTAGTTGTTGTGTTTTTAATAGAGCCTTTTTCTATACATACACACAGTATCAGCATAAAGTACAGTCACTTTCAGTGTACATTTAGACATTTCTGACACCCACTGGATCAAGTCTTTAAAACTACGAAAACTTTCTACTCAATTTTCCACTAAGTGGCCACCTGGTGAATATTTACTTTTAAATTTCAATAAAATAAAAACTAATAAAGATATTCAACATCCATTTGTTTTGTACCTTTTCTGTGATTTCATATGTATGATATAGCTGCAAAATCCCAAAACGTGTACAAAGCCCATCTTATCCACTGTCACACATATCTGGTTTCAACAATGACCAAAATAGCATGTCACAGAACACCTATAGTGTGAAGTTGAGTGCAACTCCGGTGAGTTAACCTGAAACCAACACTGGTTTTCATTCCGTTCTCCTAAAAGTTCTTTAAAAAAGACTATAAACCAAGGCCCTATGTGTGAAAGTGCGTTATCTTGCATATACTTTAAAAATCCATCCATCATATACTGAAGATTATGACAGCAATGGTTGACTGACATAAACACACCTAGTATGCAATCTGTCTGTCAGTACAGTTCTACATCGACACAACTGCCTGTGTTTCAGGATAGTTCATACACTGATTACAGTACAGTTCTACATCAACACAACTATCTGTGTTTCAGGATAGTTCATACACCGATTATTGAGGAAGTATGATACCCCTACCCAGAAAACCAAGACTGGGGGAGGGAGTGGTCAGAACAGCCGAGCGGTTACAGCACTAAGGTTCCAATCTGACACCATGGGTTTGAGCCCACCACCTGATGAAGGGGATCAGTGGGATGCCAAATCCACTCCCCCAAAAAGTCCTTCGGAAAAGATTACAAACTCAAACACACGCCGAACATCTTGCACATACATTAAAAACCTGTCCTCCTTTCGGAAGAGTAGGCCATTGCATGTCAGTAGGAACAGATGACAACATTTTTAAAAACTCAAGCACGCTGACATCGTCATGTTAAAGACATCGTTTCCGAAATCGGAAAGTGGCTACCTTAACGGCGGTCAAAAACAGTCGCAGACGCAAAACTCTCTGTTGTTTAAAATGTATTTATTTATACTGAGGATAATAGAATAAGCACTTACGTGCTTTTTTACATCCAGTCCCCATGTGTATGCAGTTTTGTAAATTCTGTCATCCGTTCCCACCGGCACACAATGACCTACTCTTACGAAAAGCGGAACAGGATTTAACGTGTGCGCAAGATGTTCTGCGTGCGTTCACACACAGGGCCTCAGTTTATAGCCTCATCCAAAAAATACTTTTTGGGGAGAGTGGAGTCTGCACTGATGTTAACTCCAGGGGGGAAAAAATATCCCCTTGGAAGGGGAATCGAACCCGGGTCGTCAAGATAGCGAGCGCAATGTTCTACCCACTAGGCTACTGGTGAACCTCAGAGGTGTGGCCAGTGACTCACCACCAGCTGCACTCCTCCGTAGGGAGTGGTCCCTCGCTTCAGGTAGTATGGCACGTTGGACATGCTCTCCATCCCTCCTGCCACCATCACCTCCTGAAAAACCACGTCACTTACACGCGTTATGGGTACGCGTATATCGCGGCTTAGTTACTTACTGTAGTAAGAAATAATAGGATGATAAGGATGATGATTAGAAATAATGATAATTATGATGATGATAACAACAATCATAAGAAGAAGAAGAATGGTGTACATACGTAACACGGCTTACTTACTTACTGTACTAAGAAATAATAATGATAATGATAAGGATGATGATTAGAAATAATGATAATTAATAGTAATAATAATAATAATAATGTATGGAATTTATATAGCGCTAATATAATTATCATATATAATTATGATGATGATAACAACAATCAGAAGAAGAAGAATGTACATACGTAACACGGCTTACCTACTTAGTGTACTAAGAAATAATAATAATGATAAGGATGATGATTAGAAATAATAATAATTATGATGATGATAACAACAACAATCAGAAGAAGAAGAACAAGAATGGAGTACATATCTGCCTCTACTAGATTAGATTACATCAAACCTTGTTACCACTCAATCTGAAAGGTCATCCTTTTATTCAGCTGAGCAGTTGTAATGTGGTGGTGTGTTAGTTCTCTGTTTTTATTTTGTTTATTTTTTAAAATGTTTTTTCCAACTATTTTCTGTCAAGTGTGTGTGTGTGTGTGTGTGTGTGTGCGTGTGCATACATGTATGTGTATATAAGACATACAAGTTCATGTATTAGCTGAAACATATATGTTTATATATCATGTACACTTATTTGTAATCTTCCATTTTTTCGATTTCCTTATAAGGTCTGAGATGAGGTATTTGTGCACTGATGTTTTTCATTATAATAGTCTGTACACGTTTTGTATTTTTAATTTTTAAATAATAACATTAATGATGATGATGACAACAACAACAATTATATGGAATTTTTAGAGCACTGAATCTTGTAAAGCAAACAAATCAAAGCTGTCTTTGAACTTATGTTCCTTATTCATTATCTGCTGTCTGAAGGAGATTAGACAAGATTTCTGCTGGGTTCCCTCACACTGCCGTCATTACGGACAGAAAGGAGTGGACAGACTCCTAAGCAAAGCATGGTACTCCAGAAATACTGAGTTCTTGTACAGGCCCAAGTTTATCTTCACATGAAAGTAGATTAATTCTTGCAATCTCTGTGTGCTCTAAAACTTTTAGAACTCCTTTCAAAAATCTTTGTTCACGGAACTTGATAAATGATTTATGAATTGCATTTGTCCTTCAGATAAGACAAACCAAGGCCCCATGCATAAACGCATGCAGAACACTTTCTGAGAAGGCCATTTTGTACCGGTAAGAATAAAAGACTTTTTTTCTTTAAATGCATGCACACAAGTGTCATGTTTAGACACCATCCCCCAAAGTAAAAAAGCACTTAAGTGCCATTATCTTCGATATAAAAGAATAAAAAATTTTAAATTTCAATTTTTTTAAAGTCAGAGTGTGGCTTTTTTAATGGGGGGTACAAATAGCTGATTATGCAAAATCTCACCATTATTTTGTGAACCTCGCAGCTCTAGCCAAGGAACAAAAAAATTAATAAACATATAAAATTTGTAATTTGCTCTTAAACACTTGGAATAATTTTTTTTTTTTAATGTTGAGCGCTTGTTCTGGTATCATGTCAGTCCACCTGTGATCATATACTATTTGATTGCCCATTGCTCAACATTTTACATAAGATTAAAAATAAATTTTTTAAAGCAGATTTTTAGTAAGAAATATTATGGCTATATTCAAGGTGTTCTGCGCAATTCCCAGCAATCTGTAATGATACGAGTTACTGAATCAATTTTTCAGTCAGCAGCAGGAAAGCTACTGCCACAAAGGTGTAGGGAACAATTCGATCAAATGCTCCAAATGTCAATATTGGGGTCACAAAAGATGCTCAAAGCTCAAAAGTCTGAAGAAGGAGGACGGAGTATTTGTCTGCCCCAGTTGTATGAATAAGAAGGGTGAAGACAATACTGATGCAGGAAAGGAGGAGCTAGAATTTGAACAAGGGAAGATAGAAGTGGTAGACGAATTCTGCTACCTGGGAGAGATAATGAGCTGCGAAGCAAAATCTGAGCTAGCTGTCAGAACCAGGATTGCGAGTGCTTGGAAGAAATGGAAAGAATTGGCAAGTCTGCTCGGAAATCAGAAAATCCCACTGGAGAGACACTGTCTGATATATAAGGCCAGCATCAGACCTGTTCTCCTGTATGGTTCGGAGACGTGGGTTTTCACAAAAACCGTCGAACGTTTGTTGAAGAGCTGTGAAAAGCGAATGCTACGCTACATGACAAAGATCAAATGGGAAGACAGGATCACGAATGAAGAACTATGGAGAATGTGCAAAGTTGATGATCTGAAGTCTGTAGCTAGTACCAATAGACTGCGCTGGTTTGGATACGTTCAACAGAAAGCAGACCACCACATCATAAAAAGAGCAATGAACTTCGTAGCGGATGGAAAGAGACCAAAGAGAAGACCTAGCAAAACCTGGGCTGCCTGTATTGCAGATGATCTTAGAGAAAGGGGCATAAATAAGGAGGAAGCTCAAAACAGAGAGAGATGGAGAAGGCTCATCAATGTCAAACCTCCCCTGGAGAAACATGACAAAAAAAGAAGAAGAAGAAGAAGCAGGAAAGCTACTACAGAATCTATCTTTTGATCGTATTTCATCCTTTCTTGGTGTTGTCACCATTCACCCTCTGCCCCCGACTGCTGTCATTTTCCCTCACTTTCACCTACTCTCAGCTGCTATCCACTCCATCCCAGCTGGTGCTGATTATAGCAGAAACTGACCACACTTGGACTTGGGAAAAGAAAATGGTTAATTTTAGAACTGTACCCTGGACCCTTGACTGAGTTATGCTGGATTTGCATGCTGTGCTCCATTCTTTAAATTCATGGCATAAACAGATTTGTGTAACTGTCTAAATCACCTTGTAGTGAATGGACATTAATTAAAGAAATGAGACGGAAATATAGACGAATGTATGTCTGTACATACCTGATGTCCACACATGAGATTCTGGGCAGCCAGCATGATGGACTTCATGCCCGAGGCACACACCTTGTTGATGGTGGAGGTAGGGGTTGTGATGGGCAAGCCTGCACATAACACCTCACACCAATCAACAACAACAACATCATCACCACTAACGCACCTTTCCCTTCAACGTTTTCAATGTTCTTGAATGAAATATAGAGTAGCAGCAATACAGGTTATATAATCTATTGAATATGACCTGTTATAATGTGTGTGTGCACACGTTTGTGTGTGCATGCATGCACACACACACACATGCACTGATACTTGCAAGCTTGTGCGCATGCAAGTCCATGTCTGGATAGACATCACTGATGTGTGGGTGTTCTTTCTTTGTCAGTGTGGGAAACGGCTACCTAAGACTGTGACACTGTTTACTGCTGTTTTATGGGATAACTGTTTACTTAATGATACTTTTTACACATGCTTGTAACCCACTTGAACTTCTCGTATATTCAAAATAATAAAAGTCTTCTTTTTTTGTATGTTACATGACACTCCAAAAAGACATTTTTCAACATTTATAATAAAACCAAAACAAAAACACACAAAAAAAGGCTGATTTCTACACAGCAGGCGCACAGTATCTGAACTATTTTTTGCTGATATTTTCATCAGGAGACCTTCAGTGGACTGTGTGCTATATTTCACTCTCACCATGTCCATCTAATGAGTTATGACAAACTATCAACAGCAAAATAGGATAACGCTATTTTTGCAGTACAAAGTGATTTCTTCCTTAATTAAAAGCCTTGAGAAGTCAATGAGGTAGTGACTGCACTGAGGCGTTCAGGGGCTATGTCTTGGTCAGGGTCAAGTTGCTCAATCGACGCTATATAGCCAAGTGGTTAAGACCCTTTATCTTCAATCGTATGGGTCCATGAAACTGTGGGTTTGAATCTTGGCAGCGGCGTCCAGTGAATTAAGAGTGGGGATTTGTACCTTCTCCCTGGTCACTAGTCACAAATGACTACTCTTCTCTGAAAGTGACCGTTTTTGTTTTGTTTATTTGAAAACAAACTGCAAATAACTTCCTACCTGCACCCAGTGCAGCCTGTCGACAGGGAGCTTGTCCTTCAAAGGCCTGTATGACATTGCCCATGTACACCTCGTTCACCTGGTCCCCTGCAATGCCTGAAACACACACAACGCAATTGCCATCGTCACTTCTTTCTTTACAGTCGCACACACAAAAACAGAATCAAAAACATGCAAAAGACTCCTATGAATAAGTTGGACTATAAAAAATAAAAAACCAAAAAAAAAGAAAGAAACAAACAAACAAAACAAAAAAGTCAAGCCAAGTCAAGTCAAAAGTACTTTAATTACCCATTTAGGGCAATTACAATACACCCCCCACCCACCCCACCCCTGAAAAACCCCACAAACAAACAAAAAACAATGCACTTTGGATGAATTGTACTGAACAACCTAAACTTTTAATTTAGTTTGGCAGCTGATAAGCATAACTGTTACACTGATTTAATTCTTGCTCATTTCCTGTATACCTCCACCACAGGCACATGAGAAACCATGCCCAGCCTACTGCCAGTTCGTGCCTAGCCACCTTACTGACCAGACGTGTTATCGTATCGCCTCTCACTGTGTCGGCAACTCCCATCACTATCAGGAATCTGAGCATAAGCTATAATATAGTTCTAGTCCTAGCCTTTCTTGGTTTCTTTTGAATTGTGTTTAGAACTGTTTTCTTTTTATCATCACCTGCTTTTGGTTTGGTTTGTAGTGCTGGTGAAATACTGTGTATTGTGGATAAGTGTTCTGTGGGGAAAAGGGGAAAAAAATGGAGATCTATGCTGCTGATTACTCTAGTGACCAGGAATTGGTGATGGATCAGTCTAATGAAGAACCACAAGCTGCCATTTCTACTAAAAGGGAACCATCTCTCCGAGATATTTTGACAATAATCCAAAATCTTTCTAGAAGAATCGAAAATTCTCTAGAAAACACTCTGGAGTTAACATCAGAGTCAACTCCACTCCCCAAAAAGTCCTATGAATGAGACTGTAAACCAGAGTCCCATGTGTGAACACATGCAGAACATCTTGCACACACGTTCAAACCTGTTCCGCCTTTCAGAGGAGAAGCCCTTGTAAGCGAGTGAGAATGGATGACAGAATTTTAAAAACTGCAAGAACACGGGGACTAAATGTTTAAAACAATGAAGCTCCAAGTGCTTATTCATTATCCTCAAAATAACAGATTTTAAATTTTTAAAAATAAAAATAAAATAAAAGTGAACAGAGATGTCGAAATATAAAATCTACAGAAGGAATCGAGACAGAAGGGGATGAAAACAACTGACAGGGCATGCATCAGCAGAAACCTACCACCGAATATGACGCTACCAACGAGGAAAAAACAGGTGGCTCACCTTGCATGGCTGCCAGTTTTCTTTGGTTTCCCAGCTCCATATGCCTCACCTGAAGGGCCGAGGGCTTTTATGAGGGTACTATGGCCTTATATGTACAGCTGATTATTTTCTTAGTTACCTAGCTGCGGGTGTTTCACCTGAAGGGCCGAGGGCTTTTATGAGGGTACTATGGCCTTACATGTACAGTGAATGAGGGTACTATGGCCTTACATGTACAGCTGATTATTTTCTTAGTTACCTAGCTACGGGTGTTTCACCTGAAGGGCAGAAGGCTTTTATGAGGGTACTACTATGGCCTTACATGTACAGCTGATTATTTTCTTAGTTACCTAGCTACGGGCGTTTCACCTGGAGGGCCGAGGGCTTTTATGAGGGTACTATGGCCTTACATGTACAGCTGATTATTTTCTTAGTTACCTAGCTGCGGGTGTTTCACCTGAAGGGCCGAGGGCTTTTATGAGGGTACTATGGCCTTACATGTACAGTGAATGAGGGTACTATGGCCTTACATGTACAGCTGATTATTTTCTTAGTTACCTAGCTACGGGTGTTTCACCTGAAGGGCAGAAGGCTTTTATGAGGGTACTACTATGGCCTTACATGTACAGCTGATTATTTTCTTAGTTACCTAGCTACGGGCGTTTCACCTGGAGGGCCGAGGGCTTTTATGAGGGTACTATGGCCTTACATGTACAGCTGATTATTTTCTTAGTTACCAAGCTACGGGTGTTTCACCTGAAGGGCAGAGGGCTTTCACGAGGGTACTACTACAGCCTTACCTGCTCGGCTGACAGCTTCCTTCACTGCAATGGCCCCCAGCTGTGGTGCCGGCACTTCAGCAAGACTGCTGAGGAAGGAACCGATGGGGGTCCTCACCGCACTGACGATCACCACATCCTGTGCACAGACAGCCGATAGTCATATCCATTCACTGTACTGTATTTTATTTTATTTCATTTATTTTATTCTTTCATATCGAGGATAATGGAATAAGCACTTATGTGATTTTTTTTTTACATCCAGTCCCCGTGTGCATGCGGTTTTGTAAATTCTGTCATCTGTTCCCACAGGCACACATTGTTGGCCTACTCTTACGAAAAGCGGTACAGGATTTAACGTGTGCGCAAGATGTTCTGCGTGCATTCGCACACGGGGGCCTCAGTTTATAGTCTCATCCGAAGGACTTTTGGGGAGAGTGGAGTCTGCACTGATGCTAACTCCAGGGGAAAATATCCCCTTGAACGGGAATCGATCCCTGTACTGTATTGTATTGCATTATATTGTAATTGTATTGTACTAATATTGTATTGTACTATATTGTACTGTTTTATATACTACATTCAATCAAAGTACTACTAGTAGATTTCACTGCATGATATTCAGGATGCTCTCCATTTCCTCAAGAGTAGCACCACCTTTGGGACGAGGGGGGTGTTCACTCATGTCTGTGTATGAAAATGTTGTGAACCCCATCACAGTGGCTTTTTTTTTTAAAAACAGAATTTTGCCAAGGACAACTGTGTTGTTGCCGCATGCATGTGTATGTGCGTGTGTGCGTGTGTGTGTGTGTGAGTGTGTGTGTATTTACATGCACAAGTTGCACACACGATCTCAGTTTATGATCTCATCTGAAAGACCACATAGACAAGCACCCAGACCACCACTCAAGGTCTCGGGCACAAACAGAAATCAACCCGCACTTCTCCCTTACTTGGCAGGTGTGTTTACCTGTAGACCACCAATCCACATGGAGGTAGAGGGCAAAGGTGAATATTTCGTACATGATGTATTCATGAAGGTTTGTTTTCTATGCACATTTTATTTGTCCGAACAAAAGCATGAAACTAACATGTTCTAGAAGTGCTCTCACATGCATAGTAGTAGTAGTACTTCAGTTTAACATCCTTCCACTAAACAGTGATAGTAGATTGGAAAGTGTGTGTGTGTGTAGGGGGATGGGTATGCACATAAATAATCACGCAATAAACAACTGTTATGAAACAAGCCTACACAAGAATTCTGAAAATAAAAAAATTAACAGCTAAAAGATTAACTTTGCAATTCATATAACTAGATGCTGTCCTTATATTAAAGGAGTCTGAAAATAGAGTATGACTTAAATTCTCACATGCAATCATGCATGCAACTCAGCATGCATGAGCACACACACACACAGTGCTATGCACACACATGCAAACACTGATTTAAAAGTAGAAAGGTTTTTCAACATGGTAAAAAAAAAATCTGTAAATTTACAGCTGAGCTAACTGTCATAGTGTTAGCACTGCACTATGAACTCGACTTCCCTACAGATATTTTCAACATACTTGTGTGTCTTGATTCTCAACTGTTTTCTTTCTTTCTTTTGTTTTGTCTAAAATCACTAGATACGAACAGACATTAAACTGAAAATATCACAAGCACACATACACTGTATCATTATGTGTGTGCACACACATAATACCTACTGTCCATCCCAGGGAAAGTACTGACAAGGATCATGCTAGACAGACTGAAGACAGCACTGGACAAGACACTTCGGGATGAACAGGCAGGCTTTAGGCAAGACAGATCATGCACAGATCAAATCGCCACAATGCGCATCATCATTGAGCAGTCCCTGGAGTGGCAGACCCCCCTATATTCAGTCTTTGTCGACTTCCAGAAGGCATTTGACAGCGTCGACAGAGATGTCATTTGGAAACTGATGCATCACTATGGCTTTCCACCAAAGTTCATCACCATCATCCAGCAGCTATATGAAGATGCCACCTGTCAAGTCATCCATGAAGGGAAACTGACGGAAGCCTTCTCCGTACAGACCGGTGTTCGTCAGGGCTGTCTGTTGTCGCCAACCATCTTCCTGTTGGTGGTTGACTGGATAATGCGGCAAACCACAGCAGGCAGGAGAACCGGCATACAGTGGACCCTCATGAAGCAGCTGGAAGACCTGGACTTCGCAGATGACATCAGCCTTCTCTCCCACAGGCAACAAGACGCACAAGAGAAGCTTTGTCGTGTTGCTGACGAAGCTGAAAAGACTGGCCTCCAAATCAACATCGGGAAGACGGAGATCATGAGGGTGAACAACAAAACACATGACCCAGTGCGACTGCAGCAAGAAACCATCAAAGAAGTCAGCAAGTTTATTTACCTGGGCAGTGTCGTCAGTAAAGATGGGGAACAGATGAAGACATCAAGTGCCGAATCAACAAAGCCCGTCACGCCTTCAACACCCTTCGGCCAATTTGGAGGTCAACAGCCCTCTCATTTCAAAATAAGCTTCGGATCTACAACACCAATGTCAAATCGGTCCTACTTTATGGCTCAGAAACCTGGCGGGTAACAAAAACCAACACCCACAAACTCCAGTCTTTTACCAACAAATGCCTCAGGTACATCCTCAACATCAGGTGGCCGGAAGTCATATCCAACAAACAACTGTGGGACAGGACCAGACAAACCCCAATTGAGTCCATCATTAAACAAAGGAAGTGGGGATGGATCGGCCATACACTCCGCAAGCCTGCGTCAAATGTCACCAGACAGGCCCTTGACTGGAATCCACAAGGGAAGCGGAAAGTTGGTCGACCAAAGCAGACCTGGCGCAGAAGTGTTGACGAAGAAACGAAGGCAGCCGGAATGACATGGGCCGAGCTGAAGAGGATCTCCCAAAACCGAGTTCGTTGGAGGGGTGTTGTTGCAGCCCTATGTTCCCCAAGGAACCAAGAGGCATAAGTCAAAGTAAGTCACACACATAATACACACACCGAAGAACACTACACTCTCACACACACTCTTTTTTTCTTTAGATAGATGGCTTGATGAAAAAAAAAAAAAAAAAAGCAAATGCACTGCTTATTCAATGTATCATCTGAAAATAAAAGTTTGACTTTGACTTTGACACATACTACACACATTATATAATGATATGATAGATTCTTACCTTCAATCCGGAAACTTGGCTGAAGTGACGCACTCCAGACAGCTGTTTCAACAGCTGCAAATGATAGCACATTTGGAGTGACTGCATAGTCCTGCACAGCATGACAAACTAAACAACAGCAACAACTAAGTACTACAACACCATGCATTTGTGCCCCTCGATGTCGCACATAAAAAGAATCTTATACACACACACACACACACACATGACTTCTAAAGTGTTAAAAACATTTACCACTTGATCTTTTAGTTTTTAAATGTTTTTTAAATCAACATTGGATGGACACTGTAGCTGAGTGGTTAACACCGTCTCATAGCTCCATGAAGTTGTGGGTTCGAATCTCCACAGCAGCATCTGGTGAACTAAGGGTAGGGATTTTTATCATCTCCCAGGTCAACTTAAATGCGCAGACCTGCAAGTGTCTTTGTAATCATTTTCCCTTCATAAAGTGATCAAGTTCATACCTAAAAAAATACATGCAGAAGATCCAATGTGCATGTTACAGATACTGTAATCATGTCATCATTTGGTGGATTACACTTCAAGTTCATACCTAAAAAAAATACACGAAGAAGATCCAATGTGCATGTTACAGATACTGTAATCATGACATCATTTGGTGGGTTACAGTACAACCAATATACCCAGCAAGCCTCCTGTACGCCCACCATTTTAAAAAAAGCTGCACTTTAGTCGGAAAATGAGTCAGCTGAGGCCAGCTGGCTGGCTGACCTCCTGCAGTTATATAAGCACAGGAGAAGACCAGGTCTCCAGGCACTGTTTGTCCCACGTGGTAAGGGAACACCGAGTTCAAAACATGGGAATGTTCCTGTGTACTAAACGATTCTGAGCAATGAACAATACGCATCGATCATTCGACAGTTGAAAGATTTTGTACTTTGAGCTAGACCTGGGCCTTGCAACCCCCCCCCCCCCCCCCTTTTTATATTCTATTTCATTATGAAAGTTTGTCTGTCTATATCATCTAGTACTTCCCTGCCGATGCCATAACAGGGGTGCACACACGTCATGACATACTACTTAAAGTGGTATAAATGAAATAAATAAATAAATATGTTTTAATCAAGCAAACTGGTCAACGTCCGGGTGTGCATGTTACTGTGTAGGAGGAAAATTGCATTTCAAGGGCATAATTTTGAGACGACAAACTGAAAATCGCCACAAACAAGAGTCAACAGATCTCAATAGGTTTAGCTCAGTACAAAAGCGAGTATAAAAACCTACGGTCTGTGCGGAGCAGCAGGATCGAATGCTCATGTTGAGTAATTTTTGGGAACGACTTGCACAAGTTATCAACAATCTCTCACAAATCGTCAGCCATGAAAGCATGCAAGCTGTGTTCAACCAATCATCTTGCGCGCTGTCTTCACACCTTCAAAGGTCAAGGTAAAAACCTAAAGCCCTCTTGCAATGTATTGATGGAAAAATCTAAATAATTTGTGTGATTACATACTTAAATGCTGTTTAATTGCTTGATCGATCCTTGATCGATCTAGACATAGGCTTCAGTAAGCTATCGAAAGTCCCAGGAAAGTGGACTAATACGAATGAATTAATTACAGTGGCTTACTGCAAAAGTTAGTTTCAGTTTCTTTTTCTCAAGAAATGCTCAACATGGGTGGATTAGTGCGATGCAGTAATGCAGGAGGGGGGGGGGGGGGGGGCTGTTCAACATGGAGCAGGTAGCTCAGTGGTTGTGAAGTTGAACTGAGTCACAGAAAACATTCTGTTAAGGGAGGAGGAAGGTAGAGATGTGGGTGCGCACACACGTCTGTATTAAAATTTACTGTGTGTGTGTGGTGTGTGTGTGTGTGTGAATGCAGTTTCTGGTTTTATACTACTACGCATATGCATCTTGTCTGTGTAAAATTACTAATGTGTGTAGACTCTAGTGTGCATGCATGATACTGTCGCAAATTTGCTGGGAGGGGGGTGGTAAACGTGGGTTTTTTTTAAATGAGGAATTCACCTATTTTCAGGATAATGTCATTTACTATTATTGGTTTTAAAAAATGCATAACAAGACCCAAATATTGACTTTATTAGGAAACCGATTTCCAAGAAGATCACCGAAAAAGTCTTGTGCAAAATAAAATTTCGTTATCGTTACTGTCTGGGTAGTTTATAAAAAAGGTGAAGGTTTCCATCAGGCATTTTGCCTTTTTGTCTCCAGCATCTGATGAATGTGTGCTACTTTATGTTGCTGAGAACTAATAATTATGTCTTAGTTTTGATCGTGTTTGCTTTTTTTTTAATGTTTTGTTCTTGTCTTATTCTCAGCAGTGCTGCACTTGCCAGAATTTCTCTGTTTGAGACTTTAAGTTTGTCTTGAATTTTCAGTAATTTTTTTTAATTTAAAGCAAATCTTCAGAGTCTACAGAGTGCTGTTGCACAGCCTATACCGTTGTGTACATTACATGAGAGTCTTTCTGTCAGCAGAGTGCTGCTGCTGCTGCTCTGATCGCTACAGTCACTGCAACTGTTGCCATTACTTGTGTCACTGGTACTGCTACCATCACCACCACTTGTTATCTTGCTGCTGCTGCTTCTGCTACTACTGCTGCTCCTTCTGCTTCTACTACTGCTGATGCTTCTGCTGCTGCTACTGCTGCTGGTGCTTCTGCTGCTGCTACTACTGCTGCTGGTGCTTCTGCTGCTACTACTGCTGCTACTACTACTGCTGCTGCTTCTACTGCTGCTGCTGCTTCTGCTGCTGCTCGTTCTGCTGCTGCTTCTGCTACTGCTTCTACTACTGCTGCTTCTTCTGCTGCCGTTGCTATTGCTACTGCTTCTACTACTGCTGCTCCTTCTGCTGCTGCTACTTCTGCTGCTACTACTGCTGCTGCTTCTGCTACTACTGCTGCTCGTTCTGCTGCTGCTTCTGCTTCTACTGCTGTTTCTGCTGCCGTTGCTGCTGCTATTGCTACTGCTGTTCCTCCTCCTCCTGCTTCCTCTCCTCCTCCTACCACTTGCGCCTCTACATCTACCACTTCTGTTTTTTGGTGTTGTTTTCTCCAAAAGGTTGGATATTTAATGGCGAGGAAACATGCTTCGTTCCATCTGTTTACTTATCACAAAATTCAATATAGCGAATTATCTTCGAGTTTATACTACATATTGATTTTAACAGCAATTTACAAACGTGAAGCAATCAAAATCAATTTTTATTTCGTTTTTTGTTTTCCGTTTTTCTTTATTGTTTTATGTCTTTATTTTTGTCTTTTTTTTTTTTTTTTTTTTTTTTGGGGGGGGGGGGCGTCTGTTTTGGGTTTTGTTTTCATGTTCGGTCATTTTTGTTGTGTTTTTTTTTGTTTTGTTTTGTTTAATGTCTATTCACTATATGGTGATTTAGACACACGGACATTCATACCAAAGTACCTATTATTACACACCCCATTCCTCTCCTCTCTCTCTCTCTCTCTCTCCTCTCTTCCCTTACATGCATTCACACACACACACATATATAAAATATATATAAATACACACACACATACACAAAACATATATATATATATATATATATATATATATATATATATATATATATATATATATATATAACTAATTACAGTAATGGTCTTACAGGTGAAGAATATATGACTTCAGCAACTGACATTATGAATTGCTGAGAGTCACATAAAACTTCTTGACTAGTGGCATATTTCTTATGAATATCTAAACCTCTTCTTTTATACATGTCAAAAAGAATTGGGCTATCAAACAACAAATGGTGGATTGAAAGGGGAATAGAACAACATGTTACATTTTTTGAATATTTAGTATTCCATGCATTTAATCTCAGTTTATGTATTAGAATTTTAATTTCCGTGGGCAAAGAAACTGCTGATGTTTTTTTAAAAAATAATAATCTTTGAATGTACGCATTTCATTAACTTAGAATGAATTTCATAAGACGACAATGCAAGATTTAGAAGCAAACACTTCAGTACTGTATTCAGAGGCACCTTGTTTTGCCAAAGAATCAATCAGCTCATTCGAATAAATTCCACAGTGAGAGGGGATCCAGCAAAAAGTTATGCTGATGCCTCTGCTTGCAATAGAATGTATCAGGAATTTAATCTCAAATACAATATCATTCCTTATTTTACCTTGCCATGTCTTTAATGCCATTAACACTGCCTTTGAGTTAACGCAAAACAGAATTTGGCAAACATCAACAGCAGTATCAGACAAAAAGTTCAAAACCATAAGAATTGCAAATAATTCAGAAGTAAAAATAGAAAAATGCTGTCCTAAATGAAAAAATGTTTGAACTTTTAAAGTCGGAATCACATATGCAGCACCACTTTTGCCTGTTTCTAATACAGATCCGTCAGTTATACACTTTTAAGTGATTAGAATAATTACTTTCTAAGTGACTTTTTACATCAACGGTGAGAAGATTTTGATCTTCATTTTTCTTTATTTCCGTGTAGTCGATGTCAAATTTAGCTGAAATATGCTCCCAAGGAGGAGACTGAGGAACAACCTGTAAAATTGGAATTGTTGATATATTGATGTCATTTTCTTTCATAAATATGTCTGTATAATTTTTCTTTGGCTGCAGAAATGAAATATTGCGTGCTCGTTTAGGAAAATCAGTGTCTTGATTCATAAATATGTCCTCTTTTACTGAATTTGGAATAGATAGACTACGAACCACGTATTTTGATACTGCCAGTTTTCGCTGATCAGAAAGAGATAGTAAGTGAGCTTCTTTATAAGTATTAGCTGTATTTGCATGAGCCGGAACACCAAGAGCTATCTTTACTGCTTTACTGTCTAGACTTTGTATTTTTTAAGGAGATAATCTGCAGCAGAAAAATAAACTTCTTGTCCGTATATTAATTTAAGTTCCGTCATTTGTTTTCCAAAAAGGTTGTGGTTTCTGGGTACAGAAGCAGGTGTCATGGCAAGCCCATCACTCTACTTCTTAGGCTACATTGTTGTTGCCTGTTCCCTAGCTTGATACACTGAGTGTTACCCAGAACATGTAGCCTACTCTCGTCTCCCTCGTCCCACCTGGGAATCACTGTGAGAAGTTTACCGGATGACAAGTTTGCTGTGTTTGGCCGTTTTCAAGTAGGCCTACCTTGCCAAACGGGCAAGCACATTCTGGCTGAAGCAAACCTCAATGTCACGTTTGAAATCATAACAACATTTCACTGTAGGCCTCGGCATTTAGCTTACACTGATAACTGTCAAAACTTTTGGCCCGGCCAACTTAGGGTACACCACACCGGTCACATGACAGATGAATCCCCATCAGTATAGTCCTTGGCGCTGACAAAGCCTCGGATACATGTAAAGTATTTAAACATCAGCCAACTCACTAAGTCGGGCCCATTCTTCTGCAAACAAATAAAATGAAAAGGATCGGTTACATGTAATTATGTGTAATAACATCAGCAAGAAAATTCAGACCGTCCATAGTGGTTGTTGTGCGTTCCCCAGCTTTACACCCTGGGGGTCACCCAGAACATGCACTCTGACTCACTCATCCCACCTGGGAATCTCTGTGAGATAGGAAGTACACACTGGATGAGAAGTTTGCGTGTATGACTCTTTTTCAAGCACCTCGCCATATAGGCAGCCATACTCCGACTTCAGAGGATTTTTTTCTCCTTTAACAAAGGAGAGTGCGGGTTGCTATGTTAAGAGCTTGTCATGGCTGAAGGCAATCTCAACACAACATTTTACAACATAACAACGTTTTAATGTAGGCCTTAGCAATTAGCTGACATCAATAATAACTGACACAGCTTTTGGCCTGGGCCGAGACCGTCCATAGTGTAAATATCAGGGAGCTGTCGTATCGGATAAAGGATCAAAACCTCAAGTATTCTCCGGGATAGCCCAGACCACAACTGCAGTGATCTAACTAAAAGTCCTCTATAACAACAAGAACACCACCATTGGCTCTTTAGATCAGACTGATGCGTTCCCTGGTTATGTCCACATATTTGTATGCATGTAAAATGTGGACAGTTTGAAAGGATACACAGTCCATGGTGATGAAATATTTTCGCCAACTTCTTGGTCTCTCGTGCAAACATCATAATTATAACTAACGAGGAAGTGAAAACCAAAATCGAAAACAGCATTGGGTCATTTGAAGGGCTCCTGACTTGAGTGAAAAGGCACAAACTGAAGTGATACAGGCACGTCACACGAACATCTGGACTGGCCAAGATTGTCTTACAAGGAGGGAGACGAAGCGGCAAAAAGAGAAAAACGATGGGATGACAACATACATCAGAGAGTGGACTGGCCTTGAGTGGGACGATATACTATGGAAAGCCGAGAATCTCGAGGAGTGGAGGAAGCTGGTTGCAAAATCTTCATTGGAGCCCCTAACAGTTGACCAGACCAGGTGAATGGTGAAGATGTGTTTGTACACGAAGAAAATGAATTAAGGCACTGGCAGATCTGCGCTTGACGTCGACATGGAAGATCGTAAAAATCCCCACCCTTAATTCACCAGACGCCGCTGCCAAGATTTGAACCCACGACTTCATGGACCCACAGGATTGTAGTCGAAAGGTCTTAACACCTCGCCTTTACTGTACAATACAGTACAATACAATACAATAGGCTACATTACAATACAATGCAAAAGTGTCTGTCAATACAACACAACACAATATATCATCATTTCTCCGATTGTGACGCATATCATCATCATCATTAACCATTACACCCAGTGGTGTGTAGGGCAGCAACAAAGCGCTTCCACTCCTGCCTATCCTGGGCTAACCTAGTCACTGATCCCCAAGAGTGCTGCATGGCCTTCATCTCACTTTCTACAGTCCTCCACGTTGCTTTTGGTCTTCTTTTCTTTCTCCTGTGACGCATATAACAGGACATAAAAGCGAAGCATCTTCCAAGAGCTATTTCTGAAACAGCAGAGGCGTTGATCAGTTTCAAACCAGTGCAGGAAAGTTGGGACATCAGTTTCAAGCTAATGCACAAACTTCTAAGTGCAATGGTCAGGACTGCTGGTGCCAACATTCGGCTACCTATGAGGTTCTGTTTATTCACAGAAAGGCAAGATTTGTTGAAATGGTGTAGCGTGTGACAACAGCTATTGAATGTCAAACACTATCCACCGCGGGTGGCTATCGCCGAGTGGTTACGATCGTTTGACTTCAATCCCATGGGCCCATGAAGTCGTGGGTTCCAATCTTGGCGGCAGCGTCTGGAAAATGAAGGGCAGGGAGGGGGCGGGTGTCTATATCCCAAGGCAACTTAACGTGCCCACCTGCCAGTGCCTTGTTTCTCTTTATGCATAATTACACACACGTAAAAAATCAAACATGCAGGTTAAAGATCCCGTAATTGATATCGGCATCCCGTACAAAAAATAAACCGCTCTGTAGTCGGTAGAGGTCAGCAGGCAGACCTCCTATTTATTTATTTATTTATTCTTTAATATCGAGGATAATGGCAGACCTCCTGCAGAGTTACAAGCACAGGAGAAGGCCAGGCACTACACATTTCACCCAGTAAGGGAATGCAGAGACAACGCTGTCCTGCAACTTGCAATGCAAGGTTCACTTGAAAAGGTAGTCAGTGTTCCAGGCAGATGGATAGACAGTGTGAAGAGGAACAGGGCAAACCTGTGTCCCAGCGTGATGTGTGGTCAAAGGCTGACAGAGGCGGACACTGATGGTGCCCTAGACCATTGGTGGTCAAGTCAGCCGTTACAGACAGTCACGATTCCTGTTAGTTAACTCTCAGAGTGAACTGTCAATCTTGCCCTCGGGTTGTTGGGTTTTTTAAAAATATAGTTATTGAATCTGAATACATGCACTTTATTATTTCCAAAAAACGGAAGAAAAAAATTCATGTGGGTTACAAGTATAGCAACTCCCCCCCCCCCCCCCACAAAAAAAAAAAAGTCAATCAACAAGTAAATATTTGTCATATAAAACAGTGTACCAATCCGTATCACAGTTTCTGGCAAATCGTTTCCTACATTCATAATATCTAACATTCCTGCCAGTTCAAGAAATTCTGCTGAGTCGATGATGGTTATGAAAACAAGGGGGAAAGTCACAAGCCACATGGCTGGACAATATTCATACAAGTATCCTTGACAGGGGTCAGCCATATAACAACGGTCTGAAGAAATATTGAGAGCCCTGCAGAAAGACGTGGTGATGTGAACATGGGTTTTTTTCCTTCTATGTTTAGCTGTTGTGTATTTACATGTTTTCATTTCATGTTGTTTATATGAAAGCCATGTCAGAGCTGTCAGCTCATTCAGTTTCAGTATCCCATTTTAGTTCCTTCCCTGCATTGCAAAATAAGTTACACACAATTATAGGGAATTTATATAGCATCTTCCAACATTGCAAAATGCTTTGCAGATAATAACAATTGGAAATCCATACAGGGGGACGGGATAGCTCAGTGGTTAGAGCACTCGCTTTCCCCCAGCCAAGTTAAGCAGCGTCGAGCGTGGTTACCACTTGGATGGGTGACCGTTTGCGCGCCTTGGCTTCAGTACAGTTCCCCCAGTTCACCCAGCTGTAAATGGGTACCTGCCCTCTTTAGGGTCAGGGAAGGTAAAGCAGCGAGGGAGAGGAGATGGGCGCCGCCCTCAATATGCTGGCCCCTAGAGAAGTGAGGTCTCTGACGCCTCGCTCCCCTACGACCTTATAGGTTATGGGACTCCTTTACCTTTACCTTTACCTGCCAACACCGGGAACTGCTTTATAGCACTGACAATTAACAACAGGGAAGCTATATACTGCCTTCCATTATTGCAAAATAGTTTAAAGACATGAACAATAGGGAATTAGTATAGCGCTTTTCAACATAGCAAAAGACTTTATGGACAATAACAACTGGAAATTCACTAAGTGTTTTCCAGCATTGCAAAATGCTTTACAGACAATAACAATAGGGATTTCATACAGCACTTTCTCGTCTTGTAAATGCTTTACAGACAATAACAATAGGGAATTCATATAGCGCCTTATCTTGTAAAATGCTTTACAAACTATAACAATAGGGAATTCATATAGCGCCTTTTCATGTTGTAAAATGCTTTACAGACCATAACAATAGGGAATTCATACAGCCCTTTCTCATGTTGTAAAATGCTTTACAGACAATAACAACAGGGAATTCATACAGCACTTTCTCATGTTGTAAACTGCTTTACAGACAATAACAACAGGGAATTCATACAGCCCTTTCTCATGTTGTAAACTGCTTTACAGACCATAACAATAGGGAATTCATACAGCCCTTTCTCATGTTGTAAAATGCTTTACAGACCATAACAATAGGGAATTCATACAGCCCTTTCTCATGTTGTAAAATGCTTTACAGTCCATAACTATAGGGAATGCATACAGCCCTTTCTCATGTTGTAAAATGCTTTACAGACAATAACAATAAGGAATTCATATAGCGCCTTTTTATGTTGCAAAATGCTTTACAGACAATAACAAAAGGGAATTCATACAGCACTTTCTCGTCTTGTAAAATGCTTTACAGACCATAACTATAGGGAATTCATGTAGCACCTTATGTTGTAAACTGCTTTACAGACAATAACAATAGGGAATGCATACAGCGCCTTTTCATGTTGTAAACTGCTTTACAGACAATAACAAAAGGGAATTCATACAGCCCTTTCTCATGTTGTAAAATGCTTTACAGACAATAACAACAGGGAATTCATATAGCGCCTTATGTTGTAAAATGCTTTACTGATAATAAAAATAGGGAATTCATACAGAACTTTCTCTTCTTGTAAAATGCTTTACAGACAATAACAATAGGAATTCATACAGCCCTTTCTCATGTTGTAAAATGCTTTACAGACAATAACAACAGGGAATTCATACAGCACTTTCTCGTCTTGTAAAATGCTTTACAGACAATAACCGCAAGAAATTCGTGAAGCGCCTTCCAACATTGCAAAGTACTTTACCGGCAATAACAACTGGAAATGTACATAGTGCTTTCCAGCACTGCAAAAAGCTTTACAGCAGGTGTTCTCGTTGTTGTTGTGCTGCTGTTGCTGTTACTGTTGTTGTCGTCGTTGCTGCACGTTCCCCACTTTAACACCTTGGGAGTCACCCACAAAATAAATCCACTCTGACTTACTCATGCCGCCTGGGAATCACCGTGAGACTGGAAGATTTCGCTGCTTGAGAAGTTCCCGTATATAATTGTTTTCTGGTGCCTCGCCACATAGGCATCCATACTCCGACATCTAAGGATTTTTTTCTCCATTAAAGGAAAATGCAGGTTGTTATGCTAAGAATTTGTCACGGCTGAAGACCATCTCAACATAGCATTTTACAACATAACAACACTGTAATGTAGGCCTTCACACCTAGCTGACATCAATAACTGACGAAGTTTTGGGGCCTGGGACAACAGGCAAGGTTAATCCTGTGTGCATGTGTGTGTGTGTGTGTGTGTGTGTGTGTGTGTGTGTGTGTGTGTGTGTGTTGTGTGTGCTCTGTGTGTGCTCTGTGTATGTGTATCCTGTACGTGTGTATTTGGTTTGTATGTTTTTCTAACTTTTCCTGTACACTCCACTCGCAAACTACCTTTGTCTGCCAGAACTGTTGACATTCTGGACGGATTGTGTAGGGCTGTTGTTGTTGTCTTCAATTTAACGTCTGTTCACTCCTATAGTGGTATTAGACGAGGAAGGTGGAAAGTGTAGTGGGTGGAAGTTCCAAAAAGTAGAGAACGGGGTGGGAGGAGAAAGCATGAAGCGATAGCATGTGTGTTGGTGTTTTAGAATGAAAAATACTACATAATAATAGATAATTAAATAAGTTATCTTTAACATGTGCAAAACTTAAACTTAGCAATGTGTGAACATGAAACAACAGAAAAATTACTGTAACTACAACAAATGTTCAAGGGGACTGTGCAATAGACATCTAGCAATGGCAAAGGCTAACTTTGAATTTTCAAATGCATTTTTCAGAGACTGCTCTGAAACGTAGGGTTAAAAAGGGTTTGACAATGGACACTCAAATATGATATAGGTATTGGAAATATGATCTCCACATAGACACCTGATATTTTTGTAGAGTTTTGTGATAAATGCATTCAATTTCATTCTAAAATATAGTGCATTTACTCTTCTCGCGGTTACAAAACTTGCATCAGTTTGAGAGAGATTCATGTAACAAGAAATATGGGCATCAGTCAGACAACTCTTTAAGATCATTCCTTGAACTGATCAGATTCTTTAAACTTCCCCCACAACGTTTGTTCTAATAAACTATATCATTTCTGTATAGATAAGGGAACATGCAGTTCTATTGATTCCATATAATGTCTTGCTCCTTTTTTTGCAGCTCTGTCAGCCCACTCATTTGAAAAAATTCCAACATGAGAAGGTACCCAAGAAAAAGAAACAGGAATATCTCTTAAACTTATGAGGTGTACGACGTATTTAATTAAAAAAATAATTCTGGATACTTTCTTGGAATTTTGGGGGGTTGTAGCATACAATACGGATTTAGAGTCTACACAAAGTAAGATATGAAAGAGGAAAAATGGAAAATCAAGGATATAGTTAAGAGCCTTAAGAATAGCGATAAGCTCAGCTGAAAATATTGAATGACGATTACCAAGATAGTACGATTTATCTTTCTTAAGAGCTGATATGACAAATGCTAAACCGGTTTCATGATTTTCTAAAACTGATCCATCTGTGAAAACTTTTAAATAGTCAGCATACTTATTTTCAATATGTGAATGGATATCTGTAACCATGATATTTTGATTTTCGTTCTTTTTTCATTAGTATATTCTATATCAAAATATGCTTTATTCATCTCCCATGAAGGACATGTTAAAGCTTCTTTTTGTGTTTCTACATCATACTGATTAAGTTCTGATTTGCTTAAAGAGGTCGGATACATAAGTTCCAATAGGCTTTAAACTCGAAATATTTCGAGCCCTTTTCGGAAAAATCGTTTCTGCTTGAAATTTTAATTCATTAGAAAAAAAATTTCGTTAGTTGTGCTCTATAAGACATATTTGGAGCATGAAAGTTGTCGGTATTCATCTAGGGGAAGTTCCTCAATTTCCAAACAAGTTCCCATGGTTCCTATGGTGTAGGGCTGTGATAAAAAGAATGTGTACATGGGTTTACACAACCCCTTTGGCTCAGCTCAAAAGCTGTGTCAGTTATTGATATCAGATAATTGCCAGTGCCGATATCTAAATCTTGTTTCGTGGTAAAATGCTGTGTTGAGATTATCTTCAGTCGTGACAAGCTCTTAGCATAACAATCAGCACTCTCCTTTAAAGGAGCGAGAAAACAAACTCCTCTTAAATCGAAGTATGACTCGCCTGTATGGCAGGATGAGTAAGTCAAGAGTCCTCGTTAAGCTGGGGAACGTTCAACAACAACAACAACAACAACGCCCTGTGTGAATCTTTGTCAGACAAAGCGTGTACATATTCTGGGCCCTTATCTGCGCGAATAGCATATTATGGCTTCTCCATGTCTGTCGTCCACAACCTCCTTGTCTTGGACAGCACTGTGATCACATTCTGGGCACCGCACGAATTCTGAAAGGCTGCGGACTGTGCGTCAAGCCAAACAATCCCTCCAAAGGTAGCAGCTCTCCATCTTCGGGTGGCAGAAAGTGGAACTGCTGGATGAGGGTGGCCAGGTACAGGAACAGTTCCACCCGAGCCAGGGACTCGCCCAGGCAGACACGTCGACCTGGGAACGTTGACATCAAAAAATAAAATGAAATAAAATCAAGATATGGACATGCAGACAGCGACTGACTGAAGGAATAAAAAGGAAGGAACCCCCCCCCCCCACACCCCCCCCCCCCCCAATAAAAAGCTGAGTGGTAAATATTGAGGGAAAATATTACCGAAACTGTGGTCAGTTTTGTTTTGTTTCGTTGTTTTTTGGGGGAAGGGGATGGGGGGGGGGGGGGGGGGGTTCCATGGAGATCTCTCTCTCTCTCTCTCTCTCTCTCTCTCTCTCTCTCACATATAAGAGAGAGAGAGGAAGACAGAAAAAGAGAAACCAAGAGACAGAGACACAGAGATAGGGTGTGTGTGGTGTGCATGCGTGGTAGGTGGTTATATGCACAGCAGATTTAATAAGTAATTCTTTTAAAATTGTACATAGCAAGAGAAGCAAACAAACCACGCAACACAAACACATAAAAACAACAATACAGAAAAAAGTATAAAGAAAACAAATTGGACATTATGGAACACACACACACACACACACACACACACACACACACAAATATCTCCACAGCAAGAAGAGTGAATAGTTTGTTTTATAGAATAAAACTTAATGCATTCGTAACCAAATTCAGTAGAAACAGTAAATGTCTATGTGGTGAGAATATTTCTAATACTCATATAATATTTGAATGTAAGAATACGAAAGCTTTCTTACCTCAATTTTCTGAAACTCCCTTAGAAGCATATTCAATAATTTGAATTTGGCATTTGATATTGCAAAAGGTCTCTGGCATAGTCCTATAGGACGTTTGTTATAGTTTCATTAACGTTAATCACTTTTTATGTTTTTGTTTCTGTGGTGTGTTTTTTAAAAATATTTTTTATTGTATCTTTCGCTTTGCACGGTTTCTTTTCATGATTAGACTACTTTTTCCCCCTCGCATTTTTCAGTAGGGCCTCTACAACCACCTCAATTATCATACACCCCTTGTATATATATTTTTTTTCTTTCTCGTCTAATATCACTGAGAGTGAACAGACGTAAAATCGAAGACAACAACAACAACAACACACACACACATACACACACACAAGGGAACGGGGTTGCCTGGTGGTTAGAGCTTTGCCCTCGCGATCTGACAACCCGGGCGCCCATTCAAGAGAATTCTTCCCCTGGAGTTAACATCAGTGCCGACTCCACTCCCCCAAAGGCCCTTCGGATGAGACTATAAACCGAGGTCCCACGTGCGAACACACGCAGAACACCTTGCGCACACGTTAAAACCTGTTCCGCCTTTCGGAAGAGTAGATAATTGTGTGCCGGTCGGAATGGATGACAAAAATTTATTTAGGGTTTTTAAAAATTATTTTATTCTTTTATTTCGAGGACAATGAAATAAGCACTCACGAGCTTTTTTTTTAAAAATCCAGTCCCTGTGTGTATGCAGTTTTTTTTATATTTTACAAATCTACATGCACACGGGGGCTGGATATAAAAAAGTAACAAAAGCACGCTCGTTATTCCGTGATACTCGAATAAAAAAATTTAGATAGAGTAAACACAAGAAAGAAAGAAAGAAAGAAAGAAAGAAAGAAAGAAAGAAAAAGAAACAGAAAGAAAGAAAAGAAAGAAAGAAAGAAAAGAAAAAAAGAAAAGAAAAGAAAAGAAAAGAAAAGAAAAAGAAACAGAAAAATCGCTGTCAATGGAAACTCGACTACTGCCTATACTCCTCGAGGAATCAATAGGACCACTACTCTGAACTCTTCAGGCAACGTGTCTTGTGGGCAAGTTGAACCTGGTGGAGCCCATCCCCTCCAGGTAGCAGCAGGGTGCATGCTGAGTACGTTCATGTCATCCGAACTGACAGCCAGACCTGGCCTTCTCTTCTACAACATGTGAACAGGGTTTTGACAGTGTACCTCAGTCACAACTAGTGGCAAAACGTTTGAACACGCAAAACCTCACCACTGGCGAACCTCAATGCTCTAGCCGAGGAACAAAACAAACACAAACACAAAACAAAACCCAAAAACCCCCAACCCCAAAACAATTGAAGCTATGTTGGATAATCACCTGTACCAAACCAAATAGACTCTTCGTATTTCTTCAGCTTTCCATCAGGGCCGATAAACCTCTCTGGTCGGAAGTTTTGTGGATCTCCCCAAATTCTCGGATCCTCCAGGACGCTGCTCAGGTTGGTAAAGATGGTGGTTTCCTTGGGGATGACGTAACCACGGAACGTGACTTCACGTGCGGTCGCGTGCGCAAGAGACAAAGGAACGACGTCACCTTTCCGCATGACTTCGGAAATCGTGGCTTCCAGGTACGTCAGCTGGGCCCTGTCCTGCAAGGCGGGTGCGCGGTGAGATCCCACGACATGAGAAATTTCCTTGAAGCACTTCTCCTGGACCTGCGGGTAGTGGAGGAAGAACAGCAGAGTCCATAGCAGAGTCGACGACGTGGTTCCGTCCCCGCAGCGAAGAGATTAACCAAAGATTTCGTAAGGTTTTCATCTGAAAGACATCGACATAAAGTACGGGCTATAAAAATCACCGCTACAGGTCGATAAATTATGATTCTGTATCAGCATTCTACGGGACGAAGTAGCTCAGTGGTGAGAGCATTCGCTTTCTCCTGGCATTAGCGTGGTTACCAAGTGGATGGGTGACCATTTGCACGCCTTGGCTTCAGTACAATCCCCCAGTTCACCCAGTTGCAAATGGGCAGGCCTACCTGCCCTTTTTAGGGACAGGGAAGGTAAAGCAGCAAGGGAGAGGAGATGGGGCGCCGCCCTCAATATGCTGGCCCCTATAGAAGCTGAGGTCTCTGATACCTCGCTCTCCAACAACCACATAGGTTAGGGGAACACCTTTACGTTTTATAAATATTCTACCCTAGAAGTATTAAGTGTGGAATAAAGGGGACAAAATAGACATTGAGGCTGAAATAAAAGTAGTAAAAGGCATATCATGATATATCTTAAATATATACTACCCAGTTCTTACATCAGTAGCTCATTGCCTCTATCAACATTTTCTTTCTGCTATACAACAAGGTTTTTTTTGCTTATGATTTGCACCCAAAAAAATGTAATGCAACGAGTTGTATCATCGTATGTCATTACGTGTCATTTTATATTGCATAGCTCTGTACTGCATTGTTTTGCTGTATTGCACAACATTTAAAACTACGATGATTTTCAGAGAGGGATGCTCGCCCAGGAAGAATACATTGCCACAGTGCGGAAAATAGTATTCCTTATTTACTTCCCTGTCTCTGTTATTCCGTTTGCCTCTGTGGGAAGATTTTACAACATAATTTTTCCAGGAGCAAACCTATTATTAACAAATTTCTGCCATGTTTTGCTTGCTTTTTCTGTAGTGCTTATGCACGCTAAAACCTACACGACCTCGTAACCTACATTAATTCATCTAACATTAATTTATCTAATTTCAGATAACAAAGTATTCGTTTTCGTCTTTGTAAATTGTACGTATATCACACAGGATCTCGACTTCTTGTCTTATGTAAAAGACTAGCGCACAGATCACTCATGGACAGGTAAAAAAAAATTATGGCTTCCGCAGACCCCTTGTTCCCATGACAGATACATCATTTCTATTGTACTGCACTGTGTTGTATAGTATTGTAT
This sequence comes from Rapana venosa, assembly GCA_028751875.1. Lineage (NCBI taxonomy): Eukaryota > Metazoa > Mollusca > Gastropoda > Neogastropoda > Muricidae > Rapana > Rapana venosa. The sequence goes on from CM054145.1 coordinate 17,784,439, forward strand.
ATTACTTCCAGACACATCAGAGTTTTTCTCTTTTTTGGGGGGGTGGTGGTGGTGGTGGTAGGCCCATGAAATTCGGGCTACTCTCGCGGGGGGGGGGGGGGGGGGGGGGGGGGGCGGGGGGGGGGGGGGGGGGGGGGGGGGGGGGGGGGGGGGGGAGCGTGTTGCTACAGGAGCAGCACCATCCCCTTTTTCTTCTATAATATCCATGTCTGCAAGTGCATTTGTTTCCAGATTAGACAGGCTTTTTCTACTGAATTTTGCCATAAAAAAAAAATCCATTGCCCCCGTGGGTTCTTTTATGCACACTGAATGCATGTTGCACAATCATGGAATATCAGTTTATTGTTTTATCGGAAAGACGAGCACCCATGGGTGAAAAGTTCAGACACAAACGAGAATCGAACCCACACTTCCCATTTCCTATAAGCAGACGCGTTACTTCTAGACCCCCGGCCTGCTTCTAGACAACTGGACCACAGTATACGCATAATCCTTCGGATGAGACTATAAACCGAGTTCCAGTGTGCGAACGCACGCAGAATTTATGCACACGTTAAAACTTGCTCCGCAATTTGGAAGAGTAGGCCATTGTGTGCCGGTGGGAACAAAATGTACAAAACTGCAAGCACACGGGGACTGGATGTTAAAAAGAACATGAGTGCTTTTTTTCATTATCTTCGAAATAAAATGTTAATGATGATGATGACGATGATGATGATGGTTATATAACAACAATAATAAAGGTAAAGGTGTCCCATAACCTATACGGTCGTAGGGGAGAGGCATCAGAGACCTCTAGGGGCCAGCATATTGAGGGCGGCGCCCATCTCCTCTCCTTTGCTGCTTTACCTTCCCTGACCCTAAAGAGACAGGCACCCATTTACAGCCGGGTGAACTTGGGGACTGCACTGAAGCCAAGGCGCGCAAACGGTCACCCATCCAAGCGATAACCATGCTCGATGCTACTTAACTTGGCTGGGGGAAAGCGAGTGCTCTGACCACTGAGCTATCCCGTCCCCATGATGATAGAGAAGAAGAAGAAGAAGAAGAAGAAGAAGAAGAGAGAAGAAGAAGAAGAAGAAGAAGAAGAAGGGAAGAAGAAGAAGAAGAGGAGGAGGAGGAGGAGGAGAAGAGGAGGAGGAGAAGAACAAGAACAAGAACAAGAACAACAAGAACAACAAGAAGAACAAGAAGAATGATGACGATGATGATGATGACGATGACGATGATGATGATGGTATAAAACAAACCATCTAAAGAAGACTCGGTACTGCCAAGAGCCCGCTGCTTCTGAATTCGCTGAAGGTAGCTGTCGATGAAATCCGTGGTGTTCAGTTTCTCCTCTGCAGGAACATTCCTGTGGTTGACAACGTGTGTGTCCATGTAGGCGATAATGAGATCGGCGATGGCTGAAAACTCTTTCACTTTGAAGGCATCGCCGGGCAGGTATCTCAACACAGGGACAAAGTTCAGAACAGCTGTTCCTGTACACATGAATATTTTCTTGAAGTAGGTTTCTCCCCCCCCCCCCTCTCCCCCCCCCCCCCCCCCCCCAACCCCCACACTTACTTTCCTGTCAAAATCGTAACCAGACCAGTTGCCTTGACGCAGTGGTTAGTGCCTTGGAATTATAGACTGGAAGGTCGCATGTTCGAATCTCATAACAACTATTGGGATTTTTTTCAGACTCCGGCCAGCTCCTATCCAGAGTGAGTGTGATGTGGACTCGTTTTGAAGACTGGGGCCAAACTGTCGAGCTTCATCCACTTTATGGATACGACTTTGAGAGTGTTGCTTAAACTACTTGACCAACGCTGCCAGTGTCTGTATCTCTTGGGCCCTATCGATGCCGGGATATTTCATAATAGGAAGTGTAGAGTACAACCCTGTCAAACAGTCTTAAAGCACATCCATTTCCATTGCAGCATCATTACATCATACTTATTATCACTGATCATCAGGCAATAAAAGAGCATTGCCTCTGATTCGGCGGCCCCTATGTTTGTGGTCTCATGGTGACCTCAGTTTCGGTTTCCTCATACACTTCTGTGCCTGTGGAGAGTTTGTGTCAAAGCCTTCAGGGGTTGGATGTTCACTGGAGAAAGTGTTGGAGGGCCATTGTGGTGGTCGCCACCTTAGGTGGGCATCTCACTCAGTCTAGCTCTGCGACTGAACTATTACTGTCATCAGTTGGGTGCTTCGTAGGTGGTGCCCTGCGTATTTTAGCTCAGAACAGGCACAGCTGAACATCACCAAAGTGACCCAGCAGCAGTGCAGGGCCCCTCTGGCTGGTGGCCCCTCGCAGCCTGACACTAATACCAGTAGACTTCCGACCCTTATGATGTGACATAACGAATCTGGGTATGACGGGAGATTGGAACGAACAGCCTGGGAACAGCAGGACTGGAACATCACAGAAAACAAGGCAGCAAACAAAACAAAAAAGAAAGAAAAAGAAAGAATCATAACCAGGAGTTCACCCTGAATGGGTGACAGACACTTAAGGCGAGTGGTTAAAATCGTTTTGCATAATTTACTTCACTAGCGTGGGTCCATGAAATCGAGGATTCGAATCTCAGCAGCAGCACCTAGGAAGTAAGTATCGGGATTATTACAATATCCCACGCCAACTTAAAGTGCAAACCAACAACTGCTTTAATTCCCTATTTGTAGGGCCTATATACCTATGCACAAGATCAAATATCCACGTTAAAGATCCAGTACATCAAGTCAGCTTCCTTTGAGTTACACACCCAGCATGCATCCTGTACACACACACACACACACACACACACACAAACTTGCTCTGAAGTCAGAATGTGCCGGCTGAGGCCAGTGGGCTGACCTCCTGCACAGGGGAAGACCAGGCACCCCAGCCAACAAAGAAACACAAAGAAGAGAAGACTGAAATGGGTCCACTCTCGAGTTAACAAGTTAAACTGGGACGCCGACACTGACGCTATTGTCAAAACGGAACAACGAAGCGTGTTGTTCTCTTAGGAAGCTTAATTCGTTTTGTAATGTGTGTGGGTTATTTTGTTGATTAAAGATTCTTTCTTTGTTTATATATAGAGACAGTCCTTAGATCTGATTTTATTTGCTTGTTTTTATAATAGCCTAAATGTTTAAAATAAGAATGGTCCTCAGAGAATTATGAGAATCTGCTAAAAAAAAAAAATACTTGGCGAAGAACAAAGACATCTGCAGTCCACGTTTATTTAAACCAAAAAACCCCCACAAAAACCAACAACAAAACTACCCTCTCCAAAAAACAAACAATTTTTTAAAGACATCTCCAGTCGTTTTGCACCCAACAGCCTGTACCCACAGTGACTGCCATCTTGGATGATCATTCCCATGCTACTTCCTTTTCTGAATTTCAACTGTTGCCTTCAGGACACGCTTTCCGTGCCCGAACAGCAAAACAAACAGAAAAAGAAAATCGTTTGTGCCAGCAGTCATTCGATTCCTGAATTCACAATGACACTGACTACCCAGTCATATTTCTGCTTTAGTATAGTGTGTGTGTGTGTGTGTGTGTGCGTGTGCGTGCTCGCGCGCGCGTGTGTGTCGTTGTTGCAGTTGCCCTGGGTTCTTTTACGTTCCCTGAATTCGTGTTGCAGACAAGGCTTCGGTCTTAATGGGGGAAAAATTCAGGCTCACACGCGGATCGAACCTGCACTTTTCACTTTCCAGGCAGGTGCATTGCCTCAAGGTGGATGTATTCGTCAAAGACAGTCTGACACAAAGAGACTAGAAAAGACAAACAAAGCACAAACCTGCTGCCAATTCAAAGCTACGTCTTAAGAGCTGCATGTAGTTGACAAACTCGGGGTCTTTATAATCGAAGCGCTTCCCAAAGAGAATGGAGCAGGTGTTGTTGGAAACGCTGACATAAGTCAGCTCGCTCAGATCCATAGGCGCCCCCTGCTGGTCTTTGATAGCCCGGATGTAGTAAGTGATCTCCTCTTGGATCTTGACAGCGAGCAGGTTTTTGCCCATGCCCATTGCGCGCAGTATCTCTATGGCGGTTTTACGTTGTTCTTTCCATGTGCGGCCTGAGGTGAAGGCAATGCCTGAGTTGATAGAGATAAAAATCACGATTTAGTATGACGCATTTTCGCTCATATAACAGACAAACAGTTGCTGCCAGAGTGTTGGACGAAGAAGTAGTACCCTGTGGGGGGGAGGGGAAAGGGGGGGGGGGGTGCTGGATAGGTAGAATTTCATCTTCAGTTTGTCTGACTCTTTGTTAGGTTTGCCTAGATCTGTCTCTTGGTTTATCTATCTATCTTGCCCTCATCTTTTTCTCCCTACTCATGATTATTTGTTTTTCTCTTTAAGAAATAAAATGATGATGTCTCTTAAAATATGTATGAAAATAGTAAACCTTTTTTATTTAAAAAAAAACACACACCAAAAATAAAACACAAACAAAAAAAACAACAGCGACAACGAAAACCAATGTCTAATATAAGCAAACACAGCAAAACTTTGTTGTGGGTGATGACTTCTTATAATTATATGAAACAGGCTTACATGGAGACAGTAAATGTCTGTTGGTAAACTTAAATTTGTTATGAAATCACTGAACATTGGAAAAGTTTACCATAACTGTATGATACGAAATATGTGAAGATATGATAGGGGGCCTTTTGGTTGGGGTTTTTTTGGGGGGTGGGGGTTCGTTCCTCGGCTAGATCTCAGAGGTTCACCAAGGGTGAGATTTTGCGTATGTAACCTTTTTCCTCACCATTTAGGTAGCAGTATTCCGACTTCGGGGATGGTGTCTAAACACATCAACTGTGTGCTTACGTTTTTTGCTGGTTTTTTTTTCCAATTTTGTCATCTGTTCCTACCGGCATGAAACGGCCTACTTTTCCGGAAGGCAGAACGGGTTTTTAACGTGTGCGCAAGATATTCCGCATGCATTTGCACACAGGGCCTCCGTTTACAGTGTCATCTGAAAGACTTAACATTCAGTTCAAGTTTCTAGTCAAACTGGGAAGAATTGGCAAAGAGTGGGAATCGAACCCACAACCTCACAATTTACTTGTTAAGGCGGGTGAATGTCTTCTCACGGGTAATTGAACGGAATCAAAAACTGAGCAATACAATTCAACGTCGTTAACAAGATTAAATGGCATGTAAAAACCATAGCGAAACTTTCTTCACACGGAAGAACGATTCCTAACACGAACATCACCACCACCAACAAAACACATCACAGACCTTTATGCTTGAAGATGCTGCTGGCGATGAAGTCGCGAGGACGGTCAGAGAAGACGTCAGCGAAGGTAACCAGGGCTTCCCGGATGGCCGAATAGCTGGCCAGCACCACCACCAGCTGCCCGCCCAGGTAGAGACTGAACACGTCCCCGTACTGACGCCTCCATCTCCAGAACTGGGGCCGTGGATCCTTGCCCAGAAGGTGCAGGTGGCCCACCAGAGGCAGGGCGAGCCCTGGGCCTGGAGGGAGACCCGGGGGTCTTCGCGTGGACAGCCACCACACCACGCACAGCAGCGCCGCCCCTCCCAGTAAGAGGGTGGTGGTAGGGTCCGCGGATGACAGTGACCACATCGTTCGTCCGTCTCTCTCGCTTCTTGTGTGACAGAATTAGGGAAGAATTTTTTTTTTAACAATTAAGAAACTTTTCATGTTGTGCTTCATGGGAGGAGGGTAGGATAGGTTGGTTAGTGGTAGAGCGTACTCGTACACGGGACTTTGGTTTTAAAGCATCATTCGTGGGACTTTTAAGGTGATTTGATTCGGTACTGATGTTTACTCGAAGGAGGGGGGGGGGGTGAGGGGGGGATCCTCTCAAACGGGTGTCTCGGTGGTGGCTTGAACCTGTGGTCGCCAGTTCAACGCTCTGACCATTAGGCTGTCCCCCTAACCCCCCCCCCCCCAAATAATTTGTGACTATACGACCTTGGCTTCAGTACAGTCCCCCAGTTCACCCAGCTGTAAATGGGTACCTGCCTCTCTAGGGTCAAGGAAAGTAAGGCAGCGAGGGAGAGGAGATGGGCACCGCCCTCAGTATGCTGGCCCCTTGAGAAGTTGAGGTCTGATGCCTCGCTTCCCGACGACCACATAGGTTATGGGACACCTTTACCTTTATACCAATAATGTTTTCTTTTCTGAAAGAATTCTTTGTTAAAACTGCAATAATGTACGATGCTCCAAGTTTAATAGCAGTTGAATTTTTAAAACAACTGAGATATTAAAAGCTGAATCATTGCCACGCCCTCTGCCCTTCAACACTTTACTGCAAAACAACTTACCTGCACAATTATGAACATCACCACAGAGGATACCTACCTTTTCTCTAACAACTGAACATAGAGGTGAACAAGTCCCCCAAAACAGAAGGCTTAGAACTGGGGGGAAAAACCCACCTTAACCTAAGTACAGTACTACACTCATAACAAACTTGCACGATGTTAGAAAGTTTAGATGTGTATCCTTCCACAGAAAACCAACTAAACAAAACCCGAATTAGTACAAAGCAGCACAGCAAAATATTGAATCCATATACAAACACTTCTGAATCGATGCAATAGACCCACACAGCCAAAATAATGTATCTCTATATAAACATTGCTGAATCAACATAATATTCACACAACCAAAATACTCTGTGTGTGTGTATACATATATATATATATATATATATATATATATATATATATATATATATACACTTCTGAATCAATCCAATGGACTCAACGCAGGAAACGGGATAGCCTGGTGGTTAGAGTGATGTGCTCGTGATCTGCTGCCCCTGGTTTGAATCTCGTTCAAGAGGATTTTTCCTCTGGAGTTAACATCAGTGCCGACTCCAGCCCCCTGTAAAAGTCCTTTGGATGAGGCTATAAACCGAGGTGCCCGCCGAACATCTTGCGCACACGTTAAAACCCGTTCCACTTTTCGGAAGAGTAGGCCATTGTGTGCCCTGTGGGAACGGATGACAAAAATTTACAAAACTACATACACATGGGAACTGGATGTAAAAAAACAACCAAAAACACATTGGTTCTTATTCCGTTATTCTCGAAATAAAAGAATGAATAAATAAATACTGAAAGAATGAATAAATAAATACTGTACTTATATATATTGCTGAAGCACTTCTGAATAAACGTAATAGACTCACACAGCCAAAATAATGTTATCTATAAACCCTCTGAATCAATGCAGCAAGAAGACTCACACAGCCAAAATAATGTTATCTATAAACCCTCTGAATCAATGCAGCAAGACTCACGCAGCAAAAAAAAAAAAATAGTTTCCTTACACACACTGAAGCAGTTGAACACGCCTGGCCAAAACCCACAACGTCTTTTAAAACACAAAAAAACCCGACTTCGAAAGCCTACAAAACATACAGATCTTACATTTAAAAAAATAAAATGGACGTATACTTTACCTATCAAGTTACTGACAAACTAATGGCCTTCCTTGTGACATTTCTGTTTTAAGTGCTTCTCCAGATAAGATCGCAGAAGATGGGAGTGGGAACACAGTGAGGAGGAGGGTGGATTTGGGGAGGGGAGGAGGGAGGCTCGTTCATTGGGTAAAAATCTGAACTGACGGCAAAAGTGTGTAATGACGCTTTCTGTCGTATGCTCGCCTGCTTGTTGGCCTATTTGTATGCACCTCATGTCAGTTCATGTGTGGTAGTGGTGGTGGTGGGGGGGGGGGGGGGGGGGGGGAACGTTATGTGCCTGTTTTGCATAGACTAGTCAAGCTTGACACGCTAACCCCCCACCCCCACCCCTCACCCCCACTACCACCAATTTAATTAAAATAATAATAATAATAATAAATGGAACTTATATAGCGCTATATCTTGCAAAGACAAATCAAAGCGCATGCACTCAACCCAACCTTACACAGTCATGCAATCAATGATAAATAATCAAAAGTTTGAACAAACAGATATTTACAAACATGGTGCGATGCAGACAAAATCTATTAAGTAAAATTTCGATAGTCAAATGTCCCCCAAAAGCACACACACACTCGCACAGGCGTATACTTTTGCAGGGTGATAGGACATGGGTTAGATATGAAACTCATATGAAATATAAAAATCAATTCAATCCTTTTACTATGTCACACAGAGAAATTCATGTGGGTTACAAGCCTTACATAAAAAGGAAATAGGAAAACATTTACCGCAGAAGAATAACAGCACAGTATACCACCATCACCTCTCACACATTACACTAACCTGTCGATCGGTGGTCTCGAGGTAACGCGCCTGCCTAGAAAGCGAAAAGTCCGGGTCGCAAGTGTGCGGTGGTTCGAATCCCGTTTGGACCCAAAACTCCCCCCACCCCCATCCTTTAGACCATGAGTGGAGGTCTGGGTGCTAGTCTTTCGGATGAGACGATAAACTGAGGTCCCGTGTGTTACACAAAATTATTTAGCGCACGTAAAAGAACCCACGGCAACAAGAGAGTTGTCCCTGGCAAACATACGCAAAATTCTCACCATTGGTGAACTCGGAGCGGAGGAACGAACAAAAGAAAAGTGGTCTGGTTACTTTTGAGAAGTTTTCACGCAGTTAGACGTCTTGGATCAGTTGGGGGGGGGGGGGGGAGGGGGTGGGGGGGGGGGGGACACCCCACATTTAAATTAAAAAAAAGAAACCCCCAAAAAATAAAGAAAAGGGAAAAAAGAAAAGCATAACCTGTGATTTGCAGAAGTCGGCCTATATTGCCAAGCACACTGAGTCAGCTGTGCAGTTAACATGCATGAGTAGGCCTGCTTGATATATGATATGATATGATATATGACAATTATATATATAAATATATATATATCTGTGTGTGTGTTTGGTTTGGCTCCGTTTGTATCTATTTATTGCTTGGTGATACATACACACAGGCTTTAGCACTGCACACACACACACACACACACACACACACACACACACAGGACTTCGGGTGACCAACTCGTTACTGTGTGTGTGTGTGTGTGTGTGACAATGACAAATGACAATGACAAATTCTTTTATTTCGAGGATAATGAATAAGCACTCATGTGCTTTTTTACATCCAGTCCCCGCCCGTAGGGATACATCTTAATAATAACCCAACACTTAAACAGTCTCACAGTAGAAACATGGGGAAATAACCCTTTTCAAAACAGCCCCCCCCCCCCCACAACACCCCCCCCCCTTCCGAAAGCAAACTAATAAAAGAAGACCCTAAAAACACCCCCCCACCCACCCACCCCCACCCCAACCACCCCCCAAAAAAAAACACCCACAACCAAAACAAACAAACAAACAAAAGAGAAAGAAAAACCAAACCAACAAAAGAAGAAAAAAAGAAACAAAGAGAAAAAGAAACAACAACAACAAAATCAAGAAGAATAACAACCAAACCTAACAAGTCATAAAGACAAACATCTACACATTGTCAAACGGTACATACACCCGTTACACACAACAATAAGATACCGAAATAGGGCCCTCATTAAGACTTAAGTACAGAGGACAAGTCCAATAAGTATTGAAAATATAAAAATATGAATCCTTCATCAGTATACACTATAACTATAAGCAAAACGAGTGTGTGTGTAAAACGAGTTGGTCACCCGAAGTCCCTTCTTTTGACTGCTCTTCTACTTCATTTCAAAGCGTTTCCCCGCGGGGATGCCGGGGGGCCTGTAAGTATAAATAGCATCCCCACCTTCTGGAAATTCTGTGCTTGGAATTCCCTCTTTTCTATCCCTCTCTTTGTTTCTGCCTTGTTCCTTTTCTTCCTGCACCTCCTTCTCGTCTGCTTTCTGTCTTCTTGGTCCGTTCTCCTGCCTTTTCTCTAGAGAGACCTTACAAGGTTTTCTCTCCCATGCCGAAGTCGGATGCGCTGGGCCTGACTCGTCAGGCGCTTAACGGCAGCGCAACGCGTTTTCGCTCCTATGACAGTTGCTGTCTGGGCGTTCGACGAAGAAGAGGAGGAAGAATTTCAAAGCGTTAGGCCTAGTGCTGAGGTAAAACAGGCCTACCGAAGCACGAATCCCTTTGTCATCCAAGCTCTTTAGTAGTTCATCATCATTAACCATTACACCCAGTGGTGTGGTAGGGCAGCAACAAAGCGTTTCCACTCCTGCCTATCCTGGGCCAACCTAGTCGGTCACTGATCCCCAAGAGTGCTGCATGGACCTTCATCTCACTTTCTACAGTCCTCCTCCGCGTTGCTTTTGGTCTTGAGTAGTTCATGAGCAAGAAAAGAAGTGGACAGAAAAGGAACTGCTCTATAGACCACTTAGTAAGTATACATGCACCACCATGTGCTGCTTAGTTCGGCTCCCAAACGTAGGCATGTTTTTTCGTTTTATGGATGGTCATGACGGGCTTTTTCAGTACCCTGTAAATTCACTTATTATAGTATTTTTATATGTTTATCTTGCAGGGGAGTCAGTTTGGGGTGGTTGTTGGGTTTTTTTTTAATCTGTCTGGTCTGTCTGCCTTTGTGTGTGTATGTGTGTGTGTGTGTGTGTGCGCGTCATGAGAATGTGTCTGTGTAAAAATTCTTTTATATCGAGGACAATAGAATAAGCACTTATGTGCTTTTTTACATCCAGTCCCCGTGTGTATGGGGATTGGTGAATTCTGTCATCTGTTCCCACCGGCACACAATGGCCTACTCTTACGAAAAGCGGAACAGGATTTAACGTGTGCGTAAGATGTTCTGCGTGCGTTCACACACGGGACCTCGGTTTATAGTCTCATCCGAAGTGTAAGTGTGTGAGTGAGTGAGTGTGTGTGTGTGTGTGTGTGAGAGAGAGAGAGAGAGAGAGAGAGAGGAGAGGGAGGAGAGAGAGAGAGAGAGAGAGAGTTCACGTGGTGCAGTGGAGAGGGGACTGTCCACACACAACACACAAAAAAGTCCTCCAACAATTTCTGATTATTATACAGTAGAAATATCGACACGACATGGCTACCATATCATGGAGTAAAGTGAAAAAATACAATCCCATCGTGGAAAGGAATCATGTAAATCCAACAGCAGTTTGGAGAAATCTCTATTGATTTAATGAATGATTAAAGAAAGAGTTTGTCATGGCTAAAGGTAATCTCAACATCACATAAGACCATCTTTAGTGGAGGCCTCCACTCGAAGCTGACATCAATTACTTAGCCTACAGACAAAATGTATTAATTTTGTCTGGGGCATGTTGGTGGGACTGATTAGAAAACTGTGCGAGAATTGGGGGGGGGGGGGGGGGGGGGAGGGGTTTGGATGTTGGGGTTTTGGGGGGGTTTGTTTTCGTTGTTTTCTTGTTGTTGTGGTAGTTTTTGTTATTTGGGGGACTTTTTGTAGGTTTGTTTTGGTTTTTTTTAGCGGGGGGGAGGGGGGGGGGGTCTTTTTGCTTGGTATGGTTAAATCTTTTTCTTTCTTTTTTTCAATCGTTCGTTCGCTAGAGCTATGCGGTTCCCCAATGGCGAGGTTTTGTGTTTTTTTGCAACCGTTTTTGCCCGCCATTACAAGGTAGCTGCATTCTGACTTTGCAGACGATATCGATACACATTAGTGTGCATGTAGATTTTTTTTTTTTGGGGGGGGGGGGGGGGGCATCCATTCCTACTGCCACGCAACGACCTATTCTTCTCAAAGGCAGAACGGGTTTTATTTCTATTTATCTATTATTTTATCCTTTTAGTTCGAGGATGATGGAATAAGCACGCATGGGCTTTCCAAAAAAAAAAAATTTTACATCCAGAACCCCCCCACCCCCCCTCTCCCCCGCGTGTGCATGTAGCTTTTGTAAACTTTTTCATCCGTTCCCACCGGCACTCATGGCCTACTCTCATGCGTGCAAAATGTTCTGACGAGAACTCGGGTCTTTATTGTGTCACTGGAAGGACTTTGGGGGAGAGTGGAGTCGTACTGGTGTTAACTCCAGGGGGGAAAGTCCCCGCGTAACCAGGCCGCCAGAAAACGAGTAGTAGTATGTTCTTTCGAGCCAGAAGGCCCATAGAGCCGGAGCTTATCCCGGTTTCTGTAGCGTTAAGCGAACTGATGGTTTTTCACCACCCCTGTGACAGGACGCTAGTCTGTCGCCAGATACTTCCCCAGCAGAGCTGGTACCCACTTGTACACCTGGGTGGAGTGAGGAAAATAGGAGTAAAGTGTCTTTCCCAAGGACACAACACCGAGCCGAGCGGGGATCGAACCCGCGACCTCTGGATCACGAGATGACCGCCTAAACCACTCGACCACGGTGCCTCCTTAGAAAACGAGTGCAACGCTCTAATCACTAGGTCACCCTGCCCCCTGATGGGTTTGTTGTTGTTGTTTGTTGGGGGGCGGGGGTGGTGGGGGAAGGGGTTGAGAGGGGGGAGAGGGGGAGCTGGGGTTGCTGCTTGTTTGTTAACTATGACAGAACCTGCCTAGATAGCAAAAAGTCCGGGTCGGAAGTTGTGCGGCGGTTTGATCCCGTTTGGGCCAGAAACTAGTCCCCCCCCCCCCCCCTCCCCCCCCCCCTCCCCGCCCCCATCCATTAAGACCATGAGTGGTGGTCGGGGGTGCTAGTCTTTCAGATGAGACGATAAACCGAGGTCTCCTGTGTTACTCAAAAATTATTAAGCGCACTTAAAAGAAAACCCACGGCAACAAAGGGAGTTGTCCCTGGCAAAATTCTGTTAGCAAAAATCCACTACTGATAGGTGAAACAAATACAGTTGAGGACAGGAAAAGAAAAGAAAAAACAAAACAAAAACAATGGGTGGCGCTGCTCTTGTGTGGCGACGTACTCTCCCTCCCCGAGGAGAAAGAGCAGCCTGAATTTCACGCAAAGAAATCTGCCCGTGACTTTAAAGTGGTATGAAATAATAATAATAATAATAAATGGAATTTATATAGGGCTGAATCTTGTAAAAAAACAACAACAACAAACAAATCGAAGCGCTTGCACTCAAATCATTTACACGCACGCAACTCTCCTTAAACTTAATGAACAGATTTCAAATCCATGCGCGCGCACGTACGTACGCACGCACACACACACACACTCGCAAACACACTTAGGAGGTGAAGGATGCTGTTGAAAATTAGGGGCAGATATGAGGGGAAAAGTCTCAGGTAGGAAATAAGTGTGTTTTGAGGCTGGAGTTGAAGGTATCATGTGAAGGCTTTTGGCGAAGTGAAAGAGGGAGGGGTCATTCCAGGTGGATGGACCAGAAACAGAGAGAGAGCGACGGCCAACAGTGGTTTGTTTGAATCTGGGTGTTCGAAAGCACAAAGTATCTGCGGCTGAACGAAGGGAACGGGATGGAGTGTACAGGTGAAGACAGTTACAGAGATAAGAGGGTGCAGATTTGTATGAATATGAATTAGAGCAAAGTCATTTCGACCTGAACATTTTAGTTTTGGGCCCCTTCTTGACAGATATCAGTTAGCATGAGTGGTGGGAGGGCGCGGGGGGTGGCGGGGGGGGGGGGGGGGGGGGGGGGTTATGGGGGTGGAGGGTAGGGGGGAGAAGGCTGCTTGTTTGTTTGTTAACGAAGACAGAGCAAGGTAATTTTGACCTGAAGGTATAGTTTCGCCCTGTCTCGACAGGTGTAAGTTAACTTAAGGCAGGGGATAAATACATAGTTACTGTCCGTGTTGTGGGAGTGGTGTGGATGTGTGTGTGTGTGTGTGGGGGGGGGGGGGGGGGGAGGGGGCGGGGGGGGGGGGGGAGTGGGAGCGGGGGGGGGGAGGGGGGGGGGGGGTTAGCGGGGACAAAGAGAAGATTCTGTACTGCAACTACTCATTACATTTGAGCGAGAAACACTGACACAAAGAAAGAAAGAAAGAAAAAATGTCATTGTGCTGGTGGTGGTAGTGGTTTCTGAATGCAGACTGTAGGCTGATGTGTTATTATGTATGTTGTTGTTTGGTTGTCCGACTATTGTTATGTGTGTGTATATGTGTTGTTGTTGTTGTTGACTTCAATTTTACGTCTGTTTACTTCTAGTGATATTAGACGAGAGAGAGAGAGAGGGGGGGGGGGGGGGGGGGGTAGACAGACAGACAGACAGAACCAATTTGTCTTCTAATTTAATTTTTATTTTTCGCGGATAATGAATAAGCATCCGCGTACCTTTTCACATCCATCCCCCAAGTGCATGCGGTATTGTAAATTTTGTCATCCGTTCCCACCAGCACACAATGGCCTACTCTTCCGAAAGGAAGAACAGTCTTCAACGCGTGCGCATGATGTTCTGCGTGCGTTCGCACATGGGGCCTCAGTTTACTTTTGTTCTGTGTCCGTTCGCACATAGGACCTCAGTTTATAGTCTCATCCGAAGGGCATTTTTAGGGGAGTGGAGTCAGCATTGGTGTTAACTCGAGGAGAAAGATCTCCTAGAAGAGGGAGGGGGGGAGGTCTTGGTGGTGGTTGGAATCTGGGCTGCCAGATAACGAGCGCAGCGCTCTAACCACTAGCATATCCCCCCTCAACCCCCTTTCTGTATTCTCTGTTACCCCTGTTCCCATGCAGCTGATCATTCATCAAGACCACACCTGGCCCAGGTTAGAAGCTGGCCCAGGCATTTTATCATTATTTCTTTCTTTATTCTTTTAGTTCGAGGATAATGGAATAAGCACTCATGTGGGGCTGGTGTTTGTTTTTTTTAAACATCCAGTCCCCATGTGCCTGCTGTTTTGTCAATTTTGTCATCCGGTCCCATCGGCACAAATGGCCTACTCTTCCAAAACTTGAAAAGGCAGTGCAGATTTTAATGTGTGCGCAAGATTTCTGCGTTTATTTATTTATTTATTCTTTTATATCGAGGATAATGGAATAAGCACTCATGTGCTTTTTTACATCCAGTCCCCGTGTGTATGCGGTTTTGTAAATTTTGTCATGTTTCCACCGGCACACAATGGCCTACTCTTCCGAAAAGCGGAACAGGATTTAACGTGTGAGCAAGATGTTCTGCGTGCGTTCATATTACAGGACCCCAGTTTTATAGTCTCATCCGAAGGACTCCAAGGGAACCCCCCCCCTTGAACAGGAATCTCAGTAGTGACTTGAACCTGGGCACGAACCCATTGGTAAACTTCATTAGTGAACATTCAAGCTCTGGTCGCAGACCCCCCCCAAAAAAATTGTTTTTAAGTCTCATCTGAAGGACTTTTGGGGGAGTGGAGTCAGTACTGATGTTAACTCCAAGGGGGAAAAAATCCCCATGGAGTGGGGCATCTCGGTGGTGGCTTAAACCTGGGCTCGATCCCAAGCCATCAAATCGTGAGCGCAATGCTCTGACCACCAGGCTACCCCACGCCTCCAAACCATCATAACACCACAACATTTCACTTTTTCTCTCACACTTCACACTCACAAAACGAACGAACAAACAAAGCCAGCCAGAAATCTGCAAGTAGCGATGTCTACAGAGCATTTATTGACTGAGTTCTCCATCACTGAGCAAGGACCAATCATCCTCCAAGGGGCACAAGCCACGCAGTCCCTCACGCACTCCCTAGTCCCCCCAAAGCGTCTGCCGGGGATTCCAAACAACATTTGCAGTCTACAATCATGGTCCAGGTCTTTCTCTTCAGACTGTGGGATGGGGGGGAAGGAAAAGACATGATAATATAAACTCATCACATTATAGTACAAACTCCCCCTCCTCCTGTCTGTACACAAGCAAGGGTGTGATTATTCTCTCTCCTCAAACATACAGTGTATAATTCAGGTCCTTCATACAGGAACCTAAGACATGTTACTGTACATGATCAAAATAAAATAGAAAAAAAAGAAAAAAAATGGGGGAAAAGGACAGATGGGACATGGCAGGCCTCTACGCATTGCCATAGGCCTCTACGCATTGCCATAGGCCTCTACGCACTGCCATAGGCCTCTACGCATTGCCATAGGCCTCTACGCATTGCCATAGGCCTCTACGCATTGCCATAGGCCACTATGCATTGCCCAGGGCCCAGACAAAGGAAACAAAGATGATCTGTTCAAGCTGAGGGAGAACAAAGGCAAAGTGGGGATCATTGTTCACAAGGTCTTAACGACACTATACAGTCACGTACAAAGGGGGCAAGAACGGTTTTCATTCAGGACTATTCTTCTGCAGGCAACCCTCAACGTATGCAGCACACAAAAACCCTCTTCCATCCTTCGCTTCTCTTTCAACATCATCATCATCATCACCATCATCATCATCATCACCATCTTCATCAGTACTATTATCATAAATTACATTCAAAGAGTCCCTGTTACAAACACTCTGGGCCCTGCTTGCAAACACACACCCATGCATGCTGCAGATTTAACACTGAAATTTAACAGTCTACTGCCCATTATCTGGAAGGGAGAACAAAGGACGAAGACTATAAACTGTAAAACCTGTTAACCCTCTTACATTTATAACGGGAGCATACAGGAGCACTCACACAGAATGCTAGTGTTAACAGCAGGAGCAGACAGGCACTCATGATGGTACTTTTCCATCATGTGTTAATACCACGGTCATGCAAGGAAAGGTTGTAAAAGTGGGTGGGGATTTCCTACCACGGCCCTGTCATCTTCCAGCACTGTTTTGAGATGCTAGCACCACTTCCATTTTGAGGCTGTACTAGCCAAAACAAATCTGAAAACTAACGAACGTTTTGCCTTAGAGAACCAGAAATGCAAGAGGGTTAATCAAACTACAGGAAGCTTCTAATCAAACTACAGGAAGCTTCTAATCAAACTTCAGGAAGCTTCTGTCATCATTTTGACCAGGCAGAACAAAACCTGGCCTTTTAGAGTATTTTGGGGTTGTTGTTTTTTGCAGAGTGAAAGTTTCAAGTTTTTGACATTCTGGCCAACAATATTTGACAGAAGTGGGTATAACAAGGCTAACATCCACATGAAGTTTTACTCTCTTTTTTTCTCTTTTTCCTTTTCGGACGTGAAGTTTTCCCTTATGCCATCATGACCAGAAAGAAGTAATGACACACTCACCACAAAAGAGAAAGATCACTGGGAAACAGTGTGCACTGTGAGGTGCAGAGGAGTTTCATGGCAACGGAAGAGCCTCTGACTAGAGAAGACAGAGACCTGTACAGTGGAACAAATGCCTATTCACTGCAGATATGTCTTCACTGCGGAAGCAAGAACACTATAACTAAAAGAAAACACCCAGCCCCCCCCCCCCCCCCCCCCCCAAAAAAAAAAACCAAAACCCACCCCCCAAACATTTAACGCCAATTAAAGAACAATTCAGAAACAAAGTCTACCCTATTTGAGGAAGTAATTGATTTGTTCACTGATGGAAGAAAACCCACTGTCAG
Organism: Rapana venosa; assembly: GCA_028751875.1. Lineage (NCBI taxonomy): Eukaryota > Metazoa > Mollusca > Gastropoda > Neogastropoda > Muricidae > Rapana > Rapana venosa. Next base: position 17,801,734 of record CM054145.1, read on the forward strand.
CGTTCTTTTAGGAAAAAAATCGTATATATATATTATATTCTCAAAAATGTCTCTGCGTGTGAGAAAAAGTGTATCAATTTGATGAAAGAAGGCCAAAGCAAATTCTAACAGAAAAAAAGATCTGGTTCAAGGAGGAAGGGAAAGAAATGCAAGAGAAAGATGTAGTACTCATTATGGAGAGAGTGCCAAGGGGAATGAAAACATGTTCATAAAAAGATATCGTGAAAGCCTCATGGTTAAAACTGTTTCACTTCAACCCTGTCAGTCCACAAAGTCGTGGGTTTGAACCTCAGCAATTATGGGTAGGAATTTACCATCTCCACAGTGAACTTAACATGCACACCTGCCAGTGCCTTAACCTCCTTCGTGTATGCACACATGCAAAAGATAAAATATGCGTGTTAACGCTCCCATAATTCCTGTCAACATTCAATCGGTTACAGAAACATGATCATACCTAGCATGCATCCTGTACAATAAAATGAACTGCTCTGAAGTCAGGATGTATCAGCTGAGGGCTGGCACCAGCATGCAGACCTCCTGCAGGGTTGTAAGCACAGAAGAAGATCACGCGCCACACATCCAACCTAACAAAGGAACGCAGAGGAGAGAAGAGAGAGAACGAGAGAAACACAACAGTTCAAAAGTTTAAAAACCAAGAGGCTTTTGTGGAAAAAGAGAATTTAGAAACATAAAGGAATAAGTTCTTGGGAAAGAAAGAAGAAATGATCGCAAGGAGGGGAAAAAAATCTGCTCTGTAGGAGATAATTGTTGACAGACAGAAGAAAGTGAGATGCTCAAAAGGTCAAAAAGAGAGAGAGAAGGAGGGAGAGAGAGAAGGAGGGAGAGAGAGAGAGAAGGAGGGAGAGAGAGAAGGAGGGAGAGAGAGAGAGAGAAGGAGGGAGAGAGAGAAAGGGAAGGAGAGGGAGGGAGGGAGGGAGGGAGGGAGAGAGGAGAGAGAGAGAGAGAGGAGAGGGAGGGAGGAGAGAGGGAGGGAGAGGGAGGAGGGAGAGAGAAGGAGGGAGGGAGAGAGAGAGGGAGAGTGAGGGGGAGAGAGAGAGAGAGCAAGAGAGAGAGAGAGAGATTTTCTTTTTTTTGTAGGAAAGAAAAGGGAGAAGAATAAGATCCCAGAGCTCCTGGCAATATGAAAAAGGTGACAAAGAGTCGCAACCCATCTCCTCTAGTGCTACGACACTGTTCTTTTCTCTTTCTCCCTACCACCTTCCTCTCAACAAGCAACACAATTTCAGATCAAGAGATGGGAAAAAAATTATTGAAGTCAACTTTTTTTTTTACACTTCAGTTTTTTTTGGTTTTTTTGTTTTGTGTGGGATTTTTTAAAAGGGTGGTGGTGGGAGGGGTCTGTTTTGATAACACACTTTTCTCTAAAATGGTCCCGAATTTCACAGTGTTACATGCCATTTTTACACAAACACACCAAAACTGGTTGACGAAGGTCATACAACATACAACACACAAATGGTACATTCAACTCATCGAGTACTCAAACAAATGCTGTCGACATGTCACCTCACCTCACCTCCCCACCCGAATGCTGATTGCCTGGCGATATGTCACAACTGACTTTACACTGCTTCACCAACTACACATCCGATTCACACAGACACGTTTGTGTTAATTCGCCACACGTGTACCTTCTACACATCCAAATCGTATACCGACGCGTATGTGTTCATTCAACAAACAGGTACCTTCCACACATCCGAATTGCATACTGACAGTGTAAATTCGACACACATGTACCTTCTACACATCCGAATCGCATACTGATGCGCTGCGTAAATTCGCCAAACATGTATCTGTCTTGTGTATCATAGGTTCATCAACTACATGACTGGTTTGTACACTGGTTAACTCACTGAATACAGGTATAGTACACAGGTTAACGTGATAGCATAGCATGCCACGAGTTTTACAAACGGGTTCAATGGATACACATCGGAACTTGTACGCCATACTAGCTCAGTCTGCATACAGCCCAGGGCTGAATCATGATATTGCACACACACGCACACACACAGCTGAATATGCAAACACACACACACACACACCTACCAATGTTCCTCCTCCTCGTCAGGGACCACGCAAGAACGAGAAGAAGCAGAAGCAAGGGAATCACAACGACATGATGAGAAAGACGATGACACAACCTTGAACAGGGGGGGAGGGATGGCGAACACAGGGGGACACTGACACTGAGAATCACAGAAAGCACATGGAGGGAGGCTGACCAGAGGACTGGGTACAAAAGAAAAGCAGACGTTTGACACTGGCACCCCAACTGCCTCACCTTCCACCCAGCCCCGCTCCTGCCACACTACAGGCATCAGCTTCTGACACAGACGTCGCTGAACGCAACCTTGCTCTCAGGGAGGCATCTACAGCACCAGCAATGACACCGACTGCCCTAAACTCTCTGTTCCTTGGACTACAGCTCTGAGGCTCATCGCCGGTGAGATGTTGCCTGTGCGACCGTTTGCCTGCCGTTTATGGTAGCCGCATTCCAACTTCAGAGAAACTGCCTATCTTATCAAGCGCAAATGTCACTGCAAAAAGCATATATACTGACCTTCATTCTTAACTCAGGACCCATACCGTCACTTTATACTACATCTTTTTTGCTCTTTTATAACTGTCCTCGCCGACATCGCTACACAAGCATCCATTGAATTGGCTTCTCGTTTAACTCCTTTAGGAAGTGAATGGGGGGATACTGCACTGAATTTTCCCACAGCAAGCATCAACGTCAGCCAGTCTGATAAGGTACAGTCCCCAATACTACCAAAACATGTTGCAGTGAGTCATCATTGCTCATAACTTTGAAGTCATCATGACAAATTGCTCATCACTTGGAAGTCATCATGACAAACTGCAGTTACCCAATTACAGTCACCAACACAGTTAACGGCAGACATCAACACCCATATACATCCATTCATACACCTGTGAGAACAAATACCCATCACTGCAATAGAGATGAGCATCCCTTACTGCAATACCAACATCCATAAGTCCGTAACTGCAGAACTAACACCGCAACTGACTACTAACACTACTGCTCGTGACTGCACACTACAGCAAACCAGGGTAGAGAGGAACTGGAATCAGTACATAGCGAATCGAGCCTCTACAGTTCCAACGCATTATCTGACCCATCCAGACTTGGAGGCCCATTCATACAAACCGACTTCATCATACAAGCACAGAAAGCCCGTCTATCCCTCCCTCACATACCCAACCGTCCCTCCCTCCTAACACCTCATCCCACCCCCTTCACACTCACTTCACACACACACACCCATATGCATGTACATCATAGTCATTGTCATCAACAGGACGGCAAATACACTGACAATGGTAGCAGCCCCTGTACAGATCACGGTCTTCCTGTTACAACGCTACAGTATACTCAAACTACCATCAGCTCTAAATAGCCGAGAAACCTGCAACTGGGTCTGTTATGATCATCCTTGCCTCGCAACAAGTTCTGCGCAGTGCACGCAGGCAGCGCAGTGCAGCACAGCACTCATCAGCCCCCACATGAACACACATTTTCTCATCACACTTTACAGTACTTGACCTCTATGTCTGCTAATCGAATATATAACAAAGCAAGCCACAACAAGCGTGGACTGGTGAAAAATAAAATGTAATAAAACAAGATGGGGAACACGATATCCACAAAAACCAAAAGGAATGCAAAGTAGAGAATGCATAAAATCATCAAACTGATACCTGTCGCAAAAGAGTTAGTCATTAGCCCTTGTCTGGCCGAGTGGACCCATCATAACTCATTTGGACACAACGTGTGTATACACACACACACACAAAACACACTTTCATGCACGCACACACACATACACACACAAAACATACTCTCATGCACACACACACACAAACGCATGCACAAATGCAAGTTCTCACACTAAATATACTCATACACACACACAAATCCAATATCAAAGAAAAACCGGCCCATGGCACAACACAGCCCAGAGAGTGTGCGGGCGAAGACAGCTCAGACAACGCACTTGTCAGCTGTATTTCATCTTGTCTGGCCTTTGACTTATGCCCATGGAATAACAGGGACCAAAAAAAAACTCCCTTCATAAATCAAAAAGCCACCAAAAGGCCAAACCAATACTGAACAACAACAACACACTGAAAGCAAAAACCATCAAATTTCAGCCATCAAAGTGTAAAACAAAACTAATGCCAAAAAACCCCAAAACTTAACCATTTAAAAAATTTTTTATATATATAAATTTTTAAAAAGCGGTCTAGTCTTTGGTAAAGAAAACAATATCAGTAAACCACATGGAAAACCAAAATGATGCTTCATCAACCAAACTAGCACTTGGGTTACACAAGACTAACAACCCTTCAAAGAAAGAAAGAAACAACAAAAAACGTTCACTGTCACCAGTACTCATTGCCCCGTGACCAGCAAAACTGTCACCGTCAGGTGAATGAACCAGTTTCCTGTAAACCAAGACACTGCTTGGTCCGCAATGTACAATGTCTCTGCAATTTTGCTCCCACATCAGTCCTGCTTACATAAACCTTTCTTTTCTCCCCGCCCCTCTCTCTCTCTCTTCTGGCTGTCCTCTCTCCTCTCTCTCTCTCTCTCTCTCTCTCCTCTCCTCTTTCTCCTCCTCTCTTTGCCATTGTTCATTTCTCCGTCCCCTGTGTCAGTCACTTTCTTCTCCGTCTGTACTTAGTACTGTTCTGTCATTATGAATCAGTTTACGACAAATTTTTGTTTTCTTTCTCTTGTTCTTCTTTCCCTCTATATCCAGAACATCAGATCTGCTCCCATAGCAGAAGCACTGAAACTTTAAACCTTCGGGTTTCGCAGTGGAAAGCTGGTTGATGAAGGATGCGATGATTCTAAATCTCTTATCTGAATGGGCAGGCGCAAAGCGAGACTGGACCATGCTATGTCTTCTTCTGCAGCTACAGATCCACACCTACACACATACCTGCACGCACATATCAAAATGTGCACACACGTTCACACACACACACATGCATATATACGCATGTATGTAATCAAGCACACACAGACACATTACACAAGCGCATACACACCTGCTACCCCCCCCCCATACCAAGCAATCATTGCCATAAATGTGAATGAAAAGTAAATAACGAAACTAAGAACAACGACAACCATATACTTCAGATCAATACAGAATAGAGATTAGAAAAATTGCCCAGGCCATCCTGAACCAACAACAAGCAGAGCTCCATGTTCTGCCCTGACATCTCTGAACACGCTCCTTCCACACGCTTGCTCTCGAGCCATCGTCAACCACCCTCTCTGATAACTCTTACCACTGAACCACACTGTGCTGTCCTGTCCTGTCCGCTGTGTGTGGCTGTCACTGTCGTGTCACACATGTTCTCTGTTGAATCAAAACCATGCTGCAAGCACTGGTAAGCACCACGCCGATCATGGGGGCGGCTGAAGACTTAGTTGCATGGCTGACCTCAGTGATGTTCCAATAATCGTTGCACATTCCATTCAGGGACAGTTCATTATCCCAAAGCACACTCCAGTCCACAATTGGCAGGATGGTGAAAACCTCTTTTCTCATGAGGCTTGAAGACAGCGCAAGACCAACACATCAGTGATGTTCCAATAATCGTTGCACACTCCATTCCGGGGACAGTTCATTATCCCAAAGCACACCCCAGTCCACACTTGGCAGGATGGTGAAAACCTCTTTTCTCATGAAGCTTGAAGACAGAGCAAGACCAACACATCAGTGATGTTCAATAATCGGTGCACACTCCATTCCGGGGATAGCCATTATCCCAAAGCACACTCCAGTCCACACTGAGGTCTTTGGCGAAAACCTCTTTTCTCTGCAGCGTGAGGACAGCACAGCGCAAAACCAACACGTACTTACTCCTTCATGGTGACTTAGAGACACATTTTGCAAACGACTCAACAAGACCAACAGCTGTTCAACCCAAGCTCGGTCACCGAATGAGTGACGGACGATGCAAAGACATCACAAACAGCTTGTCCGTTCCAGGCAGGGCCACTGACCGACCTCACTGACTGACGACTAGTCAACACTGAACTACTCCTGATGCAGGCAGACAGACAACCAACAGCTTACTGTTGCTGTGTGTGTGACGACATGACCAGACATGTGAACCGTCTCCCGGGTTCTCAACTCCACACACACACACATATACACACACACAGAGAATCCATGGCAAGTCCGATGATGATACAAGGAGATTGAGCTCATGGACAAAGACTCAGAACATGAAGACAGAAACACGGGGGGGGGGCTACACCCCTGCCCCCCCCCCCCCCTCCCCCCCAAACCGATGAGAAATGAGAATCCTAAAGAAAGGGGACTTTGCTGAGAAGGAATCAGGTAAAAACAGAAGAGCACGGGAGTCAGGACGTCCCGAAGTCAGGAATCCAAATAATCTGGAGAAACAAGAAGAAGAAAAAAAGGAAGATTCTCACAAAGGAATGGACAAGGGGCAGGCAACATGAGAACGAAGCGGATTGAGCAAGACAGAGAAGACGTAGCGAGAGAGACAAAGGATGGGGTGGAAGCCAGCTGGAACAAAAGACTGCAGCCCCTCTCTGCCCAGCTGATGGCTGGTGACAAGAGGAGGTGGAGGAAGGTCAGATGGGCAGAGTCTAGCTGTGGAGACACAAGGACCAGCCGGAGGACAAAGATCATTAACACTTGGGATTCCAGAAGGTGTTCTTCTGGAATCCCAAGGGAAGGGGAGGGCGTGGAGAAAGAGGCAGGGGTTAACTTGTGGAGAAGTTTGGGGGAGGAAGGAGGGGGGGGGGGGGCTGGCTGGATAATGCTCCAGCTCTTCTCTCCAGGAGGGTTAATAAAAAAAAAAGTGAGGGCCGGTCACTAGCTGGAGAAGGGAGGAAGACTACTCTCCAGCTGTTGTTCTCTCCAGGACAGAAGGGTAGGGAAAAAAGTCGGGGAATAGCTGGAGAAGGGTCTCAGATGCTCCAGCTGTTCTCTCCAGGACAGAAGGGTAGGGAAAAAAGTCGGGGAATAGCTGGAGAAGGGTCTCAGATGCTCCAGCTGTTCTCTCCAGGACAGAAGGGTAGGGAAAAAAGTCGGGGAATAGCCGGAGAAGGGTCTCAGATGCTCCAGCTGTTCTCTCCAGGAAGGTCAGAAAAAAATGAGGGCCGGTCACCAGCTGGAGAAGGGTGGTGGTAGACCGACACTACTCTCCAGCTGTTGTTCTCTCCAGGACAGAAGGGTAGGGAAAAAAGTCGGGGAATAGCTGGAGAAGGGTCTCAGATGCTCCAGCTGTTCTCTCCAGGACAGAAGGGTAGGGAAAAAAGTCGGGGAATAGCCGGAGAAGGGTCTCAGATGCTCCAGCTGTTCTCTCCAGGAAGGTCAGAAAAAAATGAGGGCCGGTCACCAGCTGGAGAAGGGTGGTGGTAGACCGACACTACTCTCCAGCTGTTGTTCTCTCCAGGACAGAAGGGCAGGGGAAAAGTCGGGGCTAGCTGGAGAAGGGTCTCAGATGCTCCAGCTGTATCTCCAGGGCGATCCTCTGCTCCATGACCTCCTGCAGCTCCTGGTTCAGCTCGCTGTTCAGACGGGTCAGCATGGCGTTGCGCTCCTTGTGCGTGCGTATCGCCATGCCGATGTCACGCTTGTCGCGGCTCATTTGCCTGCCACACAACACGCGCGACGCTTTGTTTCAAACAGTGACAACAGGTCTACAATCAGTCATTCTCCTTTTCTCTATGTTCCCTAGGTACCAGATGGGATGCTTAGTGTGCCTGGTCTTATTTCCTGTGCTTGTTTACTCTGCAGGGGGTTTACATGCCAGCCTCAGCCGAAACACTCTGAGGTCAGCCAAAACACTCCGACTTCGGAGCAGCTCCTTTTTTTATTGTACAGGATGCATGCTGAGCATGTTCATAACCCATCATAACCCTGACATAAATAACACGATCTGTAACATGCCTGTTTGATCTTCTGCATGTGTGTATATACAAAAGGAATGAAGGCAATAGCAGGTCTGCACTGAAAGTTGGCCGGGGAGATTGTACAAACCCCTTCTCTTAATTCACCAGATTCTGCTGCCAAGATTCTAACCCATGACCTATTGGACCCAAGGGGTTGAAGTCACACAGTCTTCAACTTGGCTATAGCAATTCAGTTATTCAATAAATCAATCAACCAATCAATGATCTATCAATCAATCAATGATCTAATAAATCAACCAATCAGTCTATCCCTTAACAAACAAGTTAAGGTGGCAATGCACACACACACACACACACACTTTCAATGACTCACACACACACTCACTCACTGACTCACTTACACACACTCACTTACACACACACACTCACTGACACACACACACTCAACATGCACACACACACACACACACAAAATCCTCAGCCACACATGTAAATCCTCTGGTGCTTCCCTCTCAAAAATACTGTTACCACTAATATGACGCTCTGCTTACCTCCCAAGAATACTGTTACTACTGATATGACGCTCTGCTTACCTCCCAAGAATACTGTTACTACTAATATGACGCTTACCTCCCAAGAATACTGTTACCACTGATATGACGCTATGCTTACCTCCCAAGAATACTGTCACTACCTCCCAAGAATACTGTTACTACCTCCCAAGAATACTGTTACTACCTCCTAAGAATACTGTTACTACCTCCCAAGAATACTGTTACTGTGGATCGGTGGCCTGTCTAGAAAGCGAAAAGTCCGGGTCTGAAGTGTGCGGCGGTTCGTACCCCGTTTGGACCGGAAATTTTTCCCCCATCCATTAGACCATGAGTGGTGGTCTGGGCGCTAGTCTTTCGGATGAGACGATAAACCGAGGTCCCGTGTGTTACACGTAATTATTTAGCGCACGTAAAAAAACCCACGGCAACAAGAGAGTTGTCCCTGGCAAAATTCTTAGAAAAAAGCCACTCTGATAGGGAAACAAATACAGCTGCAGAAAAAAAAAGGGTGAAAGGGTGGCGCAGCGCTAAGTGGCGACGCGTTCTCCCGCTCTCCCCGGGGAGAGCAGCCCGAATTTCACGGGGAGAAATCTGCCGTGACTTAAAGTGGTATGAAATAAAATCTGAGCGCTTTGATTTGTTGCTTTACAAGATTCAGCGCTATATAAATTCCATACATTATTATTATTATTATTATTATTACTACCTCCCAAGAATACTGTTACTACTAATACGACGCTCTGCTTACCTCCCAAGAATACTGTTACCACTAATATGACGCTAATCTCCCAAGAATACTGTCACTACCTCCCAAGAATACTGTTACTACCTCCCAAGAATACTGTTACTACCTCCCAAGAATACTGTTACCACTAATACGACGCTCTGCTTACCTCCCAAGAATACTGTTACTACTAATATGACGCTTCATACCGTTAACTTAACCTTTATATCAGCCCTACTTGTGAAAGAAAGAAGAACAAAAGAGAGTCACCTCTGTGTGGATGAGGGTGGGTGGGACACACGGAAATCTCTGGTCACGCTGTCTGTGCTGTCTTCCCCAATGCCGTCCATCTGATCCACTGGGGCCTCCGCCGCAGAACTGCCCCCGGAACTTTCTGTCATCACAGCGTACACAGTGGGTTGGATTGGATTGGGGTGGAGTGGAATGTGGAATGGAGTGGAATGTAGTGGAGTGTGGAATGGAGTGTAGTGGAATGGAGAAGAGTGGAGTGGGATGGAGTGGAGTGGAATGGAGTGGAATGTAATGGAGTGGAGTGGAATGGAGTGGAATGGAGTGGAATGTAAAGGAGTGTAACAGAGTGGAATGTAAAGGAGTGGAATGGAATGTAACGGAGTGGAGTGGAATGTAGTGGAGTGGAATGGCATGGAGTGGATTAGAGTGGTGTGGGTTGGGTTGGGTTGGGTTGGATTGCATGTTGTTATACTGTATTGTATTATCATGCTGTATTGGGCTTAAAACTGTATTGTATTACATTGTACTGTAGTGTACTGAATGATATTGTATTGTGCGGTGTGGTTGGGTTTTGAAGTCTATATTGTTGTACTGTATTGTATTGTTTTATCGTATTATTCTACTGGGCTGTGTTGGGCTAAACTGTACTGTATTAAATTGTACTGTAGTAGGGGGACGAGATAGCCTAGTGGTTAGAACATTGTGCTTGCAATCTGACGACCCGGGTTCGATTCCCGTTCAAGGGGATATTTCCCCTGGAGTTAACATCAGTGCAGACTCCACTATCCCCAAAAGTCCTTCGGATGAGACTATAAACCGAGGCCCTGTGTGCAAACGCACGCAGAACATCTTGCGCACACGTTAAATCCTGTTCTGCTTTTCATAAGAGTAGGCCATTGTGTGTCGGTGGGAACGGATGACAAAATTTACAAAACTGTATACACACGGAGACTGGATGTAAAAAAGCACATAAGTGCTTATTCCATTATCCTCGATATAAAAGAATAAAATAAATTAAATTAAAAAAATTTTAAAAGTGTACTGAATGATATTGTATTGTGCTGTGTGGTTGGGTTTTGTAATCTATGTTGTTGTACTGTATTGTATTGTATTATCATATCATTGTACTGTGCTGTGTTGGGCTAAACTGTACTGTATTAAATTGTACTGTAGTGTACTGAATGATATTGTATTGTGCTGTGTGGTTGGGTTTTATAATCTATGTTGTTGTGCTGTATTGTATTTCCATATTATTATTGTATTGAGTTGTGCTTGGCTAAACTGTATTGTATTAAATTGTACTGTAGTGTACTGAATATTGTATAGCGCTGTGCGATTTTATTTTGTAGTATTGTATTAAGTTGTATTATACAATAATTGTGGTATTGTAATAATTCTATTGTATTGTACTGTATTGTTTTGTACTGTATTGTGTATCACTACGCTGTTTTGCATTATATCGTAATGCATTGTACTGTACTGTATTGTGCTGTATTATAGTACTGTATTGTTTTAAAATTGCATTGTGTTGTGCCCATATTGTATTGTTGTTAATGTTGTTGTTTGCATGTTCCCCAGCTTAACACCCTGGGGGTCACCCAGAATATGCACTCCGACTCTCATCCCTCCTGGAATCATTGTGAGACTGTAAGTACACACTGGATGAGAAGTTTACATGCAAGACTCTTTACAAGTACCTCACCTAGAGGCAGCCGTACTACAACTTCCAACATCTCTCAACCACTTTTTCCCATAACTCCACACCCAACCACTTCCTAAAAGCCAGTTTTTAGGGAGCAATCCAAATTTGGCTGCCGTAAGGCCACTGCCGGGAAGAGCCCTTCGCTTCAACTGGGTCAGTTTCCAAGAAAAGTGTATCCTGTACCTTTAGGTTGTGCCTTGATACAGAATGACAGACGTGAGAATGATGTTGTTGGGTGTTCCCCAGCTTAACTGACACTCTGGGGGTCACCCAGAATATACGCTCTGACTCAACTCATCCCCACCTGAGAATCACTGTGAGATTGAAAAAGTGCACACAGAATGAGAAGTTTGCGTGTTATATCCCTTTTCAAATATTTAACCACATAGGCAGCCAAACTTTGACTTCAGAGGATTTGTTTTGGAAGGTGAGTTATGCTAAGAGCTTATTAATGGCTGAAGAAAATCTCAACATCATATTTTCAAACATAACAACACGTTAATGTAGGCCCTGGCACTTAAGCTTATATCAGCTTATTTTGGCCTGGGCCAGACAAGTGAAGAGTACACACTGCTTACTTACCTTGTATTGATTCTGTTGATGGCACAGCACTCTGCACAACACAGGACACACAAAAAAGACAAGTCAGTACCCACTTCAAATGAATGTTGATAGCACTTACTAAGTACTGGTTTGAAACCAAACACAGTCAAATACTGCTTATGTGAGTGATGCGTTTATAATTCATAGGTGGTTACACAGGAGTATGTATATGTACAGAAAAAAGTTAATGCCAATTACTGACTGTTTTAAAACAAGAATGAACATTAAAAAAAGTGTAGTAGGTCAATCATTTTCTCTACAGTTCCAAATTGAGAACACAGCTGAGTTTGACATTGATTATACTAATATAAACAACACACACACAAAAGAATTTCCCCTGTGGGGATGCCAGGGGGCCTGTCAGTATAAATAGCATCCCCACCTTCTGGAAATTCTGTGCTAGAAATTTCCTCTTTTCCATCACTCTCTTTGTTTCCGCCTTGTTCCTTTTCTTCCTGTCACCACCTTCTTGTCCATTTTCTGCCATCTTAGTCCATTATCCTGCTTTTTTTTTTCCAAAAAGACTTCAAAGATAACAATTCTCTCTTAAGCCAAAGTCGGATGCACTGGGCCTGACTTGTCAGGCGCTTAATGGCAGCGTGACGCATTTTTGCTAATAAAACAGACAACAACAGTTGACGACTAAGAAGAAGAAGAAGAAGAATAGGAAGAAGAAGAAGAGGAAGAAGAAGAAGAGGAAGAAGAAGAAGAAAAAGAAGAGGAAGAAGAAGAAGAAGAAGAAGAAGAAGAAGAGGAAGAAGAAGAAGAAGAGGAAGAAGAAGAAGAAGAAGAGGAAGAAGAAGAAGAAGAAGAAGAAGAAAGGCCTGTAGCAGCTGCTAAAGCTCGATGTTACACTGACGAAAAGCAGAGCGGTCACCTCAAGTCGTTTCTACTGACAGCTCTGTAGCTGAGGCCCAGCATGGGCAGGCTGGATATGCTTTTGTAATTTAAGTATTGCAGATAGAAGAATTACACCGACATACAATAATGCAAGTGTATGAATATATATGTATGATCTCACGCATATATGCACAGACACACACACAAAATCTCTTAATGCTATATAATTGTGTAAACTTCACACACACACATGTACGCACACACACACATTCTCTTCATGTCATACAATTGTGTAAGCTTTCATTATAATTTTCTTTTTTGTCTAATATTACTTTGAGTGAACAGATGTTAAAGAAAGGCACGTGCGCGCACACACACACACTACTTAACTTACAAGAACAGAATGAATTAGATCACATGAACTTTCCCCATTTCTTTGAAAATTTGCTACAAATATTACACTGTATGATAATAATCAGCCAAATCCAAAACATTTGATATATTATCAGAATTTTCTGTAGATTTTTTTGCAATGCAAGATACCGTTGAAAGCATGAATCATCACAGTTTATAGCTGTTTAAGATGCTGTTAACTTTTTTACGCCAAGACATTGCCGAAACATTTACCACACTGTCATAACACTGAGCATTGCAGAAGCACTTCACTAAAAAGGATGGCAGAAAATGCATTGTTGACATCAATCCCAGAATTTTTTTTTTAATAGATCCCACCAACAACCAAACAAAAAAAGCAATCCAAAAGAGAGAGAGAGAGGGAGAGAGAGAGAGAGAGAGAGAGAGAGAGAGGGAGAGAGAGAGAGGGAGGGAGAGAGAGAGGGAGAGACAGAGAGAGAGAGGGAGAGACAGAGAGAGAGAGAGAGAGAGAGAGAGAGAGAGAGAGAGAGAGAGAGAGAGAGAGAGAAGAGAGAGAGAGAGAGAGAGCAAAATGGGGAAAAATACAATCAAAACAAAGAGAATCAACATAAACAAAACCATTCCTTTTCCCAAAACAAATTTTTCAGAAATCCCTCAACAACAACAAAAAGCACTAAAAACCCAACAAAAATGAGGTAAAAGAGATCACGACAGTTTTCTGACTCTTACAAAATAATAATTATTTATAGAGCTAACAGAGAGACAGACTGTACAGACAGACAGAAAAACAAGAGAATATGAGAGAGAAAGAGAGGGACATGAAAAACAAAGCAACAAATTACATTTCTAACTGGCAATCTCAAACAGCTCGGCAGCCTACTTATTCTCTTATCAACTTCCGAACACAAGTGCCATGACACAGTGTCATAATGAATGACAACAACAACAAAAATACTGTATGAAAAATAAACTAGATCACTGCTTGGCAAGTGATGTATGGAAAAGCCTGTGGTTAGAGTGTTGCACACTGCACTGGTGATCTGCTGACCCAGGTTTGAATCTTGTTGAAGAGGATTTTTCCTCTGGAGTTAACATCAGTGCCGACTCTACTCTCCCCCAAAAGTCTTTTGGATGAGGCTATAAACCGAGGTCCCATATGCATTCACGCAGAACATCTTGCGCACATGTTAAAAACCTGCTTTTCGGAAGAGTAGGCCATTGTGTACTGGTGGGAACGGATGATAACATAACAAAACTGCATACACACAGGGACTGGATGTAAAAAAAAACACCCACATGAGTGCTTATTCCAATTTCCTTGAAATGAAAGGATAAATAAATGAAAGAATAAGTAAATAAATACTGTGATCCACCATGCGTGATTCTATAATTAAACCCATGATGAATATTTACTGAACGATAGTATGATGTCAATTCACATCTCTTGTATACATAAAAATACCACCACAAACAAAAAAGTGATGATCATAATTATCACGTAAGTGATGATTCACACACTAGTAATATATAAAGTGTACTCTTCTACAAAATAAGAATGTGATAATACTGCGTGGTGTTATCTGTATAATAGCTTCATTATATGTACATGCACAGTTTATTTCACAATCAACATATATAAGTGTGAACCTGGACTCTAATTGTATATTAAAAAAAATTTAATATAAATATTTTTGGAGGGTATATCTTGCATTTTCACCGTTTTTTTTAGTAAATATGTAATTATTGTTTTATGATAATTGTTCCTTCCATGATGAACACTTGTTTGTCAGTTTCTGTTGGTGCTAATAACAGTTTTGGAGCGTAGGGTCTGTTTTCCTGTTAAATTTACTTAACATTCTCCTCACCCCAAAAGGGGATGCAAGGAATTCCATCTTAAATCTTGATGTTTACAATCTTGAAATCATAAACTGTGAAATTCTGTAAACAAAACCAGAAAATAAATACAAAGAAATATAATCATGAGCATGGAATACAGCCATTTCCACAAATTCATACTTACTCCCCCCACCCCCTCTAGAACAAACAACTAACAAGCATCAACTGATTTCACAAGATAATTAACCCTTCTCTGTTAATAATACAGAGTAAAAAATCTATTAGGTTCAATTATCTGCCCTTTCCTGTTAATGATACAGAGTAAAAAATCTATTAGGTTCAATTATCTGCCCTTTCCTGTTAATAATACAGAGTAAAAATCTATCAGGTTCAATTATCTGCCCTTCACTGTTAATAATACAGAGTTTAAAAAAATCTATTAGGTTCAATTATCCACCCTCCCCTGTTAATAATACAGAGTAGAATATATATTAGGTTCAATTTTATCTGCCCTTTCCTGTTAATAATACAGAGTAAAAAACAAAAAAATCTTGTTAGGTTCAATAATCTTCCTTTCCCAGTTAATAATAGAGTAAAAATCTATTAGGCTCAATTATCTACTCTTCCCTGCTAATAATACAGAGTAAAAATCTATTGGGTTCAAATATCTGCCTTCTCCATGTCAGTGAGTAAAATATTTCCTCATCCACCAGATTTCAGTATTCTTATGACAATTTTCAGTCTTTTCCACAAAGTTTCAGTATTCTTATGACATTTTCCAGCATTTTCCACATAGTTTCAGTATTATTAACACAATTTCCAGTATTTTCCAGAGTTTCAGTATTCTTATGACAATTTTCAGTATTTTCCAGAGTTTCAGCAGTTCTATGACAATTTCCAGTATTTTCCAGTTTCAGTCATTTCATGGCCAGTATGTGACAAGCTTTTGCAAAGTGAAAAATAAACGACATTTCTCTCCTATTCTTTTGCTTTTTCATTTTGTTTTTGATTCTGTGAACTCTCAAGTTCATAAACCTTAGTTTTATTCTCTCACATCAACAGGCAAATCTTAACAGGTCTGATAATGGGGAAACGGTTCAGATTTTGGGGTGTATTTTTTTTTTTTTTGGGGGGGGGGGGGTAAAGCTTTAAAAACACAGGATACTAAAATAGGTGTGTATGTGTGTGAGACAGACAGACAGACATGTGTTGTAAGAGAAGACAAATGTGTGTGTTGTGTGTGGGGGGGGGGGAGTGTGTGTTATTGAGTAGAGACTGAGAAAGAGGTGAGGTAGGGGAAAACTAGTGAAGGAGAAATGGAGAATGAGTGTGGGTTGGGGATGGGGGGGGGGGGGGGGGGGGGGGGGGGGCAGTTTGAAAGAGAATGTGAGACAGACAGACAGACAGTTTACTCCAAATCTTTCTTCGCTTGACACATGTCATTTTTGGTCTTTTTTTACCCCTGGTGAAAATCACCATCATGTTCTGCCATAGAATTGTGGACATGATGTTTTCAAAGGTCATAGCACATGTGCACTGACTCAACAGCAGACGACAATTTCGACTTGTATATTTTTTTGTGACAAAAATCGTTTTGGACGTATGAAATTGTATTTCTGTATTTTCCTTTTCTTTCCAGAACAAATACGGAAGAATACGGAGGGAGAGTGCACAAGTCTGGGATGTTATGAGGCACAACTCATAAGCAGTTACAATGTTTCGTCAGTCCGCAAGCCTAATTTTTTTTATTGGTAACGGAGCTCGACTTGCCACATAGGAGGCCATCTTGCCACATAGGAGGCCATCTTGCCACATAGGAGGCACCACGAGGCAATTAACCTACAACATTCTGTAAGCAGTAGAAGAACATCTTCACTCCATGAGTCGGTCAATACCTTCAGATGCCCTCTAGTTGAAGTGGATTTAACACCAACAATCACAGAAATTTAGCACATAGTTCAGGCTAATAAACACCCCAAATGCCCCATTGTTTGTTTGTTTTTAAAAAGGGAGGGGGTGGAGGGAAGGTTTTTTTTAAAAAAAGGGGGGGGGGGGGGGGGGAGAAATGGGAAAAGAATACATGAGGGAGGTATAAAAACTTAAAACAAAAACAAAAAACCAAACACAACCAAAATCAATGCAAAGTGAATATACCATCAACAAACAAAAATGTGTCCCACATGCAAAAATATACACAAAGCTGCCCAAGCCCCGTTACGCAGCGTTACACCCCCATCCCCGATTCTCCCGAACATGCTACGCAAAAGGTGACTCCTCCCAAAGCATGCGGCATTGTGTACAAGCCCCCCACCCCCAACTCCGCCCTGAACATGCAGTACCATGTGAAGCACCTCCCCTCCCCTCCCTAACACAGTCTCACCATCCTGAGCAGGCCCAGAGAGGCACTGCGTCGGTGTTTCAATACACTGGCTTGAGCCAGTCGATGGGCTACTCCCCTACACTGAAACCGTCACACACAGCAGCCTCACTATCAGCGATGATACGTTCGGTTACTTCACAGCAACGGTTAAATGGTAAGGTTTCCATGGATAACCCCTCTTCTCTCCTTCTTCCAACAAGGACAATCACAACACACATGTTTATTGCTATTAAGTCAGAATTGAGCCACATGTCACAACCATCCTCACGATCAGGGGAAATGGGATGGCCCGCTGGTTAGAGCACTGCACTTGCAAATCGGACAGCCCAGGTTTGAGCCACTCACCGAAATGCTCATTTATGGGGATTTTTTTCCCTCTTGACTGACATCAGGGCTGAGCATGCAGAACATCTTGCACCCATGTTAAAACCTATTTCCGTCTTTCAGAAGAGCAGGCCATTTGTGCCAGTGGGAATGGATGGCAAAATGTAGAAAACCCACATGCACATGGGGACTGGATGTAAAAAGAAAAAAAGCACATGAGTGCTTATTCCATTATCCTCAAATAAAAGAATGACTGATGAATAGATAAAATATCAATGCAGGTCTGTTACTTCATAGCAGTGACTAATGGTTAGGTTCCATGGATAACCCCTTTCCTCCTTCAAACAATATCACAACACACATGCTCATCGCCAGCATTCTAATAAATCCGACCTGATCCATAACCAACTAAAATTCTATAAGTAAAAGAAACCGGTAACCACTGTGAATTTTTTAAAAACTTTTTTTATAAAAAGAATACATGATATGTCAGTATCAACCGACACGGACATACATGAACTGTGTAACACAATTTACACCAAACGATGGTTCCCTCTTGACATACATCAAAAGTAAATGAAGACACAAGACAGAACATGCATGTTCCACATTTTCTCAGCTGGATCACTGATCATGCCAGACACGCCAAATTATTTGAATACAAAACACACACATGCATCACCAACCATTCAAAATGCATAGGTGTTAACCCGACATTTTCAGACTTTCACACCAAACTGTGGTAGAAACATACACACAATTCCAAAACATACAAATGCTTTGCTTACTAAGTCATACTTTTTATACCAAAATAAAAGCATACACATAATATGCCGACAGTTTGGGGAAACAGGCCACTGGTTTGCACAACTGACTGGCAGACATGCATATTGACGCACTACGCATTAAACTATATAAATACAGACAAGCATATATTCACACTGGCAGTCCCAACAGATATAATACAGCATTAGCTATGTCATGAAATGCCATACCGATACCCTGTGATTTCAATCATAGTGCTTTACATGCGCATGATTTCAGTATCTGTGTTCATACTGGCATACAAACATTCTGCACTGTTTTATAAGCCACTGCCGATTGTAGGTGTCACAAACAAGCTACAGGTTCCCACTCTCAAATTGTTAGAACAAAGTGCCAAGAACAAGAAGGAAAATGTGCATGGTCTGTTATTGTAAAAACCTCATGTCCAAGAATGTGTAGGTCTTTTCGTAGACTTTATGCAGAATTCAACCACTTCTATGTCTCAAACTTATGAATCAAATTCTTTCAGCTTCTGACCACACCCCAAAAAGATGAATAAACAGCTTACACTTAGTAAGAAATTTAAGTATTTAAAGGGCTGGGAGATGGTAGCATGAGACAGGAAACAAAAGTTATCAGAATTATATGCAGGACACTGGGAGTTTGCAACAGCACAAGACAGGAAATTGTCTGAAGGAATCAGAATTATATGCATAACACTGGGAGTTGATAGCAGAAGACAGGAATGAGAATGATATGCAGAACACTGGGAGTTGATAGCAGAAGACAGGAATGAGAATGATATGCAGAACACTGGGAGTTGGTAGCATGAGACAGGAAACAAAAGTTATCAGAATTATATGCAGAACATGGGCATTTTGCAAAAGCAGGAGACAGGAAATTGTCTGTGGGAATCAGAATTATATGCAGAACACTGGAAGTTTTAATCACACGACAGAAAACAGTCAGCACTCTACTCACCTCAGCAGTAGCTCCACACTCTGGCATTTTCTGTAACAGCACACCCTGTGTACACACACACACACACAACACACACAGAGTCACAGACATGTACATACATACACTAATAAAAAGGAGAGTGGGGCGGGGGGCTATTCGCAACTGTCATGATGAACACACATAGAGTTCCCTTAGCAAGAGTACCAAGAAGAACAGGAACATGTCTGTGCTAGAGAAAAAGAAGAAGGATTTTGTTGCTGGTTTTTTCCCCATTCCTCAGCTAGATCTGAATTCACCACTAGTGAGACTTTGTGTACAGGACCATTTGCCCACCATTAAGGTAGCCACATTCCAACTTCAGGGACGATGTCTCACCACGACACCAGCGTGCATGCATTTTGTATAACATTAGCTGCTCCTACCAGCAAGTAATGGCCTGCTCTTCACAAAGGCTAACAGATTTAAACATGTGCTAAAGATGTTCTGCGTGTGTTTGCACACATGACCTCAGTTTACAGTCTCATCCAAAAGACTTTCAGGAAAGTGGAGTCAGTACTGATGTTACCTCCAAGGGAACAAAATTCTCCTCTAACAGACAGTGGTGGCTCAAACCCAGGCCTTCAGATCTCATTGCGAGATCAACGCTTTTACCACTAGACCATTCCACCCCCCCCCCCCCCCCCCCCCCCCCCCTGCAATAAGTAAGAAAACAATCATGTTTATTAGTGTTGTCAGAGTGTGACCAAATGATGCCCAGGGTTCATAGCGACTTCCCAGTGTAAAACTCTAGGACTTGTCATGGGAGTTTGCCAAGAAGCATTATTACAAAGTCAAGGGTACCATTCGTGCACACACACACAGACAACACTCATCCTTACATCTTTGGGTTGTACTCTGGGCGGAACAGCTGGTGGCAAGAGGGAAGATCCTGCAACACACATTCGTTTTTGTCAGTTACTCCACAAATCAGAGTCAAACAGTCAGACATCTTTGAGTCGAACTCTCACCTTTGTCTAATATCACGTAATGTGAAAAGACGTTAAATTAAAGAAGAAGAACACGCTCAAGGCTTGTTGTTGCTCTGAGTACCTTATCACTGACAATGATGTACACATTTTTGCAAAAAAATTCTATTTAAAAAAAATTGGCACATTTAAAAACAGATTCTATTCTGATGCACAATTTTTGTGTGAGAATAAAATATTCACATTATACGGAACAGGGAAATGTAATGACAACTGTCCATTCTTGTTTACAATACTTCAGCACCATCCACCCTCCCCCCCCCCCCAAACCCTCCACCCACCCACCCCATCCATCATCAACCCCCCCCCTCCCCCCCACACACCAACACCATCCATCATCATCCCTTCCCCCCCACCCACCCACACCATCCATCATCACCCACCCCACCCCACCCACCCACACCATCCATCCATCATCACCGTCCCCTCACCTGATTTCAGATCCACGGACATGCTGCGCCCATGCATCTGGGGGCGGGGTGGGGGTGTGGGGGGGCCCTGCGAGGGGGGAACAGAGGCGGCGGCAGGATCGCCACTGCCCGTCACCCCGGCCGACGCCCCTCCCTCCTCTCCCCCCTGACTGCAGGCCGGCGGGGGCTGCAGCTGGCCTCGGGTCACCAGGGGAACTGCCCACCAACAACAACAGCCAAGAGGTCAGCGACTGACCGAGTTCGGTTTGGGGTTTGTTGTGGGGTTGGAACTGCCCACCAACAACAGCCAAGAGGTCAGCGACTGACCGAGTTTGGTTTGGGGTTTGTTGTGGGGTTGGAACTGCCCACCAACAGCCAAGAGGTCAGAGACTGACCGAGTTTGGTTTGGGGTTTGTTGTGGGGTTGGAACTGCCCACCAACAGCCAAGAGGTCAGAGACTGACCGAGTTTGGTTTGGGGTTTGTTGTGGGTTTTTTGGGTGGGTGGTTTTTTTTTTCACTCCCCGGCAAGAGCTCTGAAGTTCATCAAAAGTGAGATTGTGTGTATGTAACCGTTTGACCTCCGTTAAGGTAGCCGCACTCCGACTTAAGAGTCTCCATTCTTCCCACGCTCATGAGGAGCGAGCCACCATCGCTGTTGTTTCATTACACAGAACCCCACAAGTCCTTCGGATGAGACTGTAAACCGAGGCCCCGTGTGCAAACACATGCAGAACGTCTTGCGCACACGTTAAATCCTGTTCCGCTTTTTGGAAGAGTAGGCCATTGTGTGCCGGTGGAAAATGACAAAATTTATAAAACCGCATACACACGGGGACTGGATGTAAAAAAGCACATGAGTGCTTATTCCATTATCCTTGATATAAAAGAATAAATAAATAAATAAAACAAGGTCGTTTTCTACAATCAACGCTTCAGTGTGATGGTCAGAAAAGGCATAGTAATACTGCCAGTTTTGTAGCAGTGCTACCAGGGTTTTTTTTGGCTTCAATAATTTTTTAAGTGTGTGTTTGTGTTGTGTGTAAAAACATATAAATATAATATAACAGTTTATGTCTTTTCTAGTCAATGGTCTTTATAACATTGTTATTTATACATTGGTGTGCATGTGTGGGTGTGAATGTTTTTATAACATTGTATTCCTACACAGGTGTGTGTGTGTGTGTGTGTGTATATGCACCTGCGTGCATATGTGTGTGTGTGTGTGTGTGTGTGTGTTGTGTGTGTGTGTGTATGCATGTGTGTGTGTGCATGCGTGTGTGTGTGTTTGTGACTTTCATTTGAAGTTATCTTGGAATGTTTAAACCAATATGAAATGTAGCTTTCTTGTGTCTATTGGGATAATGATACGTATCAATGTGCCTGACAGTACTGTGTTTTACACTGCCACAGGAAATTATGGCAATATTGTAAGAAAATAATGACTTTAATATATTCCTTTGAAAAAAATACAATATATATATATATATATATATATATATTATATATATATAATATATATATCAATAGAAATAGTAATAAAAAGACAAATATATATATATATAATATATATATATGTGTGTGTTGTGTGTGTGTGTGTGTGTGTGTGTGTGTGTGTGTGTGTGTGTGTGGTGTGTGTATGTGTGTGTGTGTGTCTGTGTGTGTCTGTGAGTCTAACTGTGGGGGGATGTCTGTGGATGTGTGTGTCTCTGTGTATGCGAACGTGCATGCCTGTGCATGTGTGAGTATGTGTGAGTGAGTGTGTGTGTGCGTGCGTGTGTGCGTATGAGTATATCCGTGTATGCGTGCGGGTGTGTGTGTTCGCGCGCGAGTGTGTATGTATATACATAAAAAAAAATAAACCTGACAAGACTGTGACCCATTAAAAATAACCCCCAAAATAATAACATCATAGACACACAGAAACTGACAACCAAGGAACAATAACCCAAAAGATGACATCTACAAACTAATTTAAAAACTACAATCAATTCTATAAAATAAAAAAATGTTTAAACCTCAGTAAACCACTGCTATGACTACAAGGCTTATAACACCACAGCGATACTCAATAGAAAAAAGCCCACCAAAAAACCCACAACTCTAGATCTCCACTACACTACACTACAGTTTCCTCCTTCACCGAGAAATGTCATAAGAGTGCAGCTAAAAATAACTACACCACAATGCTCAGAAGAGAAAAAAGAAGTGATTAAATCACCATACCAAAAAGAATGATTATTTGATGACACTCAAGTATTTAACAGAAGAATGATGAAAAAAAATGGTATGACACTGCTGAAGTTACACTTATAATAATGACCTTATAAAAAAAGCTGAGTAAATTAGGTTGATGTTATCACGCAAAATGACACCAAATTAATGAATAGAAGAAACATGATGATGACAGCAGCAAAGAAGAAAGCAAGGATGATATTGAACAGAGAAAGAAAATGACATCACAAAAGTACCAATGACATAATTTCTTTTCTTTTTTTTAAATGAGGTAAGTAAATATGACATCATGAAAGTAAAGACTATAAAAAAAAATGACATCACAACACTTTTTTTTTTAAGCTACTAAATAACATTTTTCAAAAATCTTATTTATTCATAACACTGTAAGAAAGAATGATAAAAATAAAAAGTTAAATGACGCCTCAAAAGGCATTAATATTCATGTCAATGTGTAAAAAGATGATGATGCCATAAAAGGCATCGATATTCATGTCACTATGTAAAAATAGACGAGGAAATCAGAAAACTGATGAGAAGACTGATGAGGAAAGTACTTAACAGCTTTGCAGTAGGAAAGGATGGGATAACTACTTCATGTCCATACGGAAAAAGGCTTTGTCTGTCTGTTCACCTGTTGGTAGTTATTTGCTTGCTTGTTTCTTCGTTATGGGTGCTCACTTGCTTGGGTATTTGCTGAAATGTCTGTCTGTCGTTTGTTCACTTTGAATTTATCATCTAGATGACAGTGAACTTGTTTTTTGTTTGTTGTGTGTGTGTGTGGGTGGGGGGGGGGGGGGGGGGGGGGGGGGGGGGGTGGGGGGGGGTGAAGGGGAGGGTCTTTTAGAGGGAGAGCTTGGGGGTGAGGGGAAGGGGGATTGTTTGCTGTTGGTTTGTTGCTTATTTGCTTTTTTCTTATGTCATGTAAAAAAAATTTTTAATTAAGAATGATAACAGCATTGAACATTATCATGAAGAAGATGACCACTAACATGTCCTGCAGTCATCATACTTATGACATGTCTTTGAGCACGATGTAGATTTTAAGCTTGTTGTTGCTATATATGCTGCTGCTGATTTTTGTTCACATATATATGTGTGTGGATCGGTGATTTACAGGTGACACCTGCCTAGAACGCAAAAAGTCTGGGTCAGAAGTGTGCGGTGGGTCAATCCCCTATAGGGCCCGAAACTTTTCCCCCATCCATTAAACCATGAGTGGTGGTCTGGGTGCTAGTCTTTCAGATGAGACAATAAACCGAGTTCCCACGTGTTACACAAATTTATTTAGCGCACGTAAGAGAACCCATGGCAACAAGACATTTATCCCTGGCAAAAATCTGTAGAAAAAAAGCCACGCTGACAGGGAGACAAATACAGATGCAGACAGGAAAAGAAAAAAATAATGGGTGGCGCTGCCCTTGTGGCGACACGTTCTCCCCAGGGAGAACAGCCTGAATTTCACACAGAGCAATCTGCTGTGACTTAAAGTGTATGAAGTGGAATTAAATTAAATGAAAATATGCTCAGTTCAATAAAACAGGATTAGACCAAAAGCATGATGATGCTGAAACAATGAACAGGGAACACTGATGCAGAAATGACAACACTGGTTAATCAAAAATACCACCACAACATAAACAGAACTAGTTACCTGACAGTAGGCATATCCCAAACAATGACAACAAAAAGAACAATGACACAACAACAGAACTAACTAGCCGACTACAGGCACATCAAAACAACGACAACAAGAATAACAACATCACAACACGAAATAACCACCAAAACTGCAGGCACATGAAAAAACAACAACAATGGCTAGTATTAAGAAGGGACAATGAAACCACAAGAATGAAACGACTAATAACTAACTAGCTGGTTAAAATGGGGAGAGTGAAAATAAATGACAACACTCCATAACTACCTGACTGCAGATTGTCCAATCCATCACTGCTGCCTTTAAGACAAGAGGGCCAAGATCATATCCTCTCTTTCAAGGGAAAAGCCTGCATTAACCCTTTTTATAACACTATAAGCCGTCACACACCTGAAGCTTACTTCTGTTGGGTTACCAAGACATGCTACTGAATACCTCAACTTTAAACATTCGTAGTGCATATGTCAAAGGGTATAGTGCACAATTCAAAGGGCATATGCCAAACTAAAGGGTACAGTTGTACTCTAGAATCACCTAGGAGTGCAAATGTACTGTTAAGACTGGCTGTGAAAGCCTTTGTTTCAGTGCTGTACTTTAAGAATGAAGGGGACTGAATTTGTCTGGTAGCGTGATCACTCAACAAGATGGCGTCTGCTGTAGTCATGTGTCAGTGTATATGTGGCCTGCCTACATTGTACTGATTCTGCAGTGAATATCCACTGGGCAGACGCATCTCTTCAGTCTATTTCTACAAATTTAGAAATATCTGGGATATAAAAGATCCGCATTTATGATTTTTTTTTTAAATGAGAATACCACACCCTGATTTTGTAAATTTTGAATCTTTTTGTGTGTGAATGTGTGTGGGGTTTTTTAATCAATAAATCATTCAAAATTACAGAGAAAGTTGTCAATCTAACATCTCACCCATAATTTCAAACTTGTGTGTGGTTGAGGTTTTTGTTGTTTTTTACTACAGTCCATATTCAACAGAATACAATACTGCAGTGTATTCTGAGGCTGATCACTTTCCATGGATATGATTATTTTGTCTGCACTTTGACGTAACTGTACCCAACAATTCAATTCTTCTTTACAGTCACAACAAGTTCTCTGGTAAATCAAACAAATACCAGAATATTACAGTCCCTTTTTTTTTTTTTTTTTTTTTGCATACTTGCTATGTAATGTCATACGCTTCCGTTTTGTTGTTGGTCGGTTGTTTTGGGGTTTTTGTTTTTGTTTTTTGTTGTGGTTTAAAACAAAAAAAAGATCAAGTTAAGAAGTTATAAGATGATTCACAATAAGATCTGGTCCCTCCTTCCAAGGTCATTACCCCCATACTCCACCCCACTAATACCATCCCCGCTTTTTTACTTAAACGTCATCATGCAGAAATCCTTAACACATGTTTATGACTGTTTACCATGACGTTAGCTTCAGCAGAGTAGCTGTGGTTGTGTTTACACCTTTACACTGAACGAAGCCATTGCGTTTACACCGAATAATTACATTTACAATGACAGAGTGATTAAAGCATGGGGTTTACGGTTAGTCCTGAGAACACCAATGTCATCAGAACACAGTGTGTCTGTATTTTCCCTCTCCCCTTCCCACTATTATGTGTATACCTCTCAATCTCCACAGTCTCCTAAATGAACCATATCAAAGCCACAAAGATTATATGGTTTGTGTCTCTCCAGCAAAACCATAATACAAATCTAACCAAACTCTCTTTCTCTGAATAGGAGGGGGAAATGCTATAGCTAATTTCTTCAAATTTACCTCTCAATCTGTATCTCAGAACAAAAAAACCCAACCACCCCCACCCCCACCCCCCTCCCCCACCCTTACCATTAAAAACAAAAATTCTTTCACCATTTTTCTGTACAAACCTGGATAGGTTTCTTGATCTGTTTTTCCTTAAATTTTGTACATCTTTTTTGGGGGGGAAAGATTTTAAAGAACCAACAAAAAGCAACCCCCCAAAAAACTCACTCTGATTAATTTAACCACCGTTTCCTACCGTTTTTTTCTCTTTCCTGTCTGGTCTTTTCTCCCATACATTTTCCTCCCTTTTTCTCTCTCTTTTCAAACATTCCAACTCTCATTTTGATTTTGGAGTTTTCCTTCTGCGTCGACAAACACCCCACAATCCATTCTGAACCTACCTTTTCATCCCCCTCCACACCCACAACCCCCCAAAAACCCCAGAATCAACTCCCTCTCCCATCTCCATGTCCCCCCCCCCCCCCCCCTTCCTGCCACCCCCTCCCCCTCCTCCTCCTCCCCCTAAGCAGCCTTGTCAACCCCAATCCATTCTGAACCTACCTTTTCATCCCCCCCCAAAAAAAAACCAGAATCAACTCCCTCTCCCATCTCCATCCCCCCCCCCCCCCCCATCCTCCTCCTCCCCGCTAAGCAGCCTGCACAAGGCAGTGATGATGACGATGACCACCACCAGGGCGGAGGAAGGAAGGAAGGAAGGACTGTACCTGCGGTGCTTTTCTTGGGGATGGGGCGGGGCCGCCCCTGAATAGGAGCGCTATATTTACAGCCTGGGGCGGGACTATCATCGCAGCTGCCGGACAGCTCGCTGCTGGGGGGTGCAGGGGCCTGGGAGGAAGGGGGTTGGGAGTCGGTGCGTGCGCGCTGGGGGGGCTCTGGGCCACTCTCATGCTGTGACGGGGACACTGCCGAATCTGGAACGAACAAGCAAAAAAAAAAAAAAAAAAAAAAAAAAAAAAAAATACCCACACCACACATGCCGTCACAACACCGACATGTCACATACACACACACACACACACACACACACACACAGAGTCTCTTTCAGCATGCTGTTGTCACATTGACAATGAGACACGCGCATGCTGTTTGGTTGTTTTTGCTTCTCTGCATGCTGTCTGTATTATCCACAACACGAACACGTTTCGTCACAACCAACAACACTGAAACCATGACGGAATTTAAAAAAAAAAAAAAAATTTTTAATAGACAACACTGACATGCTTCCAGTGACAAAACAAAAAATTTTCACCATTGCATACAACACTGGTTTGTTTGGTTGTTTTTTTTAAAACTCCTACACAGCTCTGCCTATTTTATGCTCACCAACAGCAATTTGCCAAGGGGGATTTGGCCAGAACTGATCAATCAGATGATATTAAATAACAAACACACACTGATGTTAGGACTGTCGGACTGTCAATCTTATTCGCCCCCCCCCCCCCCCCAAAAGTAAAGAAAAGAAAAAAGAATCTTACTGCTCATGGCTACTCCTCACACATGACAAAATTACTCTTCATATTTTTTTTAAACGCTACAATAATTCTCTGCCCAGATCCTTTTCAAAAGAATCATTATCTGGCGCTTTTCACACACACACTCAAAACATAAGTAAAAATATTTATTAAACACATTCATCAGATGACTGAGGATGAAGAAGAAGAAGACAGGCATTTCTGATCAGCTGTTAAAACCGATGATTTCTAAGTGACTATACATACAGCAGACATGCAGATGCAAGCAAAACGTACAAATGAATAAAGTCAACTTTTTTTCCACCTCCGCTGAACAGATTCACTTTTAGATGATGAGAACAGTGACATGAAGTACAAACTAAATCCATAAAAAGTTGACAACAGTTTGAGGAGGACTATAGTCATGTCAAGGCACTGACAAAATCAAAAACAAACAAAAAACCCAACACAAACAAAAAACAGCCCTACACTCTGGCCCCTTCAATGTCAAACGAAGCAACCCCACCATCACCTCACACACACACAGAGGCGAAACACACCAGCACCATGCAAGAAAGACACTGAAGGAAGACGCACCAGACAATGGTAACTTTACCATGCTTTGATTCATGGAGAGGACACATAAACATGCAGGACAGCATTCACAAAGAAGCACAAGAAAGAAACATACACACCACACACACACACAAGTCAAGACAGGAGCTGGCATAAAGATACCAGACAACACATGCAACATGTACATACGTAAAAGCAAACTGTATCAACATGAGGGGATGGGACAGCCCATTCAAGGGGATTTTCCCCCTAGGAGTAAGGAGTTAACTCCCCAAAGGAGCTAACATCAGTGCTGACTCCACTCTCTGCGAGAATCCTATGGATGAGACTAAAAACCAAAGTTCCTTGTGCAACACCCCAGAACATCTTGCACACATGTTAAAACCTGTTCTGCCTTCCTGAAAGAGTAGGCCATATGTGCCAGTGGGAATAGATGACAAAATTTACAACAGCAACATACAACACAGACAACTGCCGTGCACAACCACACATACAAGAGAACACACAATACAGATCACCACAAATGTGTTGATACAAAACTGGCGTTAAAAAAACACACTTTTCATGGAACAGCGAGACAGGATAAGGGGAAGACACCACAAACTCAATGACAAAGACAAGCAGACAGACAAACATGTCTGAAAATGAAGGGGAAAAAATGTTGTTTTGGCCATCGTCTTTATTATGTTTACGGGTTTGAAAGTTTGGGGTTTTTTTGCTTTTGGTTTGTTTGGGTTGTTTTGTTGTTGTTGGTTGGGGGGGTTTTGTTATGGTTTTTTTGTTTTGGGGTGGGGGGTTTTTGGGGGGTGGTTCTTGGCTTTTTTGAAAGGAGCATGTGGGGGTGTTTTTTCTCTGAGTGTATGTGGAGAGGGGTGTGGGGGGAGAGAAATAACAGAATTCACAACAAAAACGAATAGACACTGGCAAGAAATGGTGAAAAAAATAAGCTGAAAATAGAAGCAAAATTGCTATCAGCTCAACAACCTGGCAGGGCACAAACCAGCAAGCATATTACTTAATTCAAACAAACGAAGCACAGGCAAAGCTCAGACACACTCACAACTGAACAACAAACCCCTTCAGACCAGATACAGTGCAAGAGAAACAGGCACTGCAGAAAATATGAAACTGAAACCTGAAAACTGAGGCCCACAAATCACAATGAAGAAATAACAAATGACGAAAACGCTGGAAGACAAACACTAAAAAAACACAAATAGAATTTTAAAATATAATAATTATAATAAAAAGAGAGAGAAAGAGAAGATGCCAACGAGAAGACAGACACACAAACAAAAGATAAAGAACTTTGCAGCAAACACAAGGGACTGAAACGACAACACAGATTCTGTATTTTTCAGACAACAAGGCAATGTTTCCCTTCAATTTTGATCTGAGTGCCTTATAACAAAGCATGCTCAGAGTAAGATTAAAATCTGCTTTTAAAAAAAGGCTGTTGTTAGTCAAAATACAGCTTTAAAGCAAAGGTTATGACATCAAGCTTGATCTCTCTCCAAATCAAGAATCATTGGTTCCTCAATGTTAAAACATTTTTGATTGGTTCCTATGCGACTTTTTTTCCTAAATGGCGTCTGCCTTTACACTTCAAAAAAGAAGACTACAACTATCTTTCCATCAGCAGAGCATAAAGCAGCAGCAAATTAGGAAAAGTGATGAAAAAGAGCAAGCTAAAACAGGTGTGCAACCTTGCTATACCATCCACCTTCAAACTGTACATTTGACAAAAGCACATTCTACAGTACAGCTAAGCTTTGTGGTTTCCAAATCACCTGTGGCACCTTCATCATTCTGAGCAGCGCCTTAGCATGCAACGCACCTTACATATACTTTAAAAAATCAGAACTTCACATGCAGTTAAGCTTCTTCGAACAATCTGCAGCACTTTTCATCATTTCGAAAAGCGCCTTAAAAATACAACGCGACTTACAAATTTAGAAATTTCGCATGCTCGTACCCACACAAACCGGAGAGGGCGATGCTCACACCCCGAACACTGTGCCTCGTCTCTGATAAAACACAGTAAGCAGGGAGAGAGAGAGGGAGAGGGACACACTGAGTGGGGACAGAGAAGCGTTAATGTATGGCAGCCTGATACTACCTGACAGAGCCCTACCACGGTCAATGGCTTCTGGGGGCAGGGGGTGGCTGTCAGGGAAGCCCTCACTGCCACCGGGTGAACAATCTTCGAGTCCTGCAACAGACCACAATCACCCATTCCTGGTTAAGATGTATGGAAAGGAAGAGTGGGAGAGAGAGAGGGAGGGGGGAGAGAGAGAGGTGGGGAGGAGGGAGAGGGAGGGAGGGAGGGAGGGAGGAGCGAGAATGAGAGAGAGATGCATGCTCAATTATTCATGTCTATCACATTGGCAGTAGGAGAAAAAAGCTTTCCACTTCAGAACTATGTAAGTCTACGTTTGTGATTTTATCACACCTTACTTGCAGACAGGAAAAACTGAAAATCTGTTGTTTTTTTTTAAAGGTAAAAATCTGTAAAAGAGAGAGAAGACACAACCCCCCCACCCCCCAACCCTCCCCCCCTCCCCACCCCACCCCCCCACCCCCCAAAAAACAAAACAAAATTATGACAAAGACATACTAACGAACAACCACTGAAAGATGAAGACAAACCAGTCGAAACAAGAGAGAGAGATAAAAACAAACAAAAACCAATAAAGAATTATATTAAACAAGATGATATCGTAAAAGAAATCCAACAGGCAGCAGGCCCCTCAAAAACAAGCAAACTGTTCATAGAAATTTCTTTCTCACAGACATCAACATGTACTGAAACAGACAAGTCCTTCGGATGAGACTATAAACCAAGGCCCCGTGTGCGAACGCATGCAAAACATCTTGCGCACGCATTAAATCCTGCTCCACTTTTCGAAAGAGTAGGCCATTATGTGCCGGTGGGAACACATGACAAAATTTACAAAACCGCATACACACAGGGACTGGATGTAAAAAAGCACATGAGTGCTTATTCCATTATCCTCGATATAAAAGATTGTTTTAAAAATAAATAAAAGTGCAGGTTCAATCCCTGTTTGTGCCTGAACTTTTCTCCCAACCACTTAGACCCTAAATGGTGGTCTGAGTACTTGACTTCCTGATGAGATAATAAACCAACGTCCCTTGTGGAACATGCATATGGCTCGGGATAGCTCAGTGGTCGGAGCACTCGCTTTCCCCCAGCCAAGTTAAGCAGCGTCGAGCGTGGTTACCACTTGGATGGGTGACCGTTTGCGCGCCTTGGCTTCAGCACAGTTCCCCCAGTTCACCCAGCTGTAAATGGGTACCTGCCCTCTTTAGGGTCAGGGAAGGTAAAGCAGCGAGGGAGAGGAGATGGGCACCGCCCTCAATATGCTGGCCCTAGAGAAGTGAGGTCTCTGACGCCTCGCTCCCCTACGACCTTATAGGTTATGGGACTCCTTTACCTTACCTTTTTAAAAGAACCCACGGCAACGATGACCTTGTCCTTGGCAACATTTTGTAGAAAAAAAGCCACTCTCATAGGAAAAAATACACATGCAGACAGGAATTTCTTCTTTTCTTTATTTTTTAATGAGTGGGGTTGCTCTTGTGGCGACGCACTCTCCCCGGGGAGAGCAGCCCAAATTTCATGCAGGTAAATCTGCCGTAACAAAGTGGTATACAATACAATACAGACAGACCCCAGAAGAAGTCACAAATCAAACAGATCAACAAAAAACACTAGAGCACAGACAGACAGACAGACAGAGAAAGGGGCAGGCGGGTAGGCAGACAGACAGAGAGAAAGGGGCAGGCGGGCAGGCAGGCAGACAGAGAGAGAGGGGACTCACAGGATCAGCACTGGGCTTGGCGTAATCAAAGTTGACCAAGTGAGCAGGGGAGGACACGCCACTGGAGCCGGGAGATTCTTGCACAAAACTGGCCTTCCACTGCTGCAGCCACACCAAACACCAAACAGTCCTCATCACTCCGTCAGTCATTTAAAAAGGCAAAGGTGTCCCATAAACTATGTGGTTGTAGAGGAGCGAGTCATCAGAAACCTCGGCTTCTCCAGGCGCCAGCATATTGAGGGTGGCGCCCATCTCCTCTCCCTCGCTGCTTTGTAAACCTTCCCTGACCCTAAAGAGGGTAGGTACCCATTTACAGCTGGGTGAACTGGAGGACTGTATTGAAGCCAAGGTGCGTAAACGGTCACCCATCCACTTGGTAACCACGCTCAATGCTGCTTAACATTGGCTTGGGGAAAGTGAGTGCTCTGACCACTGAGCTAACCCGTCCCCAAATGAGCAATTTGGTATCTTTAACTCTGATAGTACATGTGATAATCAATGTCGATCAATGTTGGATGAGGATAATGATGATGACAATCAATTGTGATGAGGATAATGATGATGACAATCAATAGTGATGAGGATGATGAGGATGACAATCAATGATGAGGAGGAGGATAATGACAATCAATGACGGGGATGATGACAACCAATGGTGATGAGGATGATGATGATGACAATCAATGGTGATGAGGATGATGACAATCAATGGTGATTAGAATGACGTAATGATATGCTGTGGAAGTGCATGCACTTTGAGTCTACTTGGCAGAGCTGTACTCTAGGTTTCCTTTCATAATATGTCCTCGCATCACCAAACCCCATGAGACAAGACTACCCGCAGATGGTTGTCAGGTTATATTTGAAAATTCCTGCATCAAATAACCACTGTTCCACATGAGACCACAGACACCCGCACTGTGGAGGTAGAGTCCGAAAATCACACTATGATGGCTCGTTGGCCAGTTTAAATGACCCACAGTACACTCACTCTGTGCTGAAGCCGGTCCAGTGTCAAAAACTACTGATGACTGTATGGGATTTGAACCCATGACTTCCACATTTAAATAAATGTGCTAACCACTGTGCAAAGGTGGCTGTGAATAATTGCTCATTTAATAGATTGTGAGCATTTTACCCATCAGTAACCTCTTATTAGACTTTAAATTTCTGCAAAACCGAACGTTAGCAAGCCTCAGTGAAATTCCATCATTTCCATTTAGATTATCTGGTCATTTTTCAACTGGCACTACCTCTATTCTTTTTTTTTCTCCTTGCTAAACTCGAAAAGTTGACCATCCAGTAAAAGATTCTGCGTTTAAATCCACTCTTTTAAGCCCACCACCCCGATGACTTCACGAATTATCATGGTATGATCCTGCTCCAAACCCACCAAACATCATGACATGAAATATGGTCTTTATGCATATATCTGATCTTCTGCATGTGTATATACACAAAGAGAATTAAGGCACTGGTAGTTCTGCACTTAAAAAGTGATCTGGGAGGTTGTAAAAATCCCCATCTTAATTCCCAGACGCCGCCAAGATTTGAGCATCCTGACTTCATAGACCCATGGGATTGAAGTCAAACAGACTTAACCACTTGGCTATAGCATCCGTCACACCCCTAATCTGACATCCATTGATGTCTACAAATTCTTGGTTTGCTATAGTAAGCTGATGTCTCCATCCTACCACAACCTGAAAAAACACTTCTTGCTCACACTGGCACACTGTACCAAACGTGTTGCTGACGTTGCTTTCCAGCAGCATCCCGCAACTGTTCAAACAAGAGGTTTCAGACCAACCTTCAAACAAGAGGTTTCAGACCAACCTCCAAACACGAGGTTTCAGACCAACCTCCAAACACGAGGTTTCAGACCAACCTTCAAACAAGATGTTTCAGACCAACCTTCAAACAAGATGTTTCAGACCAACCTTCAAACAAGATGTTTCAGACCAACCTTCAGACCAACCTCCAAACAAAAGGGTTCAGACCAACCTTCAAACAAGAGGTTTCAGACCAACCTTCAAACAAGAGGTTTCAGACCAACCTTCAAACAAGAGGTTTCAGACCAACCTTCGAACAAGAGGTTTCAGACCAACCTTCGAACAAGAGGGTTCAGACCAACCTACCTTCGAACAAGAGGGTTCAGACCAACCTACCTTCAAACAAGAGGGTTCAGACCAACCTTCAAACAAGAGGGTTCAGACCAACCTTCAAACAAGAGGGTTCAGACCAACCTACCTTCAAACAAGAGGGTTCAGACCAACCTACCTTCAAACAAGAGGGTTCAGACCAACCTTCAAACAAGAGGGTTCAGACCAACCTTCAAACAAGAGGGTTCAGACCAACCTTCAAACAAGAGGGTTCAGACCAACCTGCAAACAACAAGAGGTTCCAAACCAACCTTCAAACAAGAGGTTTCAGACCAACCTTCAAACAAGAGGGTTCAGACCAACCTTCAAACAAGAGGGTTCAGACCAACCTTCAAACAAGAGGGTTCAGACCAACCTTCAAACAAGAGGGTTCAGACCAACCTTCAAACAAGAGGGTTCAGACCAACCTTCAAACAACAAGAGGTTTCAGACCAACCTTCAAACAACAAGAGGTTTCAGACCAACCTTCAAACAACAAGAGGTTTCAGACCAACCTTCAAACAAGAGGGTTCAGGCCAACCTTCAAACAAGAGGGTTCAGACCAACCTTCAAACAAGAGGGTTCAGACCAAACTTCAAACAACAAGAGGGTTCAGACCAACCTTCAAACAAGAGGGTTCAGACCAACCTTCAAACAAGAGGTTTCAGACCAACCTTCAAACAAGAGGCTTCAGACCAACCTTGTTTTCTGCAGGGGAGGGCGGGGTGGCTCGCTTCAAGGTGCTACCTGGTGGCAGGTCTGCTGCAAACGGTTCGTCTGAAATCAAGCAGACAATATTTGATTTTTAACACTCAAAAGAGTTAGAGGGTATTGATGATGTAAAAAAAAGTATGTGCTTTCGAGCCAGAAGGCCCATAGAGCCGGAGCTTATCCCGGTTTCTGTAGCGTTAAGCGACCTGATGGTTTTTCACCACCCCTGTGACAGGACGCTAGTCTGTCGCCAGATACTTCCCCAGCAGAGCTGGTACCCACTTGTACACCTGGGTGGAGTGAGGAAAATAGGAGTAAAGTGTCTTTCCCAAGGACACAACACTGAGCTGAGCAGGGATCGAACCCGCGACCTCTGGATCACGAGTTGACCGCCTAAACCACTCGACCATGGTGCCTCTCATTGATGATGTAAAGTTACTTTCAAACTTGAACGAGACCGTAACCCACATTCCCATGTATGCGCCAATAGCTTCTATTAAGGAAGTTGTATTCTAACTTCGGGGATGATGTCTAAACACAACACCAGCATGCATGTTTTTTCGTGTTTTTTCAAAATTTTGTCATCCTTTCCTATTTGCACACAATTGTCTACTCTAAAAAAGGCAGAATGGGTTTTAACATGTGCCCGAGATGTTCCGAGTGTGTTTGCACATGGAACCTCAGTTCATAGCCTCATCTAACATTCAGGGAAGTGGAGTCAGTACTGATGTTAACTCCAGTCCAAGGCAAAAAAATCCCCTCAGACAGGTATCTCAGTGCTGGCTCAAACCTGCGTTATCAGATTACAAGCTCAACATTCTAACCACTAAGCTATCCTGCCACCTAAAAGTTGTGTAGGTTTAGATAACAGATAAATACTTTTAAGCAGAATCTACTTTTGAAAAAAAAACATTTTTTGAAAAAAAAAAACCCTAAACCAACCAACCAAACATTTCTTTTTTTTTTTATATCGAGGATAATGGAATAAGCACTCATGTGCTTTTTTACACCCAGTCCCCATTTCATTTAGGTAGGACTATGCTTGCACACAAACAATAGGGGTGGTGCCGTGCTCCACGCGACATGTTCTCCAAATGGAGAGCAGTCTGAATTTCATACACAGAAATCACACAGTACAGAGTAATCTGTCACACCTGAAAGTCATAAATTACAATACAATGCAATACAATAGTTCTTCTTCTTCTTCTGCATTCCCTGGCTACATGGCCATATTAGGAGGGGTATGTAGTGCCAAGTCTTCTCCTGTGTTTGTAACTCTGCAGGAGGTCTGCCTGTTGGTCTCAGCTGACACAGTCAGACTTCTCAGCAGCTCGCTGGAAAATTTACTTTTAAAAAAATGCCTGAACATATCTGACAGATTTGCTTTAAAAAAAAAACAGGCAGGAGTACGAATGAGGAAGGCCAAAAAAACCCAAAAAAGGTAAGAAAAAAAGACAGAAGCAAAGAGAGCGATAGGAAAGGGGAAACTTGTGGCACAGAACTTCCAGAAAGCGGGGATACTATTTATACTGAAAGAACCCCCAGTATCCCCATGGGTGGGGAGGAGGGAGAGAGCCAATACCACACAATACATAACAAAAGGACACACTCACCACTAAGTGTGGAGTATGGCATAAGGGAGGAGGGGAGGTGAGGGGGCAGCTCGATGTCGTTGCGGCGTAAAACCACCAGGTGCATAGCGATGCAAAACTCCTCCACCGACAACGCTCCGTCACGATTCAGGTCTGACAACTGCCTGTTAACAACGAGATACCTGCATCGTTAAACATCCTGGACACACATCCATGCACGCATGCACATGCACAAACCCATGCACACACAGATGCACGCGCGCGCACACACGCACACACACGCATGCACGCACACACACATGCGCATGCAAGCGCACACACTTCAAGATTTTATTAGCTTGTAAACCTTATTGGGGCAAAGACGATCTCACAAGACAATACTCATTGTAACATTATAATATATATATACTTTATATATATATGAGGCACCGTGGTCGAGTGGTTTAGGCGGTCAACTCGTGATCCAGATGTCGCGGGTTCGATCCCCGCTCGGCTCAGTGTTGTGCCCTTGGGAAAGACACTTTACTCCTATTTTCCTCACTCCACCCAGGTGTACAAGTGGGTACCAGCTCTGCTGGGGAAGTATCTGGCGACAGACTAGCGTCCTGTCACAGGGGTGGTGAAAAACCATCAGTTCGCTTAACGCTACAGAAACCGGGATAAGCTCCGGCTCTATGGGCCTTCTGGCTCGAAAGAACATACTTATATATATATATATATATTATATATATATATATATATATATTATTTGTATGTATATATCTATATCTATCTCTCTCTCTATATATATATATATATATCTTTATATATATCTATCTATATCTATATATGTATATATCATCATTAACCATTACACCCAGTGGTGTGTAGGGCAGCAACAAAGCGCTTCCACTCCTGCCTATCCTGGGCCAACCTAGTCACTGATCCCCATGACTGCTGCATGGCCTTCATCTCACTTTCTACAGTCCTCCTCCATGTTGCTTTTGGTCTTCCTTTCTTTCTCCTTCCTTCTGGGGTCCAGTGCAATGCTCTTCTTGTGATTGACTGTGGGTCTCTTCGGAAGATGTGCCCAATCCACTTCCACTGACATCTGGTGATGATGGTTCCCATGTCTTCCTGCCTGCATCTCCGTAGTAGGTCTTCATTGGAGATCTTCTCTGGCCAAAAGATCCGGAGAATTCTTCGGAGGCATACGGTGTGAAAGGATCGAAGTTTGATAAGATCCGTTTCCGTCATCCTCCAGCACTCGGAACCGTACAGGAGCGTAGATATAACACAGCTCTGGTATAGCTTCAGCTTGGTGTTGGTGCTGTACCGAGTTGATCTCCAGATATTGTTCATCTCCCTAAGCACACTTCTGGCATTGCCCAGTCTGTTGTGGATGTCTTCTTTATATATATATATATATATATATATATATATATATATATATATATATAAACCCCCCCGAGGAAGGCGAAAGCTGAAATATTGGGGAACATTTATTATGCTGGTTGTTATGCTTTCACTTTGTGTGGTGTACATATATATATATATATATATATATATATATATATATATATATATACATATATATATATACATATATATATATATATATATATATGTTTATACCTTGCATTAGCAAACAAATACATGCATGCACACATGGAGTCATGCACACACACACACACACACACACACACACACACAAACACTTATTCTGCAGTCTCTGAACATTCATCACATGCCTGTGATGTCAGTATGTATGTGTTTGACATCGTTATATATTGGTTAAGCAAAAAAACATGAGAGGGAAATGATCACATCAGTCATGACCTGACACAAAGCATGAGTTCAAAACCTCAGCATATACTGAAAAGACACGAGGCAGAGTATGAATTTAAAAGTCTGTCACATTTTGGAAAGATTTGAGGAAGAGTGTGGGTTTAAAAATGTATCACATTTTGGACAGATTTGAGGTAGTGTGGAAATTCAAAACCTCACCAGACATTGAAAAGACGTCGGAATGAATTTAAAAGTTTATCACGTTTTGCAGAGATGTCAGGCAGAATGTGATTTTAGAATTTCACTATATTTCAGAAAAATATGAGACAGAGAATGCGTTTAAAATCTCTCCATATTCTGGAAACATTTGAGACAGAATTTTAATTTAATATCTCATCATATTTTGCACAGACTTCAGGCAGAGTATGAGTTTTGAATCTCACCATATTTTGGTGACATTTGAGGCAGAGTAGGCGTTTAAAATCTCACCACTGTTTGGTCACATTTAAGGTAGTGGAAAAGTTTTAAGTCTCACTGTATTTGGACAGATCTGCGGCAGAATGTTGAGTCTGAATGCGTATCATATTTTGGATATACTTGAGACAGGATGTGAAATAAACAACTACCAATCACCAAAGTCGAAATGAAAAGCTTACCTATTTGTGGACAGCGGAAATACTGCATAGCAATTCTCATCATTTTTGAGCCACAGACTCTGAAATACAACAAAACAAACAAAAAGCAACAGACTTACCATATTTTGGAATACAGCAACCTCCACAGGACCTGGAAAACAGTCGCAAATTTCTCAAAGAAGTTCTTAGCCACAGGACCTGGAAATACAGTCAACACTTCATCACAGGACCTGGAAATACAGTCAACACTTTAATCACACGACCTGGAAATACAGTCAACACTTCATCACAGGACCTGGAAATACAGTCAACACTTCATCACAGGACCTGGAAATACAGTCAACACTTCATCACAGGACCTGGAAATACAGTCAACACTTCATCACAGGACCTGGAAATACAGTCAACACTTCATCACAGGACCTGGAAATACAGTCAACACTTTAATCACAGGACCTGGAAATACAGTCAACATTTCATCACAGGACCTGGAAATACAGTCAACACTTTAATCACACGACCTGGAAATACAGTCAACACTTCATCACAGGACCTGGAAATACAGTCAACACTTCATCACAGGACCTGGAAATACAGTCAACACTTTAATCACAGGACCTGGAAATACAGTCAACACTTTAATCACAGGACCTGGAAATACAGTCAACACTTTAATCACAGGACCTGGAAATACAGTCAACACTTCATCACAGGACCTGGAAATACAGTCAACACTTCATCACAGGACCTGGAAATACAGTCAACACTTTAATCACAGGACCTGGAAATACAGTCAACACTTCATCACAGGACCTGGAAATACAGTCAACACTTTAATCACAGGACCTGGAAATACAGTCAACACTTTAATCACAGGACCTGGAAATACAGTCAACACTTCATCACAGGACCTGGAAATACAGTCAACACTCATCACAGCTGAATACAGTCACATATCACAGGACCTGGAAATACAGTCAACACTTCATCACAGGACCTGGAAATACAGTCAACACTTCATCACAGGACCTGGAAATACAGTCAACACTTAATCACAGGACCTGGAAATACAGTCAACACTTTAATCACAGGACCTGGAAATACAGTCAACACTTCATCACAGGACCTGGAAATACAGTCAACACTTAATCGCAGGACCTGGAAATACAGTCAACACTTTAATCACAGGACCTGGAAATACAGTCAACACTTTAATCACAGGACCTGGAAATACAGTCAACATTTTAATCACAGGACCTGGAAATACAGTCAACACTTCATCACAGGACCTGGAAATACAGTCAACACTTTAATCACAGGACCTGGAAATACAGTCAACACTTTAATCACAGGGCCTGGAAATACAGTCAACACTTCATCACAGGACCTGGAAATACAGTCAACACTTTAATCACAGGATCTGGAAATACAGTCAACACTTCATCACAGGACCTGGAAATACAGTCAACACTTCATCACAGGACCTGGAAATACAGTCAACACTTTAATCACAGGACCTGGAAATACAGTCAACACTTCATCACAGGATCTGGAAATACAGTCAACACTTCATCACAGGACCTGGAAATACAGTCAACACTTTAATCACAGGACCTGGAAATACAGTCAACACTTTAATCACAGGACCTGGAAATACAGTCAACACTTCATCACAGGACCTGGAAATACAGTCAACACTTAATCGCAGGACCTGGAAATACAGTCAACACTTATCATGTGTGAATGTATGTTGCATGTGTGAATTGTGCATGTGTATTGCCTGTGAGTGTCAAGTGAGTGAGTGTGTGTGTGTGTGAGAGTGTGTGTGTGTGTGTTGAGTGTGTGTGTGTGTGTGTGCGCGCGCGCCTGTTTTTGTGCATATATGTGTGTGTGCCTGTTTATATGCCTATCTTTGCCTGCTTGCGCACGCACGCACACACACGCACACACACACACGCACACACACACACACGCACACACACACACACACACACACACACACGCACACACACACACATACCCACACCCACACTCGTGCCTACACCCAGGACTGACCAGTAATGTGATTGCTGAGGTCAGGCTGCATGGAGAGGAACTGCTTGATGTAGTACTCCCGCTGCTCCTCCGTGATGGTCCACACGTCGTCCACACTCTCCGCCTCCGAGCTGATGGAGGAGGAATCCACTCCTGGGGGCTCCAGGGAGGACTCCCACTTCTTGATCCCATTGCCTATCAACACTGCACACACCAGCCACCACACACATGTGAAGGGTTTTGTGTGTGATGATGTTGCCTATCAACACTGCACACACCAGCCACCACACACATGTGAAGGGTTTTGTGTGTGATGATGTTGCCTATCAACACTGCACACACCAGCCACCACACACATGTGAAGGGTTTTGTGTGTGATGATGTTGCCTATCAACACTGCACACACCAGCCACCACACACATGTGAAGGGTTTTGTGTGTGATGATGTTGCCTATCAACACTGCACACACCAGCCACCACACACATGTGAAGGGTTTTGTGTGTGTGATGATGTTGCCTATCAACACTGCACACACCAGCCACCACACACATGTGAAGGGTTTTGTGTGTGATGATGTTGCCTATCAACACAGCACACACCAGCCACCACACACATGTGAAGGGTTTTGTGTGTGTTGATGTTGCCTATCAACACTGCACACACCAGCCACCACACACATGTGAAGGGTTTTTGTGATGATGTTGCCTATCAACACTGCACACACCAGCCACCACACACATGTGAAGGGTTTTTGTGTGTGTTGATGTTGCCTATCAACACTGCACACACCAGCCACATTTATTTATTTATTTATTCTTTTA
The DNA here is from genome assembly GCA_028751875.1 of Rapana venosa. NCBI lineage: Eukaryota > Metazoa > Mollusca > Gastropoda > Neogastropoda > Muricidae > Rapana > Rapana venosa. The sequence continues at coordinate 17,843,708 of CM054145.1, forward strand.
TATCGAGGATAATGGAATAAGCACTCATGTGCTTTTTTACATCCAGTCCCCGTGTGTATAAAAGTAGTAGTATGTTCTTTCGAGCCAGAGGGCCCATAGAGCCGGAGCTTATCCCGGTTTCTGTAGCGTTAAGCGAACTGATGGTTTTTCACCACCCCCGTGACAGGACGCTAGTCTGTCGCCAGATACTTCCCCAGCAGAGCTGGTACCCACTTGTACACCTGGGTGGAGTGAGGAAAATAGGAGTAAAGTGTCTTTCCCAAGGACACAACACCGAGCCGAGCGGGGATCGAACCCGCGACCTCTGGATCACGAGTCGACCGCCTAAACCACTCGACCACGGTGCCTCCCCCCGTGTGTATGCAGTTTTGTAAATTCTGTCATCTGTTTCCACTGGCACACAATGGCCTACTCTTCCGAAAAGTGGAACAGGATTTAACATGTGCGCAAGATGTTCTGCATGCGTTCGAACATGGAACCTCGGTTTATAGTCTTATCCGAAGGAAGTGTGAAGGATTTTTTGTGTTGATTTTTTTTTTTGGGGGGTGGGGGGGATTGAGATTATAAAACAGTCCCAGCAGAGTTATCCGATTTAGGGACTGTGGTCGCAAGTCATCCCACCTGAGCTCCTTGGGCCACCCTAAAAACAGAACAATTCTGAAACAGCTACAGAGAGGCCGGCACAGGCACGAAAAGTGCCGCACGAGCCCAAGCTCGTGTTTTTTGTGTGTCGACTGAAAAGTCAGTTTTACACAGCCAGATAGATTGGGACTCACCCGTCAGAAAAGATTTAGTATCTGACATAAGATGTTTGACTCATCATGTTTGAATCTTGTTCAAGAGGATTTTTCCTCTGGAGTTAACATCAGTGCCGACTCCACTCTATCCAAAAAGTTCTTCGGATGAGACTATAAACCGAGGTCCCATGTGCCAACACATGCAAAACACCTTGCGCGCATGTTTAAACCCATTCTGCTTTTCAGAAGAATAGTGTTGTGTGCCGGTGGGAACGGATAAAGTTTACACAACTGCATACACATGGGGACTGGATGTAAAAAAGCACACAAGTGTTTCTTCCATTAACCTAAAGATAAAAGGGTTTTTTTGTTTTTTAAAAGACATTTCTGTGTACACTCAAAAGTCAGTTTTACATAACAGCAAGATTGGGACACACCTGTCAGGGAAGATTTAGTATTTGACATAAGTTGTTTGACTCGTTATTATTGTCATAACTAAGGGTATTGGACTAGATTTTTGCTGGGTTCCTTCTCATTGTGGGATCTACTGGAATGGAATAGCCAATTGTTTAGCAAAACAAGATGTAATGGCAAAGTTGACTTAACATAATTTGAAAACCAACAGTCACAAAATTACTATTGAAAAAAATCTATCTATCTATCTATCTGTCCCGTAGTCTGACGACCGTGGGGGCACCCTCAAAGACTCAGCAACCAGTTCCCTCCATTCTTCTCTCTGTTCTGCCTTTCTCAGGGTTTTGTTGAGTTCTAGGCCTGTCCATTCACTGATGTTATCCTCCCAGCTCTTCCTTGGTCTGCCTCTTCTTCTTCCTCCTTGGACAGTGCCTTGCAAAACTGTCTTTGTAATTCCTTGGGATCTTGTGACATGCCCATACCACTTAAGTTTACGCTTTTTCACGATCGTTAGAAGGTTCTCATAGGGTCCAATGGTTTGCTGGATTCTGTTATGCACGCTTTCGTTGCTTATGTGGTCTTTGTAGGAGATGCCAAGGAGTCTCCGAAAGCATCTCATCTCCATTGCCTGTACTCTTCTCTCCAAATCTGCAGTCAGGGTCCATGATTCACAGGCATACAGAAATATGGATATGACAAGGGAGCGCATTAGTCTGATCTTGGAGATAAGTGAGATATTCTTATCTCTCCAGATGGTGTTTAGTTTTGACAAAGCTGTTATTGTCTGTGCAGTCCTGCATACTACTTCTGGCTTGGATCCCTGGTCGGATACAATGGCTCCCAGGTACTTGAAGCTCCCACAAAGCTGCATGCCACACCCTGTCAAATGCCTTCTTAAAATCGATAAATACGTGGTATAGGTCTTGTTGATGTTGAAGGTACCGCTCACATAGTATTCTGAGGTTGAATATCTGTTCTGTTGTGCTGCGCCCTGCTCTGAAACCTGCTTGTTCCTCAGCAATGATGGTCTCTGCTTGTGGCTTCAGTCTATTCAATATTATCTGCAGCATGACCTTGCTTGGGTGACATATGAGGCTGATTGTGCGGTAATTATGGCATTGTTGTAGATTTCCTTTCTTGGGGAGGGTGATGATGAGTGACTGCGTCCATGGTGTTGGCCATTTTCCTGTCTGCCAGATCTTGTTGCAGATTCTTAGTAGGGCGCTGATCATGGCTTCCCCTCCAGCTTGGACCAACTCAGCTGGAATGTTGTCAGCCCCTGCTGACTTCCCCTTTTTCAGCGATCTGACTGCTGTTTCCATAAAACTAACATCACAGGCCCGGGAAAATTACAGTCAAAACTTCATCCAGGACCGGGAAAATTTTCAGTAACACTTCATCAAGGACCGGGAAAATTTACATTCAACACTTATACGGACTGGAAATACTGTCAACACTTCATCCAGGCCGGGAAATACAGTCAAACACTTCATCCAGGACCTGGAAATACGTAAAATTTATCACAGGATGGAAATACAGTAACACTTTAATCAAGGCCCTGGAAATACAGTAAACCTCCCCACAGGCCGGGAAAATACGTAAAAACACTTCTTTACGGACTGGAAATACAGTAAAAACCTTCATCACACGCCCTGGAAATTACAGTCAACCTTCTTTTCCAGGACCTGGAAATACGTAAACCCTTTCTACGGACGGGAAAATTTACAGTAACTTGCCACGGGGCCCGGGAAAATACACCCAACATTCTACGGACCGGGAAATTACAGTACACTTCATCACAGGACCTGGAAATACAGTAAAACACTTCATCACGGGGACTGGAAATCCCGTAACATTCCCACGGACCTGGAATACAGTCAACATTATCACAGGACTGGAAATACGTCAAACACTTCATCACAGGATCTGGAAATCAGTCAACCTTATCAAGGACCGGGAAATACAGTAAACACTTAATCAGTGTGTATTTATTTTTTTTTTTTTTATATTGAGAATATGGTTAAAGCATTTATGTGTTTTTTTACATCCAGCCCCTGTGTGTATGGGGTTTTTGTAAATTTTTGTATCTTTTCCCCCCGGCAAAAAGGGCCTATTTAAAACAAAAAGGGCGGGTTTTAAACTTTTTTGGGGGTTTGCAAAAGGGGTGTTTGCGTTTGGTTCGCACACCCAGGGCCCTCGGTTTATAGGCTAAACCCCCGAAGGGGATTTGGGGGGAAAGTGGAAGTCGCATGATGGTTTAACTCCTGGGGAAAATTATCCCTTTGGGAACGGGAATCGAATCAGGTCGTCAGAAATTGCCCAGTTTTGCATGTTCTAAACCCACTTGGCAAATCCCATCCCCCCCTATTATGTATTTTGCGTGTGTGAATTTGTTGGGGGTTTGTATTGCCTGCGGGGGGTGGGGTTTTGTTTTCTTTTTTTTATTGTGTGTTGTGGGGTGTGTGATGTTTGGTGTGTCTTGGTTGTGGTTTTGTGTGTTGTTTTTGTCTTTTTTGGCGGCCTTTTTTTTTTTAATCTTTTTACAAAAAAAAAAACCGCACCCACCAGAAAATTTAAACCACCCACCACCCCCAACTCTCCTTAAAAGGCGACCAGTTTAATTGTGCGAGGTGTGCTGGAAAAGGGAACTTTTGTTATACTCCCCTGTTGGATGGTTTATGCCCTCTTGCCAGAGTGGGGGGGAAACCTCCGGGGGTCGGGGGAGGCCCCTTTTGTTTGCCTTCCCTGCCCGCCCCCGGGGGGGTTTGGGTTTTTTTGGTGGGAAAAAATGGAAGGGTTTTTTGGGAGGGGGTTGAAAATAAACCCAACAAGAAAACCTTGGGGGTTTTGGTGGGGCCCTTAAAAAATGGGTAAAGGTTTTTTGGGGGGTTTTGGGGGTTGTTTTTGGGCCCCCCCCCTTGGGGGGGGGGGAAATTTGGGGGGGGGGGGAAAGGGTTTTTTTGGGGGTTTGTGTTGTTTTGGGAAAAAAATGCCCCGGGGGGGGTTTTTGGGGGAAACCCCCCCCGGGGGGGTTTTTGGGGGGAAAATTTGCCCCCCCCAAAATTTGGGGGTTTTTTGGGTTTTGGGCTTAAAATGCACCCCAACTTTTTTTTTATTTTTAATGGGGGAAAAAGGAAAAAACCCGTGTGTTTTTTTGCCCCGGGTTGGTTTTGTTTTCGTACTGGCCCGGTTGGTTTTTGGGGAAACGGGTTTAAAATGTGGGGTTTGGGGTTTGATGCGTTCGCCGGGTACTGGGTTTATAAGTCTCACCAAGGAAGTTGGGATTTTTCTTGTTGTTGCTTTCTCAGGGTTTTGGTGGGTGGCGCATTTGGTTATCTCCAAGTTGGCTTTTTACTGCCTAGCTTGTTATCCCTTGGGAAGGGGTTCGCAAAAGTCATTCCACTGAGATCTTCGGCCCACCTAATAATTTAACGCTTTCTGAAAAAACTTAGAGAGGTCCGGCCACAGGAATGTGTCCGAATGAGCGGAGCTTGTATTTTATGTGTTTTGTGCGACTGCAAAGTAGTTCTCCAGAATAGCATTGGGACTCATCCGTACTTTTTCCATTCAGTAGGTCCATGACACAGAGATGAAATTGGATTATGTTTGAATCTTCTTCTAGAGGATTTGTACATCTGGAGTTTATCATCTAGTCCGACTTTTCCACCCAAAAGCCTTTAATGGACTGTAGCCGCAGTCCAGCTGTGCCTAGACCCCGCAGTGAACACTGGTCCATGTTTAAAGCCCTTAGCTTTCAATGCAACTAGATTGTGTGCGTTGAAAGGATAACAAAGTGTTTACAAACTTGCATACACATGGAAGGACCGGCACTAGTTTCTAAAAAAGCATACAAGTGCTTTTTCGCACTTCTCCAAAACTTGTTGTTCCTAAAAGGTTTGTTGTGGTTGAGTCATTAAATCGTTTAGCAGCTGATTGGGTGACATATGAGGCAAGATTTAGTATTTGACATAGTTGTTTGATCGTTATTATTTTAGTAAGGTTTGGGACTAGATGTTGCTTGGGTTCCTTCTCTTGTGGTCTAGAATGGATATAGCAGATTGTTTAGTAACAGGTGTCATGGCCTCAGCTTGGAAACTACTGAATTTTGACAGCTGACGTCACCATTTTACTATTGAAAATAATCACATACATAAAAACTTCTTTCAAGGTAAAAAACAGAATATTAGTCTATCCAAGGCATGAATAATGGGATCTTTAACATGCTGTACTTGATCTTCTGCATGTATATATATACACAAAAGGAATTGAGGCACTTACAGATCCGCACTTGGAAGTTGACACAGGAGATCATAAAAATCCTAACCTTTCACTCACCAGATATCGCTGCTGAGATTCCAACCCACAACTTCAGGAACCCACAGGATTGAAGTCAAACGGTCTTAACCACTCACTTATAGCGTGTATCAAGACAATCAAAGGAAATGGGCTTTGGCCTCTGCTTTTACGGAGACAAAATAGAAGCATCACTGCAAAAGTCTAGTTCATTTAAAAAAGCCTGTCTTCTGCCCCCTCCATCCATCTTAACACCACTATCACTTCCGCGGAGAAAACACTAACTGTACTCACTGCCCAATCCATCAACCCATATCATACAGGAGAAGACGACTGCTACTCACTGTCCGGATGTCTAAAACATCACTTACACAGGGAGAGACTACTGCTACTCACTTCCCATCGCTTAAGACAGCACAGCGGGAAGGAAAATACAAAATTGCACATCCATTAAAACAACTACAAGGGGGAATGACGTAATTACTTCCTGTATTATTATCTCGCCTGATTCACTTATCAAGATAAACTTTATCTTCCTTATCCATTAACAACCAATATCACTATCACAGGGAGAGATACTGCATCACTTACCACCGTCTATCATATCCAACACCACTATCCACGGAGAGAAAGTACACCACTGCATTCCCTTCCTCACACCCTACACTCACTAGAAGACATCAACTCCAACCCACTGTGCCCCTTTCCCTCATAATCCACCCACATACTGCGAAGACCTAGTCTCGACTGGCAGCCTTCATCTTATCGAACTACTGGAAGGGGGCAGAGTCGTACTCGCAAAACCCCTGCCCGCCCCACTATACCATCCACCCCCTTCACCTTTCCCGGAAGGAGTAACCTCACTCATCCTATCAAACAGCATCCCCACACTGTCGGGAAGTTAATGCTGTCCCATGCTCTATCCATCTTACCCTCATCCTTCTCATGAGCAGTCAACTGTTACTCATCCTTCCAGAGGCATTGACCGCCGTGGAATGTATGCGAGAATCTCCTACACGTTAAACCTGTTCCCCTTTTTGAAAGGTAGCCATGTTGCCGGGGGAAGATGACAAATTTAAAACTGCATCCAGGGGACCGGATGAAAAAGGCCTGGTGCTTATTCCATTATCCCCGATAATTTTTTTTTTAATCTGAGCGCTTTGATTTGTTGCTTTACAAGATTCAGCGCTATATAAATTCCATACATTATTATTATTATTATCCATCTAACAACACTATCACTGTCACAGCGGAGAAGACAGTCACTGCTACTCACCGTACCCTATCCATCTATACATCCAACACCACTATCACCGTCACTGCAGAGAAGACAGCCACAGCTACTCACCCTGCCCTATCCATCTATACATCTATCTATACATATATCATCTATACATCCAACACCACTATCACTGTCACTGCAGAGAAGACAGCCACAGCTACTACTCACTGTGATCCTCGTCCTCCTCGAACATGGCCCAGTTGCTGTTGTCGTTGCTGGAGTTGTGGAAGGCGGCAGTGGTGGCAGCGGCAGCAGAACCGGCGCTGGCCGGCACGGAGGCGGCCATGTTGGCGTTCACCACTCCCCCTCCCCCTCCTCCTCCTCCTGCCCCTCCCACTGAAAAAAAACAACAACCGCCACAGACTTTTTTTTACCAGTTTCTGTTAAATTGTATTGTAATATGTTGCGTTCTGCTGTGTTTGTGTTGTAGATAGTGTTGTCTTGTACTATATTGTAGGGGAGGCACCGTGGTCGAGTGGTTTAGGCGGTCAACTTGTGATCCAGAGGTCGCGGGTTCGATCCCCGCTCGGCTCGGTGTTGTGTCCTTGGGAAAGACACTTTACTCCTATTTTCCTCACTCCACCCAGGTGTACAAGTGGGTACCAGCTCTGCTGGGGAAGTATCTGGCGACAGACTAGCGTCCTGTCACAGGGGTGGTGAAAAACCATCAGTTCGCTTAACGCTACAGAAACCGGGATAAGCTCCGGCTCTATGGGCCTTCTGGCTCGAAAGAACATACTTTTTTACTTGTACTATATTGTACTGTCGTTGTGTGATGCCCAGCTCGTCATTCTGGGGGTCACCCAGAATGTGCACTCTCGACTCACTCATCCCACCTGGGAATCACTGTGAGACTGAAAATGCACACTGTTTTCAAGTACCTCACCATACAGGCAGCCACACTCCAACTTCAGAAGATTTTTTTTCTCAAGAGTGCAGGTTGTTATGTTAAGAGCTTGTCATGGCTGAAGGCAATCTCAACACAACATTTTATAACATAACATTTTATTGAAGGCTTTGGCAATTAGATGACATCAATAACTGAAACAGCTTTTGGCCTGGGCCATGTAATGTACTGTATTGTTTTGTACTGTTTTATGTCGTATTGTACTGAATACTACTTCCAGTCACAGCACATTTCTCTGCGTGAAATTCATGCTGCTCTCTCTGTCGAGAGTGTGTCGCCACAAGCGTAGCACCACCCATGATTATTTTGTCTTTTCCTTTCCTGTCTGCTTGAGTATTTTGTTTCACAAGCAGAGTGGCTTTTTTCTACAGAATTTTGCCAGGGACAACTCTCTTGTTGACAAGGGTTCTTTTACCTGCACAGCATGTATGCAGCACACGAGACCTCGGTTTATCATCTCATCAAAAAAAACTAGCACCCAGACCACCATTCAAAGTCTTGTGGACGGGGTAAAATTCAGGCCTAAACAGGGGATCTAACCTGCACTTGTGGTTTTCTAGACAGGTGTGCTACCTCTAGACCACCGGAGGGGGTAGCCTAGTGGTTACAACATTGCGCTCGCAATCTGACGACCTGGGTTCAAATCCTGTTCAAGGGAATTTTTCCTCTGGAGTTAACATCAGCGCAGACTCCACTTTCCCCAAAAGTCCTTCAGATGAGACTATAAACCGAGGAGGCCCCATGTGCGAACGCATGCAGAACACCTTGCGCACACGTTAAATCCTGTTCCGAGTGTCTGTGTGAAAGAAATAAACTGGTTCTTCACCAAATCATCAAACATAACATCAAATCTAAAAGAAAATGCATGTACACACACACACACACACTTATCACCAGATTAATCACATCCAAAACCAAACCAAACACACACACAAAAGACTTTTCATCAAAACCAACATGAGGTCAAGGTCGAACGAAACAACCCCCACTGACCTCCGGCTCCATTGTTGGTCAAGGCCACAGGGTTGACATGACCGGTGTCCAGCACGACCTCTTTGCCCACAGCGCTGCTGATGTAGGCGGCAGGGGCCGTGTGTTGTCGCATCATGGTGCGGGAGGCGGGGTTAGGGGAGGTGGGTGGGGACTGTTTGGGGGAGAAGGCCGGCGATTTGGAATTGTGTGGAGACTCCTCACCCTGGGTTGACTGTGGCGACATAGCAAGGTATATCTGATTATGTCTATATACTTTTTTTTTTGCACGTTTGCTAGGAAATTGTACAATTTGAAAACAGAACATCCATTCAAAACATGGACTTCAAAGCGCTGACTTCAACACAAAGCAACTATTCAAAACACTGGCTTTAACAAAAACCATCTAACCAAATATTGACTTCAACACAAAAAAGTCTATTTAAAACACTGACTTCAACTCACATCATCTATTCAAAACAGACTTCAACACAAAGCATGATCAAATCATTGACTTCAATACGGAGAATCTATTTTAACATTGACTTCTACAGAAAACATCTTCAAAACTGACTTCAACACAAAGCAACTATTCAAAACACTGACTTCAAAGCAGAGCATCGAACCAAAACATTTATTTGAACACAAAGCATCAAACCAAAACATTAACTTCAACACAAGGCATTACTTAAAACATCATCACAAAGCATCAATTCAAAACATTAACTTCAACACAACGCATTACTTAAATCATCAACAAAGGCATCAATACAAAACCTTAACTTCAACACAAGGCATACTTAAAACATCAACACACAGCATCAATTCAAAACATTAACTTCAACACAAGGCATTACTTAAAACATCAACACAAAGCATCAAATCAAATCATTAACTTCAACACAAGGCATCTACTGAAAACAACACACGGTATCTGTTCAAAACATCAATTCAAAACTTGACCTCAGCACAAGGCTTCTCTTCAAAACACTGATTTCAACACAAAGCTTCTAGCTAAAACATCAACTTCAACACACAGCATAGACTTCAACACAAAGTGTCTATTCCAAACATCAACCCAAAGCATCAATTAAAAACTGGCTTCAACACAAAGCTTTTATTCAAGACACGGACATCAACACAAAGCTTTTATTCAAGACACTGACTTCAACACAAAGCTTTTATTCAAGACATTGATGTATACACAAAGCTTTTATATAAAGACACTGACTTCAACACAAAGCTTTTATTCAAGACACTGACTTCAACACAAAGCTTTTATTCAAGACAGTGACTTCAACACAAAGTGTCTATTCAAGACACTGACTTCAACACAAAGCTTTTATTCAAGGCAGTGACTTCAACACAAAGTGTCTATTCAAGACAGACTTCAACACAAAGCTTTTATTCAAGACACTGACTTCAACACAAAGCTTTTATTCAAGACACTGACTTCAACACAAAGTGTCTATTCAAGACACTGACTTCAACACAAAGTGTCTATTCAAGACACTGACTTCAACACAAAGTGTCTATTCAAGACACTGACTTCAACACAAAGTGTCTATTCAAGACACTGACTTCAACACAAAGTGTCTATTCAAGACAGACTTCAACACAAAGTGTCTATTCAAGACACTGACTTCAACACAAAGTGTCTATTCAAGACAGACTTCAACACAAAGTGTCTTTTTCAAGACAGACTTCAACACAAAGTGTCTATTCAAGACAGACTTCAACACAAAGTGTCTATTCAAGACAGACTTCAACACAAAGTGTCTATTCAAGACACTGATTTCCCAACACAAAGTGTCTATTCAAGACACTGACTTCAACACAAAGTTCTATTCAGACAGACTTCAACACAAAGTGTCTATTCAAGACACTGACTTCAACACAAAGTGTCTATTCAAGACACTGACTTCAACACAAAGTGTCTATTCAAGACAGACTTCAACACAAAGTGTCATTCAAGACAGACTTCAACACAAGTGTCTATTCAAGACACTGACTCAACACAAAGTGTCTATTCAAGACACTGACTTCAACACAAAGTGTCTATTCAAGACACTGACTTCAACACAAAGTGTCTATTCAAGACACTGACTTCAACACAAAGTGTCTATTCAAGACAGACTTCAACACAAAGTGTCTATTCAAGACACTGACTTCAACACAAAGTGTCTATTCAAGACAGACTTCAACACAAAGTGTCTATCAAGACAGACTTCAACACAAAAGTGTCTATTCAAGACAGACTTCAACACAAATGTCTATTCAAGACAGACTTCAACACAAAGTGTCTATTCAAGACACTGACTTCAACACAAAGTGTCTATTCAAGACACTGACTTCAACACAAAGTGTCTATTCAAGACAGACTTCAACACAAAGTGTCTATTCAAGACAGACTTCAACACAAAGTGTCTATTCAAGACACTGACTTCAACACAAAGTGTCTATTCAAGACACTGACTTCAACACAAAGTGTCTATTCAAGACACTGACTTCAACACAAAGTGTCTATTCAAGACACTGACTTCAACACAAAGTGTCTATTCAAGACAGACTTCAACACAAAGTGTCTATTCAAGACACTGACTTCAACACAAAGTGTCTATTCAAGACAGACTTCAACACAAAGTGTCTATTCAAGACAGACTTCAACACAAAGTGTCTATTCAAGACACTGACTTCAACACAAAGTGTCTATTCAAGACAGACTTCAACACAAAGTGTCTATTCAAGACACTGACTTCAACACAAAGTGTCTATTCAAGACACTGACTTCAACACAAAGTGTCTATTCAAGACACTGACTTCAACACAAAGTGTCTATTCAAGACAGACTTCAACACAAAGTGTCTATTCAAGACAGACTTCAACACAAAGTGTCTATTCAAGACACTGACTTCAACACAAAGTGTCTATTCAAGACAGACTTCAACACAAAGCTTTTATTCAAGACACTGACTTCAACACAAAGTGTCTATTCAAGACACTGACTTCAACACAAAGTGTCTATTCAAGACAGACTTCAACACAAAGTGTCTATTCAAGACAGACTTCAACACAAAGTGTCTATTCAAGACACTGACTTCAACACAAAGTGTCTATTCAAGACAGACTTCAACACAAAGTGTCTATTCAAGACAGACTTCAACACAAAGTGTCTATTCAAGACACTGACTTCAACACAAAGTGTCTATTCAAGACACTGACTTCAACACAAAGTGTCTATTCAAGACAGACTTCAACACAAAGTGTCTATTCAAGACACTGACTTCAACACAAAGTGTCTATTCAAGACAGACTTCAACACAAAGTGTCTATTCAAGACAGACTTCAACACAAAGTGTCTATTCAAGACACTGACTTCAACACAAAGTGTCTATTCAAGACACTGACTTCAACACAAAGTGTCTATTCAAGACAGACTTCAACACAAAGTGTCTATTCAAGACAGACTTCAACACAAAGTGTCTATTCAAGACAGACTTCAACACAAAGCTTTTATTCAAGACATTGATGTATACACAAAGCTTTTATATAAAGACACTGACTTCAACACAAAGATTTTATTTAAAATACTGACCTCAGCACAAAGCTTTATTCAAGACATTGACTTCAACACAAAGCTTTTATATAAAGACACTGACTCCAACACAAAGCTTCTTTTTTTTAACAACAAAAAACCACACACACACTAACTTCAGCATAAAGCTTTTATTCAAGACACTGACTTCAAAACAAAAGTGAGAAAAGATATGATCAAAACACTGACTCTGACACAACAAAGCGTCTATTCAAACTACGACCTCAACACAAAGCATTCCTTCAGCCACCCTGGACACTCTGGCCTCATGGTGACCTCAGCTCTGGTTTCCCGTACACATCTACGCCTGGGGTGACTTTATGACAAAGCTTTCAGGGTTGGAGGTTCATGGGATAAGGTTGTTGGAGGGACGTTGCGGTGGTCACTACCCTTGGTGGGACTCAGCCTGGCACTGTGACTGAGCCATTTTTGTCACCAGAGAGATTAGTAGGGGGTATATCCTACATTATGCTAGCTCAGAAAAGGCAGCCCAAAATGACCCAGCAGCAGTGCAGGGCCACCTCTGGCTGGTGGCCCCATGGCACAGCCTAACACTGATAAAGCACCCGGCTGTGAACTAGTGAACCTGAGGATGCAAAATGACAGACAGACCAAAGCATGGCTGAGGTGAAAACATTGAGATGAGTGTGTGGGAACAGCAGGACACAAATGCCACAGAAGATGAGGCAGAACAGCCAAAAAAGAACCCAAAAAACCCTGAAATTGAAAGAAAAGACAGATTGGGAAAGACAGACAGAGACAGACAGTGACAGCCTGACCAAACACCAGACGGAAGGAAAGAGGGACGCGGACTGACCTGAGGCGTGGAGGGGAAGGTGGAGCCGTCAGGGACCACTCCCCTGTACTGGCCTGAAAGACTGCGGCGATGGGACTGCTTGCTGACCGGAGGAGGGGGCAGCGCTCCGGACCCTGGGGCTTTCCTGCGGACACACGCCTTGATGGTCAGTTCTTTCTGCATGTGATAAAACTTCCGTGTGAACAGTGGCTACCAGGGCATGGGACATGACAGCCTATGGGTCAAGAGTGTTGAACTCATGATCTGAAAGCCTGGGTTCGAGCTTTCACTGATGGGCCTGTTCAAGGGAATTTTTCCCCTGGAGTTAATGTCTGTTCCGACTCCACTCCCATGAAAGTCCTTTAGATAAGGCTTAGCTATAAATCAAGGTCGCACGTAGAATATCTTGCTCTGTACTACATCCTGCCCATTTGTGTGGGTCGTATAAAAATTTTGTTAGGGATCACCAAAAAAGTCACTACGTGTTAGATAATGATGATGCATTAAAAACAAAATTGTGACAAGTACGGTATATCTTTCCTTCATACTTTTTAGCTTGTGGGGATACAGAGAGAGTATTGGTCACAAAGATGTCTAACACGCATGCATGCATGCATGCACGCACGCACACACACACACACACACACACACTCATGCACACACACACACACACACATGCATGCACACACACACACATGCACACACACACACCAATAAACTCTCATCTGATAGACTGCTCATGAAAGATGAATAGGCCAGCATAGCTATTATTAGCACATAATCTAACTATGGTGTCTTTGGCAGTTATGGTAGATGCACACACACAAAAATATAAAATCTCCAATACCTAATAAATAAAAAAAAGTTCTTACAAAACAGCTGCGTTATGAAAATTCATTATTCCCAATTGGGAATGTTCCCACGGAGTGAGTTAAAACGCAAATTCCAATTATTTCCTGTAATCACTGACAATCCATTTCTGAGGATACTTATAACCATCACCTGTATAAACACACTTTTTTTTTTTTCTGTTGCGGACATACATGATCTCCACACCATTTCCTCTAGTCACGTACCTTAGTCACATATTTTGCTGATAATAAACACACCCTCAGTATATCATCCTATAAACAACAATAAACTTCACAATGATTTCTTATGGACACACATCATATGACTGTTTTTTGCTGTGGATGCACATCCTTCAAAATATCCTATTAAATATACATCTCATAATTATTTCTTATACAAACATCACCTCACTGTAAACACACACACACACACTCCCTTCCAGCATATCCTGTGATGACAGTTTCAGTGATGTAAAAAAAAAGATTTTTTAAGCAAACGCATTGCTAATTAAATGTACCATCTGGAGATAAAAGTTTGACAACAAGGGCCTCACAAAACATTTCGTAAACACATGTACATCTCACAATCGCTTTTAGAAAACACATAGCTCTGATGTATCCCTATACCTGGATCAGTTGCAGTAAATGCACACCACACAATCAATTCCAGTGGACAGCAGCAATATATCACGTTACACAGAGTGTAGGACTATCCTTGTGTGAACATTCTATCCACTATGTTTGGTATGAGCACACATGCATGTCACTGTTGAGTCCTGCAATTTCTATCACTTGTGCTCAAACAGCTCTTATAAAGCGTGTGGATGCGCACACGCACACACACACACACACGCGCACTTACACAAACACACACACTTACACACACACACACACACACCCTCTTTCTGAACAGCAGAAACCATCAATACCGTAAGTATGCAACAATAGCTGTTTGGGCACTTCTACACTGCGCAAGATCAACTCTCTACGCCAATGTCTACCTACATACATCCCCTTGGGGCAAGTAATCCTTTTTTACCAAGGTTATACCACCACCCTTCCCTCCTAAACACACACACACACACGAGGTATGTAAAGCAGAAGAACTCATGTGTACACACACCCAGTGAACTATACAACTGACTGGCATGTACAGTGCAGGTCAGAAGACAGGCAAATCAAGAATGTCAGTGTGCATCCGCAAGATGAGTAAATCACTTGACTTATGGTTGGTTTGTTGGGTTCCTTTACATGCGAGTAATGGACATGAGTGCACACATGCCACATATGCGGGTGCACACAGGCACTAATACATAAGCATGCATGTGTGCACACATGCACACACACACACCACACACAGATGCACACACACACGCACACGCACACACACTACCCTATAACAGAATTAGGTAACAGAAGCTACCAAAACATAAGATTGTATCTTACATCACTAAAAGGCCACATAATAAAGAAGAAAACAAACAAACACACAAATACTCCGCCATCTCCAACACCACCTTCACCATCTGTTCCGCACACATGCCACATATGCGGGTGCACACAGGCACTAATGCATACGCACGCATGTGTGCACACATGCACACACACACACCACACACAGATGCACACACACACACACACTACCCTATAACAGAATTAGGTAACAGAAGCTACCAAAACATAAGATTGTATCTTACATCACTAAAAGGCCACATAATAAAGAAGAAAACAAACAAACACACAAATACTCACCCATCTCCAACACCACCTTCACCATCTGTTCCGCCTCCTCTCTTCTTTTCACCGGTACCACCTGCACACACACACACACACACAAACATATGTACACATGACAGAAAACAATGCATACTGCGCAAAAACAGATTGTTTCCTTGGCTTGTAGACCATGGAAACTTACCATTCTCTCTCTCTCTCTCTCTCTCTCTCTCTCTCTCTCCTCTCTCTCTCTCTCTCTCTCATATATATATATATATATATATATATATATATATATATATTAGACACAGAGAGAGAGAGAGATCTGTGTGTGTGTGTATGAGTACGTACATAAATTTTGTAGTGTGTATGTATGTATGTAGATGTAGATATTTTTATGTATGTATGTATGTATGTATGTATGCATGCATGCATGCTGATGATGGAGGGTGATGATGGATGGTGATGGATGGATGGATGGATGGATGGAGGGGATGGATGGATGGATGGATGGATGGATGGATGGAGATGGATGGATGGATGGATGGATGGATGGATGGGGTGGGATGGATGGATGGATGGATGGATGGATGGGATGGATGGATGGATGGGATGGATGGGATGGATGGATGGATGGATGGATGGATGGATGGATGGATGGATGGATGGATGTTGCCTTTGAAGTGATATACAACATTGATCAACAGCTTACTGGCTAAAAGTATAACATGTACCTACTCTGAATTCATCTTTTCCATCAGCAATATCTAAGTAAACCATTTAGTGATGCATGATTTTTTTGTTTCAAATTGTTGAGCACTACATTAACAGTTACAATCCCCCCCAAAAAAGTTACAGTCCAAATGGCTCGTTTTTATGACTTGAGATTTTAACAACATAGTGATGCTGAATATTACAGTTGGAGTTTTTTATGTTGTTATTTATTGTTAGTAATATCATGACTTTTTCTGTGATTGTTTTATTGTTTTTACTGTTCATTGTTAATTAACTATTAATTAGGTTTTTCTGACATGCACTTTCTATACTGTTCCTTGCAGCAGTCTAGTGATGTCAACTTTTTTAAAATTTTATTTCACTGTTCCCTGTCTTAGAAAAAGATTCCCATCCCTCCTCCCCAATGACACACACACACACACACACACACATATGTACGTACATACATACGTACGTACATACATACGTACATACATACATACACAAATACATACACAAACACATGCACACACATACATGAGCACACACACAGGGCGTAACTTGTGAACTGAAGTGAACATCACACCAGACTGCTGTCTTTGTCCTATGTAAATAGACAAAGTGTATGCATGAACATTAGCAAACAGAGAAGACAGAGAAACCAGACAAACGGAACAACGCAATTTGGTCACAATGCCAAAGGAAAGGCAACAACTGTTACCTACTGAACAGACAACAGTATTGGAATGATAATCCGTTCTAAATCCTATTCCCCACATTCCATATCAGATAGATAGATAGATAGATAGATAGATAGATAGACAGATAGACAGATAGATAGATAGAGATAGAGATATAGATACATATAGGAACAGTCATACAGGAAAACTCCTCCAGTGTGTATTTTACAATCTCACAGTGATTCCCTGGTGGGATGAGTTGAGTCAGAGTGTATATTCTGGGTGACCTTCAGAGTGTTAAGCTGGGGAACACCCAACAACAATAATGTGTTATCACTTACTTTTGTTTTTCAGGCAGTGGATATAGGATTCTGATATGCTTTATTTCAGTTTCATTTTCAGTTTTAAAAAAAAGTGTATGCACATGTGCAAATGTGGATGTATAAGCTTGTATGTGGGCATTTGTATCATACTACTAGTATTTGATCTGCTTCCATGTCGTATCATGCTGTTCTGACAGCATACACAGAGACAGCCTTTGGAGTATCCTTCGACACTATGGCATCCCATCGAAACTGGTACACCTTATCAAAAGCTTCTATGACAACTTCAGATGCTCTGTGGGCCATAGCAACACTGTCTTCGAAGTCAAGACTGGAGTAAGACAAGGATGTGTGATGTCAGCAGTTCTCTTCAATCTGGCCATTGATTGGGTGATGAGGAAGACGACAGAAGACACCCCAAGAGGGATTCGCTGGAGCCTGTTCTCAACACTAGATGACCTTGACTTTGCGGATGACCTGGTGCTGCTGTCCCACACACACCAACATATCCAGGAGAAGACCAGTAGACTCCAAACATTCGGACAGCAAGTGGCGCTTCGTATTAGCACCAAGAAAACAGAGACAATGTCGCTCAATGTGAACACACCAGCCCCTGTGAAAGTGAATGGAACTGACCTGCGCCAGACAGACAAGTTCACATACCTTGGCAGCAGCATCAAACCAGAGGGCGGCACAAAAGAAGACATCCACAACAGACTGGGCAAGGCCAGGAATGTGTTTAGGGAGATGAACAATATCTGGAGATCAACTCAGTACAGCACCAACACCAAGCTGAAGCTATACCAGAGCTGTGTTGTGTCTACGCTCCTGTACGGTTCTGACAGAAGTGGATCTTACCAAACTTCGATCCTTCCACACCATATGCCTGCGAAGAATTCTCCGGATCTTTTGGCCAGAGAAGATCTCCAATGAAGACCTACTACGGAGATGCAGGCAAGAAGACATGGGAACCATCATCACCAGACGACGGTGGAAGTGGATTGGGCACATCCTCCGAAGAGACCCATAGTCAATCACAAGAACAGCATTGCACTGGACCCCAGAAGGAAGGAGAAAGAAAGGAAGACCAAAAGCAATGTGGAGAAGAACTGTAGAAAGTGAGATGAAGGCCATGCAGCACTCTTGGGGATCAGTGACTAGGTTGGCCCAGAATAGGCAGGAGTGGAAGCGCTTTGTTGCTGGCCTACACACCACTGGGTGTAATGGTTAATGATGATGACTAGTATTTGACCCGTGTCATACAATAAAATGAAAAAAGAAATTTGTTATGAAAAATATCTACCTGTAGGAGATATAGATATATATATATATATATATATATATATATATATATATATGCACTTTAAATAAGATAATAATTCTCTTCCAAGCCAAAGTCATACTGGGTCTGACTTGTCAGGCGCTTAACAGTTACTGTGCAACACGTTTATGCTCATATGACAGATGACAGTTACTGTCTGAGCATTCTACAAAGGAGAAGATCAACCTACACAGAAGAAGACAGGCCAACAGCCAAGGAACACAGGCCAACAGCCAAGGAAGACAGGCCAACAGGCAAGGAAGACAGGCCAACAGGCAAGGAAGACAGGCCAACAACCAAAGGAAGACAGGCCAACAACCAAAGGAAGACAGGCCAACAGACAAAGAAAGACAGACCAACAACCAAACGAAGACAGGCCAAACAGCCATGGAAGACAGATCAACATCCAAGGAAGACAGGCAAATAGCCAAGGAGGACAGGCCAACAGGCAAGAACGACAGGCAAATAGCCAAGGAAGACAGGCCAACAGGCAAGAACGACAGGCAAATAGCCAAGGAAGACAGGCCAACAGGCAAGAACGACAGGCAAATAGCCAAGGAAGACAGGCCAACAGGCAAGAACGACAGGCAAATAGCCAAGGAAGACAGGCCAACAGGCAAGAACAACAGGCAAATAGCCAAGGAAGACAGGCTAACAGGCAAGGAAGGCAGGCAAACAGCCAAGGAAGACAGGCCAACAACCATAGGAAGACAGGCCAACAGACAAAGGAAGACAGACCAACAACCAAAGGAAGACAGGTCAAACAGCCAAGGAAGACAGACCAACAGGCAAAGGAAGACAGACCAACAACCAAAGGAAGACAGGTCAAACAGCCATGGAAGACAGATCAACATCCAAGAAAGGCAAATAGCCAAGGAAGACAGGCAAATAGCCAAGGAAGACGGGCAAATAGCCAAGGAAGACAGGCAAGCAGGCAAGGAAGACAGGCCAACAGCAAAAGGCAGCAGACAGACCAAACAACCAAAGGAAGCCAGGCCAAAGGGAAGTCAGACACATTGTCTGATATAAAAAAAAGAAGAAAAGAAAAAGAATATAAAAAAGAGAGAAAGAGAGAGAGAGGAGTTGGCAGATAAGCAAGCAATGCAGACAGTCAGCATAGGATAGGCAGGCAGGCAGGGGTCCTCACAGAGGCCCACTGTTCGCAGTATAGTATGTGGGGTGCAGATCTCCCAGCTGATCTTTACTGGCTTTAGCCTAGGGCATTCACTACACTTTACACCACACACACACACACCACACATCACTGTTCTTCCCTGCCTGTGCCGTTCTCTCGTTCACTTCATTCATCCATCCCTTCTTCCTCTTAGAAGGTTGGAGTGCGTCTATAGAAAGCAGTGAATGGTAGAGAGATAAACACGCACGCGCTCATGCTCGCACGCAAGTAGGCATGCATGCACACACACAAACACGCGCACGCACACCTGCACATACGCACACACACACATGTACAAGTATGCACACATGTACAAGCGCACACACACACACACATGATACAGTGACATACACACACACACACAATATGAACACATGTATGTACACACACACACACTCACACACATATGTATACATGCATAATCATTTGTTTCTACTGACTAGCTGATTTCAGTTCCCTGTCTAATTAAGTCTAACATCACCTACAGTGAACAGACTTTTAAATGAAAACACACACACACACTCACACACACACACACACACATTCACACGCATGTGCGTGCACACACACACACACACACACACACACACGTGGATGATGGATCTAGGCAACTTGTGAAGACTCTGTCTTTTGTTGTAATGTAGTTTGAGCCATGAAAATTATCACATCCACATACTTGAGTCAATTATCAGAACAACGATCATAAGCACTTGGGGCTTACAAGGAAAGCTTCATTAAGAGCACTAAAATTAATATTCTTTACTACAACAAGCATTTCTTCTACACACAGAGTTTACTTGTAAGTGAATGTACACAAGTGCTCGGCTTGTCTTCAGCTTTAAACAAGCACTCAGCTTCCCCAGCAACCCCCCCCCCTCAATTCTTCAGCTAGAGCTCCAAGGTTCACCAATGGTGAGATTTTGCGTATGCGATGATTTCCACCCACCATGAAGGTAGCCGCATTCCGACATTGGAGACATATGAAAGTCCTTCGGATGAGACTATAAACCGACGCCCCGTGTGCGAATGCATGCAGAACATCTTGCGCACATGTTAAATCCTGTTCCGCTTTTTGAAAGAGTAGGCCATTGTGTGCCGGTGGGAACAGATGACAAAATTTACAAAACCGCATACACACGGGAACTGGATGTAAAAAAGCACATGAGTGCTTATTCCATTATCCTCGATTAAACAAAAAAACAACAAATTTTTTTTTTAATGTCATCTGAGCGCTCTGATTTGTTACTTTACAAGATTCAGCGCTATATAAATTCCATACAGTATTATTATTATTATTATTATTATTATATGCTGGGTATGTTCGTGTTTCCGTAACACACCGAATGCTGACATGAATTACGGGATCTTTTAACATGCAGATTTGATCTTCTGCATGTGTGTATATATACACAAAGGGAATTAAGGCACTGGCAGGACTGCACTCGGAAATCCCCTCCCCTGTATTCACCAAAGCTCTTGGCTTGTCTTCAGCTTCACCACACAGCTCAGACAGATCAATGGAATAGAACGAGAGAGACGAGAAAGTAGACAACAAGGAAACAGTGAAACACGAAGTGAGACGTCATTTGCATGAAATCTTGCTCGTGTTCTTCCCTGCCCACATTTCTCAACTGAGAGCTTAGAAAAAGATTCGGGGGGGGGGGGGGGGGGGGGGGGGGGGGGTGGAGGGGGGAGTCTAGACACAGAGAGAGAAAGAAAGGAGAGACCCAGGCAGACACACAGAGAGCCAGGGAGAAAAAAGAGAGAAAGAGAGGAGAGACAGAGACCGGGAGAAAGAAAGGAGAGAGAGACAGAGAAAGCCAGACAGAAATTTTTATTTTTTATTTTTTACGCAACATTATTCTAAAAGGCCTTTACAGCATCAGCAAGAGAATCCTTAATAAATAAACAGCAGAAAACAATTTAAAATAACGATAACAACAGAGGCATCATCATCATCATCACTATCAGTGTGATCATATCATCATCGTCATTATCATCATCACCACCACTACCAAAATCAGTCATCACTACCACCACAGCTACCCTTTTGCAACAACAACACCAACAATAAAATAACAGATGATGGGGGGGGGGAAGTAAGAACTGTCCAGTGGTCTACACAGTCTGCAAATTTCAAACAGACAAGAGTACTGCTCATCTTCCTAGCATCACACTTACAGTGCATCTCTTCAGCTAAGTTCGTTCACTTTTATCTACAGCTAGTACACCTCATTTGTTCTGCTCAGTGATCGTCAAATAATGACTTCCATTTAGAAGGGGTGAGACGGAGTAGAAAAGAGAGAGAGGAGGGTGAGGAAGAGTTGTAGAAAAGAGAGAGAGGAGGGTGAGGAAGAGTTGAGACTTGGAGAAGGGGGGGGGGGGGGGGGGGGGGCAGAGAGAGGAGAGAGTGAAAATGTGGGGGGAAGGGGGGGGGTGTTATTTGCCTGATAATGTGAAACCTTAAGATTATGACCTGGAGGAGGCAATATATATTATCATATATAATAATAATAATAAATAGAATTTATAGAGCGCTATATCTTGCAATTACAAACCAGATCGCTACCATTCAATCAATTCAATTCAATATATATATATCAATCATATATATATCATAAAGAAGATAACCATTATGCATTTGGGGGGGTTTGGGGTGGGGGGGTGGGGGGGTTGGAGTTGCTGTTTTTTTAAAGAGAAAAATAATTAAGAATGACAAAATCGCCATAAGAAGTAGCAGCAACAACAGCAGTATGTGTGTGGTGTGTCTGTGTGTCTGTGTGTGTGTGTGTGTGTGCGTGTGCGTACATGCGTGTACATGTGTGCATGTGTGCGTGCATATGTGTGACTGTGTGGACTTCAGTCTGACTAGCCAAACCCACAGTGCTGCCCAATACATCTGCTTAGGCTCACTCATGTTTGTTTTACCTGCAGCTGGCACATCCAATTTGATATGCTCTATGGACGAAATTGATGTTTCCCTTTAGGAAAAGATTGGAGGGGGGGGGGGGGGGGGGAGGTAGAGAAAGCGAAGAGAGAAAGCTCTCTAGAGGAAGAGTGAGTGGGAGGGAGAGAGACAGAAAGGGGGAAGGGCGTGAAAGTGAGAGAGAGAGAGAGGATGGAACAAGACAGACACTTTTTTTTTAAATCATAAAATTGTTTATCAATAGCATCAATAGCTCTTATAACAAAGAAAGCAAATGATTATTTTTTTAAAATGAAGAACAAATAAAAGTAACGTCATCATTAGCAGCATCAGCAACAACGTCGACAACAGCGCTAAAGATTTAACAGCAAAACAGCACTATCTAAGCACACTACATGAAATGATATCAACTTTAACTAAATCAGTGCAAAAAACTTAAAGTTTCAACCACCACCTTGAAGAACGTTACAAAAATCATTGTTTTTAAAACTGCACCTAAATGCAAAGTATGGAACAGTTTTCGAAAGATGTGAAAAATGCAGCTGTTTTGATATACCCTTTCAGTCCATTATTCATTGTTTGACTGTTCTGCTGCGCATATATATATATCAGAATAAAAAGTATGTTCTTTCGAGCCAGAAGGCCCATAGAGCCGGAGCTTATCCCGGTTTCTGTAGCGTTAAGCGAACTGATGGTTTTTCACCACCCCTGTGACAGGACGCTAGTCTGTCGCCAGATACTTCCCCAGCAGAGCTGGTACCCACTTGTACACCTGGGTGGAGTGAGGAAAATAGGAGTAAAGTGTCTTTCCCAAGGACACAACACCGAGCCGAGTGGGGATCGAACCCGCAACCTCTGGATCACGAGTTGACCGCCTAAACCACTCGACTACGGTGCCTCCGTATCAGAATAAAGCCACTATCCAAATATACTTTTAAAGTGTTCATGGTGGCAATGTGATGCCAGTTCTAAACCCTTTATTTATTTTATGTCAAGGATAATGGAATAAGCACTCATGTGCTTTTTTACATCCAATCCCCATGTGTATGCAGTTTTGTAAACTTTAGTCATCCGTTCCCACCGGCACACAGTGGCCTACTCTTCCAAAAAGCAGAACGTTACAGAAATCATTGTTTTTAAAAATGCACCTAAATGCAAAGTAACGTGTGTACAAGATGTTCTGCATGCTTTCACATACAGGACTAAGTCTAACCAACCAGGCTATCTCAACCCCCTTTATATCAGTTGCAGATGTATTCTACAGTCTACAGTTGGAGACAATTGTATTTGCCATTATGCTTTTCATTCATGTATTCCCATGAATTTGAGAAAGGGTTCATACTGCAAGCATTTAACACAGAAAACTGCCTCCCACCCTCCCCCCCCCCCCCCCCCCCCCCCCCACCCTCCCCTAGATTATTTTATTCCCTCTCATCATAGTCAACATCATCATCATTTAAAAAGAAATTTTTTTTACATTTCTTTTCTTTAAACTAAGTGTCTAAATCACCTCGAAAACAAATTCTTCCTCTTCTTTTTCTTCTTTGAACGCTCAGACAGCGACTATTGACTACTGTTGTCTGTCATATAAGCAAAAATGAGTTGCACTGCCGTTAAGCCCCTGACAAGTCAGGCCCAGCCCATCTGACTTTGGAGTGGGAGGTAACATTTTTCTGTGTTAAGTCTCTCTGGGGGAAAAATGCAGGAGAATGTCCAGACCAAGAACGCAGAAAATATGCAAGAGGGAAGTGACAGGAATAAAAGAAACGAGGCAGAAACAAACAGAGTGATAGAAAAGAGAGACATTCCTAGCACAGAATTTCCAGAAAGTGGGGATGCTATTTATTCTGACAGCCACCCCCCCACCCCCTGCCCCCCAGCATTCCCACAGGGGAGTACATAGGGCTGTTTCTATTTCTTGGCAGTCGGCACAGCTAATTTGGTTTGCTCTATGAATATCCATTGATACTTTCCTCTGGGAAATGAAACTGAAAGGGGAAGAAGCCAGCGTGAGAAAGGGAAAGAGACAGAGAGAGAAAGACAGAGGCAAAGAAAGACCAAGAAACAAAGGCAGGTGAGAGACAGTGGCAGACAACGATGCATAGACAGACAAAACAAGAGATATTAAATCTATAGCATGTATAGGCAAACTGGTGGGCTGTCACAATGGTAGGTAGTGTGTGTGGGGGGTGAGGGTGGGGTGTGAGTGAGTGTGTGAGAGAGAGAGAGAGTGGGTGGGTGTATGTGTGTGTATACAAAATGTGTGTGTGTGCGTGCGCACATGCATGCTATCTGTCATCATGTCTGTCAGCATGCATGTCAACCTTACATGCTGTCAGCCTACCTGCCACACATTGTTGTTGTTGTGATGAATATTTATGTCCCAGTGAAATGTTCAGTGTGTGTGTGTGTGTGCGTGTGTGTGTGTGCGTACGTGTGTGCGTTGTGTGCATACGTGTGTTCGTGTCTGTTTGTGTGTTCGTGTTTGTGTGTGTGAGTACATGTGTGTGTGTGTAAAAGTGTGTTTGTGTGTGTGTGAGTACAACATGTGTTGTGTGTGAGTACAACATGTGTGTGTGTGTGTGTGTGTGTGTTGTGTGTGTGTGTATGCATGCTATCTGTTATTGTGTCTGTCAGCATGTATGTCAACCTTACATTCTGTCAGCCTACCTACCACATACTTCTTGTGATTATATTTATAATGTCCAAGTGCAATGTCGTGTGTGTGTGTGTGTGTGTTGTGTGCATGTGCGTGCGTGCGTGCGTGTGTGTGTGTGTGTGAGTGTGTGTGTGTGTGTTAATGCATGTATGTCACAGTGCCATGTATGTATGTGAGTTCATGCATGTGTGTCACTGTGTCACATCTGTGTGTATGTGTGTGTGTTTGTGTACGTGTGTATGTGTGTGTGAGAGAGTGTGTGTGTGTGTGTGAGAGAGTGTGTGTGTGTGTGTATGCGAGCACGCGCATGAGTGCAAGCATGTGTGTACATGACCATAGTACATCTACATGCAATCATGCTTACGTACACATGGGAGCATTTGTTTTACACAGGTCTTTTTTTCACTATTTCTTGCCTAAAGCTCTGAGGTTCACCAATGGTCAGATTTTATATATGCAACTGTTCTTACCCACCACTAAGGTAGCCGCATTCTGACTTCAAGATGGTGTCTAAACATGACACCTGTGTGCATGCGCTTTTTCAGATTTTGTCATCCGTTCCTACCAGAACAAAAGGGCCTACTCTTCCAAAAGGCAGAACGGGTTTTATTCTATTGTATTCTTTTGAGGATAATAGAATAAGCACTCGTTGCTTTTTTACATCCAGTCGCGGTGTGTATGCAGTTTGTTAATTTTGTCATCCGTTTTAAACATTATGTGCAACATATTCTTCAAACATTCACACACAGGGCCTCAGTTTATAGTCTCATCCAAGTACTGCTTTACACCTTTCCATCCCACTCCTTTCCTTTTCAAATTAGTTTACAAAGTAACTGTTGCAAAAAAAACTACTCCTGAAATATTATTTTTAGCAAAATATACTTTTTTATTTTTAAAGTACTGACACTGACAGTGCAAAACCACTCTGTGCACCATGAACACATCATCTTTAAAACAAAAATATTGATGTAAACTAAGTACCTAGGACTACATTTGTTGTAGTGTTGTAAACGTTTTCTTGAGACTGTCTTCAGCAATGAAAAGCTCTTAGCCTAACAACATGCACTTTCGTTTAAAAGGGGGAACAAATCCTACAAAGTCTGAGAATGGTTGGCTACATGGTGATGTATTCGAAAACAGTCTTACACGCAAACTCCTCTACCACTGATCCAGTGTGAATAATTCATGGTCTAACACTGTAACAATGATTCCCAGGTGGGATGAGTGAGTCAGAGAGCATAATTATATTCTGGGTGATCAAGGTGTTAAGTCGAGGAACATCCAAAAACACACACACAAACACACACACACTCACACACTTACACACACACACACACCACACACACAATGACACACACAATGACACATGTGTGCATGCACACACACACCACACACAAACACACACACACACAGAGTCCTTCAGATAAGACTATAAACCGAGGTCCCGTGTGCTAACGCACACAGTACATCTTGTGCACACATAAAAACTCATTCCGCTTTCCCGAAGAGTAGGCCATTGTGTGCCGGTGGGAACAGATGACAAAATTTACAAAACTGCATGCACACAGGGACTGAATGAAAAAACACATGAGTGCTTATTCCATTATCCTCAAAATAAAATAAAGTGATTAGCACACACACACACACACACACATTTTACATCAACAAGAATAGCCCTCGCTGTCAGTTAAAGTCATGACTACTTTTTATCACTCCATTTTCTTTTTGTTGTTGTTCCTTAGCTAGAGCTCCCAGGTTCACCAATGGTGAGAATTTTGCATTGCAACTGGTTTTTCCCCACCACCATTAAAGTAGAGATCTGCATTCCGACTTCATGGATACAGCTGGGAACTGAATCTACAGGCATTTTGTCAGGACTCTTGGAAGGTACTTCCCTGCTCCTTTTCGATTTTCAACTGTTGTGGGTTCTTCTGACATGAACAAGTCCATAAGCACCCAGACCCAATTGGTTTAGAGTCTCCTTCCAAAAAAACTTGACATTCAGTTCAGTCTTCCCATCAAATTGGGAAGAAAGGGCAAGGCTGAGAATCTAAATGGCTCCACTTTGATTTTAGTTCCGTTTCATTGTTCAATATATCAAAACTACACACACAAACCAACCAACCAAGAATACAAAAAATCTCTCTCTCTCTCTTTCTCTCTCTCTCTCTGTCCGCCCATATCTCTTTGCTTCCTGTTTTTCTCTCTCTTACTCTATATATAAAAAGGAAAAAGGTAAAGGAGTCCCATAACCTATAAGGTCGTAGGGGAGCGAGGCGTCAGAGACCTCACTTCTCTAGGGGCCAGCATATTGAGGGCGGCGCCCATCTCCTCTCCCTCACTGCTTTACCTTCCCTGACCCTAAAGAGGGCAGGTACCCATTTACAGCTGGGTGAACTGGGGGAACTGTACTGAAGCCAAGGCGGGCAAACGGTCACCCATCCAACTGGTAACCACGCTCGACGCACTCTATATATACATTATATCAATTATCATATTATTAGTTAATTACTGTTCATTTCTATACAAGTGTCTATATATTATATTAAACCAATGTTTCTTGGGGACGGGATAGCTCAGTGGTCGGAGCACTCGCTTTCCCCCAGCCAAGTTAAGCAGCGTCGAGCGTGGTTACCAGTTGGATGGGTGACCGTTTGTGCGCCTTGGCTTCAGTACAGTTCCCCCAGTTCACCCAGCTGTAAATGGGTACCTGCCCTCTTTAGGATCAGGGAAGGTAAAGCAGTGAGGGAGAGGAGATGGGCGCCGCCCTCAATATGCTGGCCCTAGAGAAGTGAGGTCTCTGACGCCTCGATCCCCTACGACCTTATAGGTTATGGGACTCCTTTACCTTTCCTTTAATGTTTCTTTCTGTCCATACATTACATCACTGTTCCTAAGTGCTTAACATATCACACACACACACACTGCATGCACACACACACACACACACTTTCATAAAGACAACTTTTAACACAGCCACATGCATGCATGAAAGAAACAAACACACATATGTGCGCATGCATGCACGCGCATGCACACACACACACACACAACAAACACACTCACTCACACACACACACACACACACACACACAGACGATACTCAAGCCTGATCTAAAAAAGAAAATTCCAACACTGATATTACTTGTATACAACTCACCTTGTTCTGCAGATTTGGAAGAAAACTTTGGAAGTGGAATATCTATGCCTGAAACAAAATAGCATCAAATATTATTATTAGCATCTGCTTACAGGACTGGAGACTGACTGTCCTGTTGACAGTGTTTCCTTTATGGACTTTATATATATAAATTTAACTGTCTGACACTTAATACCTGTGATGTATATTTTTACTACACTTTTTCACCCACGTTTTGAGCTATCTTTTTTTTTTTAAATAGCACACATTTCATTTGTACATTATATATACTGTTTACATACAGCACAAACTGTCTATAAGACAATAGCCCTTATCTGTCATGAAAGCAAGATCCTGTTGATCATAATCTTAAATAGGATGAAATAAAAAGTAGAGTTAGAATACCAGACTGTCAGGCAGGCTACAGATGAGGAACAACAGACATGTTATTCATGCTCCAAAACACCACTGAAAAGATGAAAAGTACAAATGAAGAACTTTTTATCACCTTCATAGACTACAGCAAAGCCTTTGAATTTAACAGTGTGATTCACCTACATCTCTTTGACACAATGAATACAATGGGCTTTTCAAAACACTTTATCTCCCTATTTCCTCACTTTATGAAGACCAAGAAGGCAGTATCAGAATGGACTAAAGGCCACCAAAAAATGTATTTCGGAAGAACTACAACAAAAAACTGAATTTTTGGCCTGGGTAGGAAAAGAAAAGGAAATATTCAGCATTTAGACATGCTATGAGATATCAGAGATGCCGTGTAATGAAGACTGTGGCCAGACAAAATATAGGGACCACACAGTTGAGCTACATCCACTCAAGTAGGTGCACTTCCTTAGCAGCATCATTACATCATCCTTATCACCACTGATAATTACCAATAAAAGAAAATTTCCTCTGATTCTACAGCCCTAGTGGCTCTCGTCTCAAGGTGACCTCAGTTTCAGTTTCCTATACACTTCTATGCCTGTGGTGAGTGATGAAGGTGTTTTTTTAATTTTATTTCATTTTTTTATTTTGAGAATAATGGAATAAGCACTCAAGTGCTTTTTTACATCCAGTCCCTGTGTGTATACATGCAGTTTTGTCAATTTTGTCATCCATTCCCACAGGCGTACAATGGCCTACTCTTCCAAAAAGCAGAACAGAGAAGGTCATTCGAAGGACACTGTGATGGTCACCATCCTGAATGCTAAGCATTTCACTCACTCAGTTGGGCTCCATGACTAACTCACTAAGCTATTATCGTCATCAGTAGGGGGCTTCGCAGGTGCTGTCCTACATTATATGTTAGCTCAGCCCCCCCCCCCCACCCCACGGCTGGTGGCCCAATGGCAGCCTAAGGCTAATGATGGCTTACTAAGTTCCCTGTGGACTTATGGCTTTGAGATTGTGACATGACAAGCCTAAGCACAGTCAGGGAGGAGAGAATGAAATGAGTGGCATGCATACACACAGCAAGACAGGAACATCACAGAAGTCTGAGGCAGCACCAACAGAAAAAGTAAATCGGATAGTTATGAGATAATCATAAATGGTTAAGTCTGAGGAAGCACCAACACAAAAAGTCAATCAGATAATTATGAGATAATCATAAATTGTTCAGTCTTCCTTAGCAAAACAAAAACGACAAAAAAACGAAACCAGGCTGCCTAAGCCACCTCAAGATATCGAAAATAAGATGTCTGGAACAAAATATGAAACTCTGAGCACATATGTTTGCTCAAATCTTTATCTCACAAAGTGATCTTAATGTTTTGCTCACAAAAAATAATAATAAAAAAAACACCACAGATCTATTAATGAATATTCATACATGTATCAGATATTCTCTCCTCACAAAAAAAATTGCATGACTCACAAACTTCTCACAAACAGAAAAATGTTAATGGTAGGGCAAGGAATGAAAAAAACACTACTCATAAAATCAAAAGGCAGTGTATATATGTTTATCTGTTAATCCAGACTTCTACTACTAGTACTAGTACTAGTAAAAGTATACTATCCTTACCTGAATTGAGGGTGTCCAGTTTGAGTGGCAGGTTATTCTGTGCGACAGCAATTAGCTTGAGGGCAATGTAGAACTGACTGCGCCCAAAGTGACCCAACCTTTTGGCACCACATAGCTCCCAGATCTGTGTCAAAGCAAACAAACACACCTGTATACATTGATGTTCACAGGCTGAATGTGTGTTGTTGTGTGTGTGTGTGTGTGTGTGTGTGTGTGTGTGTGTGTGTGTGTGTGTGTGTGTGTGTGTGTGTGTGTGTGTCACTGTGTGTGTGTGTGTGTGTGTGTGTGTGTGTGTGTGTGTGTGTGTGTGTGTGTGTGGTGTGTGTGTGTGTGTGTCACTCTGTGTGTGTGTGTCACTCTGTGTGTGTGTGTGTGTGTGTTTGTGTGTGTGTGTGTGTGTGTGTAAATTTATACATTTTACATCTTTTTGCAAGTTGTGATATTTCTTTAACAGACAATATCATGTGTATGTGTGTGTTTGTTTTAAAACATCCTGTGGAGGACTGGTTGCCAGGAACAGCTTAGATGCCTTCAGACCTGTGATTTTTCCAGTTCCTTCAACATCACATCACATCACAGAGTGCGTGTTTGTGTACATGCATGTATTAAAGTATATGTGTAAGTGTGTGTGTGTGTGTGTAAGTGTGTGTGTGTACCACTGTGTGTGTGTGTGTATAAGTTGTGTGTGTAAATGTGTGTGTGTACCTCTGTGTGTGTGTGCATGTGTAGGTGTGTGTGTTTACCACTGTGTGCGCGTGTTATGTGTGTGTGTTTGTGCATGCGTGCTTGCATGTGTGCATACATGCATGTGCGTGTGTGGGTGTGAAACCATGTACATGTGTGTGTGCATGTGATGTATCAAATGCATACACATACGTGTATGCATGCATGCATGCACATGTGTGTGGTGGGCATGTGTGTGTATATGTGTATATGTGTGTGTGAGAGAGAGAGGGGGTAGGGGTGAGAGAGAGAGAGAGAGAGAGAAAGAGAGAGAGCCAGAGAGGAAGAGTCAAAGTCAAAGTCAGTCAAATTTCTATTTCCAGATGGTACATACTAGTTACTACATACTACATTAAATAAGCAATGCACTGCTTTTTTTCATCAAGCCATCTATCTAGGAACAAAAACAACATTAATAATATTTAACAACAACATTATTATGACAACTCACAGTGTGTGAGTGTGTTTGTTTGTGTGTGTGCATGCATGCATGTGTGTCTGTCTGTCTCAGTGTCTGTCACTGTGTGTGTGTGTGTGTATGTGTGTGTCTGTGTCTGAGTGTGTGTCTGTATCTCTGTGTGTGAGTGTCTGTATGTGTGGTGTGTGTGTGTGTCTGTGTCTGAGTGTGTATGTGTGTGTATACTGTATGTGTGTGTGTGTATCACTGTATGTGTGTGTGTATATGAGTGTGGTTATGTAATGAACCACGGAACCAGTGTCTGTCATGTGTATGAATGATTTAAACCTTTAAGTTAAAATACCATAAAAAAAAACTTCCCTTTAATCAGATTTATAATCATTCTTAGTAGTAGTACACGGTACAAGTTGAGTTGAATTCATAACAACAAGACATTATTATTTCTGTAATTTTGACAGTCTGTCACTTTGTCATTGTGTAGTATTTCCTGTCAGTGCTACACAAAGGGAATCTCTTTGTTATGGAACAATGTCAACTATAGAGCTCTGTAAAACAGTAGAAATGTCTTTCACAGTTTCAGTCCCACTGATCACTTTTTACCAACAGACAAGATAGATATTAAAGAGATATGATACATACTCATCTACTGTCAATAGATCTAGTATCTCTGAAAACTGTCTTCTAACTATTCAATGAAAGTTCATGAAAAAGCTGAATGCTGATAAAACTAAGCCAATGCTAATGTGCTCTTGAGGTAACTCTACTGTCAATGTCATTATCAGCATTATAACTAGAAATATTATTACTAGATTAGTTACAGATACTTCAAAAAACGTGAAAACATTCTGGTATGCAGTGATCAATCAAAATATAATATGTTGATCGTTATGCTGAATTAAAATCAAATATATCATTATCACTTTGCAGACAAAGTAACAAGAAAGTTAGAAACCCTAACTTAGTAAGCAACTGACCAAGAATATTGTGTTTCACAAATTATATAATTATTTTACAATTCTTTTTAATAACTACAGTGTATGCTTTACACAAGTAAAAGTTACTGTCTTTCTGCATCACCTCATAAGAATAATATTCCAATCTAAAAAAACAGTGTGGTTAGTACACTTTAATTTTCTTACAAGTTACATGCCAAATGATGTTCAACAAACCTAACCTACAAGTAACACACTTATTATATGAATGAAACTTAAGCTGTTTCATCAGCAATGTTATCCCAAAAGCAAAACTGATAGTAAATCACTAAATGAAACTATCCTGGAGAATAAAGAAAGCGAGGAGGGGGGGCGTGGCCTATGAGAAAGGAGTTTGCCATGGCCCAGCCCAAATATACTGGTTGACCTAGGCATGTCCTGCAATGTATCTGAAGGCTGTGCTGCAATAATATACAACTTGTTACAAGCACTTTCGTGTCACTATGAAAAGAAAGCAATGTCACAACGCTGACCTGTTTTAAAACATCCTGCGGAAGACTGGAGGCCAGGAACAGTTCAGACGCCTTCAGACCTGTGATTTTTCCAGTTCCTTCAACATCACATGTCTGAAACAGTTCCGCGTAGTAGGCCTGCTCAATTTCTCCAAGCTTTAGGCCTTCCATTTTAATACTAAATTAAACCAATATGTTAACTAATTCACAGGAAAAAGTCTCTCATATAATCCGCAAAACACTGATCATCATTTCAATGCTCCTGCAGTCGACAGCTTAGCCTCCATCTTTGATCAATTTCTTGCTATGATGTCATAGTAGTATTCTCGTATAATGTCTAGTGTATCTTCAACACAAAAACAGCGAATGAAGATATCCAGTCTGTATTAATACAGCATTTTATGTAAACGTGTCCAATGTTGCCGTTTACGAAGTAATAATTCAAACAAAGTTATTTTTTCTCTTGTGAAGGATAAACAGAAGCCATCTGAGCTGAGCGGCTATCAATGCAGCAGCTATGCTTTTGTGTACCGAAGAACAAATTAAAGGCTGTATGAGCCTCACGGAGGTATGCCGATATTATAATATGAGCCCACCGCCAGGCGAATCTTCAGGCATCAATTATCACTGTGACCTTGTCTGCGTAGAAATTTAAAACTTAACATTGTGGGTCACATGGGGGGAAAACGGGGTGTCCTGACTTTTTTTGTTTTACTGGTGACCGTCAAGCCGTTGCTCATGCGGAACCTCATGTAAACCTGTTGTTGTTGTGATTATAGTACGTTCTAGCAAAGATTTCCGATTTAGGGACTGTAAAAACCAAACTTGGTGTCTAGAAAGAGCAATGATATAAGCAGAAGGATTGTCTGTTGGGTGGGGATGTTGTAAGAGATGTCTTGTTAATCTCCTCATATAAACCTGAACTTGAACAAGCCTTTACTCTGCCATGGCTTTGACCAAGACAGCACTTGCCAGCAAAAGCAAAGTGCTTTCCAACGACAATCCTTAGACAGGACAAGTTCCTGGTATCTTTAAAATTATATATTCTTGGATAGAGCTCCAATGTTCACCAATGGTGTGATTTTGCATATGTGACTAGGTTTTTGTTAAGAGGAGGGGATGATGTCTAGACATGATGACAGCAAAGTGCTTACGTTTTTGGTTGTTTTTTTAAATTTTGTCATCCGTTTTTGGTTGTTTTTTTTAATTTTGTTATCCGTTCTACTGGCACTCAATGGCCTACTTTGCCGAAAGGTGGAACGGATTTTAACGTGTACACCAAAATTTCTGCTTGTGTTCACATATAGGACCTTGGTTTATTGTCTCATCTGAAGGAAGTTTGAGGGAGTGGAGTCAGCACTAATGTCAACTGGCGGGGGGGGATGGGGGGGGGGGGGGGGAGGATCCCCTAGAACAGGTACCTGGTGATGGCTGAAACCCGGCCATCAGATCACAAGCACAACACTCTTAAGCTCTGGGATGTTCGTCCTCCAATTCATTTTTTCTTTTCCTCAGCTAGAGCTCTGGGGTTCACCAATAGTGAGATTTTGCATATGGGACCGTTTTCTACCCACCATTAGGGATGGTGTTCTAAGCATAGCACATGTGCATGTGCTTTTAACAAATGTTGTCATCCAATTCCTACCAGCACGAAATTCAGGCAAACACCATAAACAATAACATACGAATTTTAAAAAATACGGTATTGCCTTACCCTCCCATCAAAGAAGCTCAATGGCTTGAAAAAAACTTACTAATACCTGCTGTGCTAACCCCTGCATCTGAAACAGTAATGAAGAACCGCATGTTTTAAAGAGCGCTAACTGCATCTGTGTCCTATGCCAACAGCCTATCGCTTTCTGCAGTGAAACACTTAACATCGGAGGTAGAATATACTGCGATACAGAGAGCCTTGTGTACTTTCTCTTCTTCTATGATAGGCTACCAACAGTATGCCAGAGAAACCAAAGACACCTTAAAAACGTGTTTTCACTTACATGGATCCAACTTCAGCAAAAACACTGGCACCAAAGTCCCTCTGCATTTCAAGCAAACAGATTGTTCCCTGTACTAATGCAAATGCATTGCAGTAGAGAACGTTCGCAGGAACATTTGGTCCATGAGACTGAACACAGAAGATTTTGGGAAGAACAAACAGAAGACAGCAAGTCTGTTTCTTCTGGGTCTCAACACCCTCAACTGGTGGGGCATTTTCAGTGAACTGTGGGAATGCACTGACCAAGGCCCATATTCCTCACATAATAATGACAAACATTGCTATCCCACTATTACAATTTTTGATGATTAAAAAAAAAATTAGCAGTCACTGTTATTAAGGACATGGAATTGGAACTGAAGGAACAGGAGGGTGCAGTTGACGTCAAATGACTGACAAGCCGGGCTAGGCTAGGGCAGCCTCTCTTTCACTTTAGATAAGCCACGCCCACTCTCTATAGGTTGTAGCTTTAATAGAAGTAGCTGACTCATTATGATTATTAAGATGTGATAACAAATTATATGCCTATTAATAAATATGTGTGTGTGTGTGTGTAGGGGGTAAATGGGTGGAACGGTGGAGGTGTGGGTGTTTGTTTGGAGGAAGAAGGGATGGAGGGGGCTAGGAAATGCGTGCATTAAAATGTGTGTTGTTTGGTTTTTGTTTTGTTTCTGGGGATGGTGAGGTGATAGTGGCGTAGTAGCCAAATACCCTAGTAATTATGTTTCTGCATGAGAATGCCAGTGTTTGTTGTTACACAGCAGTGTGGATGGGGTAAACACCTCTTTTATTTTGTTTTTGTTGTTGTTGTTTTTGTTGTTTTAGATTTTTGTTGCTTACCTAGTTTTTTTTGTTGTTTTTTTTTTTTTGGGGGGGGGGGGGGGGGGGGGTGTGAGGATGCAGGATAGCCTCGTGGTTAGAGTGTTGTGCTCGCAGTTTGATCGCTCAGGATAGAGCAGAGCCCAGTTCGAGCCATCACCAAGATGCCCCTGCAAGGGGATTCGTCCCCTGCAGATAACACCAGCACTGACTCCATTCTCCCGAAAGTCTTTCAGATGAAAGTATAAAAAAGGCCCCCCTTGGGGGGAAGCATGGAACATCTTGCGCACATTTTAAAAAACCCTTTTCTTTTTTTTGGACGAGGGGCCATTGTCCGGTAAGAACGCATGACAAAAATAACCAAAACAAGACTGCATATTTTTGTCTTTTTTTTGATTTATCCCCGAAAATCAGCACGCATGCTTGATTGGGAAAAAAATGGTTTTTATGCCAAAAAATTTCACTGTTGTTGACTCGGATTTCTAGTCGTTAAAAAGAAAAAAAAAACAAAAACCCAATCCGTTCCCCTGGGGGGGAAAAAGGAAGAGAGGAGCATTGGTGGAATGTAATCAAACTCTCTCTCCTCCCTTCTCTCCCTCTCTCTCTCTCTTTGTTTTGGTTTTTGTATTTTTCCTTGGTTTTTTTGTTGTTTTTGTTATTTGTTTTGTCTTTTTTTCTTTCTTTTTTTTGTTGGTTTGTTTTTTCTTTTCTTTTTTTTGTTTTTTATGGGGTTTTTTTTGGGTTGTTGTTGTTGGGTTTTTGTGTTGTTGTTTTTGTTTTTTTTTTGGGGGGGTAGGGGTTTTTTTTTATTTGTTTGTTTTTTTGTTGTTGTTTTAAAAGGGTTTTTTCCCCTTTTTTTCTCAGTAAAGGGGATAATATTGGGTTATTATTAAGATGAAACCCCAGGGGGGGGGGATGGATGTAAAAAAGCACATGAGTGCTTATTCATTTTCCCCAAAAAAAAAATTTGTCATTGTCTCTCCCCCCCCTTTTTTTTCCGGGGGGGGGGTATGGTTTACTCCTCTGCATGGATTTTTAAAGGTCTGCCCCTTGGCCCCAGCCACAAAGTTCCCAAATTTAAACAGATTTTTTATAATAAAATAATAAGTTTTGGAATTTAAATAGCGCTGAAACTTGTAAACCAAATCTATGGGAAAAGGCGGTTTTCGGGTTGTTCTGTTTCCCAACCCCCTGAAAGCTGACATAATTACAGGGCCTTTTAAGTTATTTTTCTTTAATGTGTTACATATATGAAAAAAAAGCCCGGGCGGGGTTTTTAAAAATTTTTAACCCCCTTTTAATTCCCCTTTAATTTTTTTGGGGTTTTTTTGGGGGGGGTTTGGTATGGGATGGATGAAAATGGGTGGCAAATATTCCCTTGCATTTTTTGAAAATTCTTTTTTTTTGAATGTTTTTAAATTAAATTTTTTTGTTTACAGGGATTTAAATTAAGAAAATTTTTGTTCCTCAAAAACTTTTTAAAAAAAAAAATTAAAAAAATTTTCATAAAAAAAAAACCCCCCCCCCCCCCAAAAAAAAAAAGGGGAAAAAAGGGGTTTTTTTTACTTTAAAAACCCAAAAAAAAAAACCCCAAAAAAAAGGGGTTTTAAAAAAATAAAAAAAATTTCCCCCCCCAAACAACTAAAACTAAAGGGGGGGAAAAAAAATTAAAAAAAAAAAATACCAAAATCAAAAAAAATTCCCAAAAAAAAGTAAAAAATTTAAAAAATAAAAAACAAAAACCCCACACCAAAAAAACCAACTAAAAATAAAAAAATATTTAAAAAAAAAAAAAAACTTTAAAAAACAAAAAAAACCCCAAACCCCCCAAAAACCTTCCCTTTTTTTTTTCCCCCACCCCCCCCAAAAACACACACAAAAACCCCCAAAAACAAAACCCCTTTTTTTTTTAAAATTTCCCAAAAAAAAACTTTAATTTACCCAAAAAAAACCTTTTTAAAAAAAAAAAAAAAAAAAAAACAAAAAACAAAAAAAAAAAAAAAGCAATATTAATTTTTTTAAAAAAACCTCAAAAGTTTTTTTTTTTTCCCTTCAAAAAAATTTACTTTAAAAATAAACTCGGGGGAATAATTTAATTAAAAAAAAAATTTTTTTTAAAAAAAAAAAAAACCAAAAATAAAATTTTTTTTTTTTTTTAAAAAAAAAAAAAAAAAAAAATTTTTTTTTTTTTCACTTAGTTACGAGTGGAACAGGCCTCCAGAGGATTTTTTTTTTCCTTCAAAATAGCGTTTGCATCTGCTGTAGGCTATTCAATTCTCTCGTGTGGACATAAGGGCGGGGTGGGGAGGGGGGGGGGAGGTTAGGTGGAGGAGGGAGGGGGTGGTTATAGGAACTTCAATTTAATCCCAACTGTATTTAATAAGGAATATGGATTCTTGTACATTGTTCAGATACATGGGGTATAGTATAATGTTAAAAAAGAAACAGCTGTGTCAACATCGGCAATAATTAAAAAACCATACACATTGAGAAGGATTTTGATTGACTGCGGATGCTGCTTTGCAGTTTGGGCGCGGACTTCATTTAGACAAACGAAAGCGAACTGTGGGTGGCGAATGTCAGGTTGTCTTCAAGTTCTTTTGAATATTCCTGGACCATGTCAGCAGAGAAAGTAAGGTAATTCTGGAAATTCATGACAATTAACCACATTATTTTGTTTCTTTCATTCGCGTGCGCGATGTTAATCAGTTGTTAATGGTGTACGTTTCAAGAAGGAAATTGTAGTTGTGATTAAATTTTACGTCCCAGCCGAAGCTCTGATCCGTGAACTTTGCTTTAGTCTATAGTACCTGACGAGGCATAGAGGGCAAACATTCCCTACATGAAAATCCGATAACTCCGTTGGGACTCTGGTAACATCAAACTGGTTAGCCAATCAGTTGGTGAACAGAAACCAGCTCACAGTAAGGGGAGGGGGAGTTTTCTTTGATGTAAAAAAAATATGTGACTCAAACTGGAAGAAAAAAGTTTTGCTCCGTCCTCGATAGAGTTCTCTGTACTCTACTGGTACCCATGTAACCAATACAACCTGTGGCATGTTGGGGAGGAATCCCCAATAGAAAAACAAAACATTATGAGACTTGGAGTGGAGTTGGCGCCTCCTAGGAAATATCATTATGACCACAGGGACATGACATTGAATGAAAATGCAAAGCCAATATGTGGCCCGGGTTGAAGACATTGACATTCTAAAGTGCTCTATATACAAGGGTGTGGAGTTCGTTTTATAAGTTACTTTAGTGACAGTCAGCTCTGGAGTTAAAAACATTACTTAAGCTCCCTAGAGAACCAGATTACCATGGTACATGGTACATCCCTACACTCATACCAGTGTGGGAAAAAATCAAAGAACTAGATAGTATGAGTTAGCGCTATAAATAGGACTATTATTGGCATTAGGAGAGTGAGATGGACAGATGGTGAGACAATGACCTGAAGAAGGCAAACAGATCTGGTACAGTGGTCTAGAGAAACATGCACCTCAACATATGGAGTGGCATTTATTGTCTGTATGGAAGTTGTGGGGTGGGCATTTTCAGCTGTACACTGCTTCCAGCAGGTTGATCGCTTCCAGGTGTTGGCCAAGCCAAAGAAAGAACATCGCACCATCATACTCCAAATCTATGCTCCAACATCTGACCGTGCAGATTGAAAGATGTAAGAAAGATCTTTGAAGAGAACATTTTTTTGAAAGATACCACAAGAATAGGACATAATATTATTAATAATAATAATTGTATGGAATTTATACTAGCGTGATCTTGTAAAGATACAATCAAAGCGCTTTTTTTTTTAATGCGTGTGTATGCGGTCGTGTTTAATTTTGTATCTGTTCCCAACGGATCACAATGGATAATCTTTCGAACAGCCGGAAACAGGATTTAACGTGTGCGCAAGATGTTCTGCATTGCGTTCGCACTCGGGGGCTTGGTTTATACGTCCATTTTGAAGGATTGACATTCGGTTCGAATTTTGTCAACTGGGAAGAAAGGAGCGTGGCTGGGAAGCGAACCCAGAACCTCACGATTAGACTTGTGGCAGGCAACAGTCTTAAACCTATGTCTGCCACATAGTCATCATCAAGGGGATTTTAACGCCAAAGTAGGTCCTGACGCGACAAACCAATGGGCGGAACAGTTGGTACAGTTTGGAACTGGAGAGACCGTGACGGGGGGCTTCGCTATGCTGGAGTTTGCACCTGCTACCCTCAGACTTACATTGCCAATACCCTGCTTATCCCCACAAGCTGCGCAAGGAGGTCAACCCTTTGATGCGTCCCTAAACAGCAAGATCGATAAACCAAATAGATTTTATTATTAACACCAGGCGCTTCAATCCTAGCATCAACAGGCCGAAACAATAACCTACCCTGGAGCTGACATAGGCAGCGACCTACGACCTTGTGCTGCTGGTATTCAAAATGAGAAGTGAAGAAAAACAAACAGCCTGCAACCCCACGATATCCAAATATTTGATGTGACAAAATGAAAGATTACAAGATGGCGAGATCTTCCAAAGCTAAGCTTGCGCGTCGTTTTGCGGTCATTAACCCTCAGGACAATACTTTCTATGACTCTCCCAACAACTTTAATGAGGCAGTTCTGAGAAACGAGCGAGGGAGGTACTCGGTAAGTCAGAGGTATAAGACACTAGCCATGAGCTACCAATGACAAAATCTTGGACCTACTTGCGTTACAAGAAAGGAGGGCACTGAAACCAACTGGTCTATCCAACCTAAAGAATACCGGTAGGCCAACCAGAGCTTGTGAAGAAGTCAATGTTAAAGGCCATGAGAGAAAGTGGATCAGTGATCAATGTTGATGAGATTGAAAAAAAGCATGAAATGGGCAAACAGTAAAAGGCATACGTCTACCCTGAAGAAGCTCACATAATCCACTTCAAACCAATTCATCAGCATTGAAGACAGCTCGGAAACCTCCTTACGGAAAGATCTGCTGCTTTGAACAGGTGGTATTCTGAGTATTGTCAAGAAATATACAACTACCAATCACCTGACAAGTGCATAATAGAAGAGGACAGCAGCAACATCAAGAGTACCCCTACAACATATTACCTATTTCTGAGGAAGAAGTGGAAGAAGCTATCCGCAGTTTATCAGTGGAAAGTTCCCAGAGACAGACAATCATTCAGCAGAGCTGCTCATGTCATGGTGGTTGAAACAGTCATCACACATGAGACAGCTATATGTCAGATGACTTGGAGACAAAACAGGGGCACAACAGAATGGACACTATCACTCTACTTACCCTGACAAGATGGGGAATTTACGCCAAGCCAAAACTATAAGAACAATCGCCTTTTCAGCCTCGCCTGCTAGTTCATGCTCAAGTTATTTGGGAATCGACTCGAGGAGGCAGAAGAACACTTTGCAGAGGACAAGCTGGGTTCAGGGAGGCAGGAGCACTACGCGACAGATTTTTAACTGCTCTACATCCTGATGAAAAAACATCTTCAACTTTCTGAGAGACTGTTCCCAACTTTCATCGACTTCCAAGAAGACTTTCGACAAGTGTTGATGGCACGAGGCCTGTGGCAGGTCCTCATGAATGTTTGGCATTGAAGAAGGACTAGGTGCAAACCATTATGCACTTTACAACATTGCAAGCAGTGAGGTCCTTATGAACAATTTCAGGTTGGAGACTACTTCAAATCCACAGGTTGGGGTCCGACAAGGATGCCTCCAGTTTTCTGCACTGTAGCTGTATAGATCTGTTCTTGGTAAAACATGAGAGAGACCCTCAGTCTTCCTCTCTTCCATCTCCATTGGCGGCACAGACCCCTCACAAACTTGCGGTGTGCATGACCATTGACCTCATGGGCGGGGGGGGAAGTAACACAGAGCTGCAAGATCTTTCACCAGACTTGAGATCAGAGCTGGTGCATATGGGATGGGAGGTGAGAGCTCAGAGAAAAAGTATAAGTACTTGTGACAGCTTGAGCAACGCACTGCTAAAATTTACCATGAACGGCCAGCAAACTGGAGGAGGTAGACGCTTTTTTAATACCTTGGCGCTACACACACAAAGCCTAGGGCGATCGACGACAGAAAATCAAAGTCAGACTAGCCATGGAACTTCTTCCATGACAAAAACTCACCCACCATGTGGAAAGTAATGTGGATCAGTTTCCCATTTCATACTAAGCTCTACTAAGCCTAATTCAGACTGTCCTGCTGTACGGAAGTGAAACCTGGGACATTGACTGCTGTCAACAGCAAAGCGATTACAGTCTTTCGAAACATATGCCATAGAAAAACTGCTGGGCTATTCCTGGAAGGAACGAAGTCCAATGATTTGTCAGAGTCATTTTACTCGGGCTGGCAGGTCCAAGGAAACCCCTTTCACCCATCTCAAGAAAGAAATAAGCTGACCTTGGTTCGGCCACGTCACCCGCCTCAACACTCTGCAATTAACAGTACTGCAGGGAAACACTCGAATGGTGGGGGGGGGGGTGGGATGGCAGAAAGGAGGCGGAAGACATAACAAGTCATGGCCATGGACTATCATCAGAGAATGGACCAGGATGAATGATCGACATACTGCGCAGTGCCGAGGACCGAGATGGATGGAGGAGGCATACCAGGCATCGTCTTTTCGTGTCTCTCCATGACCGACAACGGTCACGGACCTCGATGTAGGATGATGATGATGAAAGAGCCTAAGCACATCAATATCAGATCTTATCCTCCGTTTTGCCTCACAAAGCGGCAAGCAAGCAAGCTAGGCAGGCAGGCACCCAGCAAACACCACAAACACACACACCACACACACTCACACACACACTCACACACACACAAACCACAACACTCACATAAAATGCATAACTGCCGCTGTCTTTACAAGAGGGATGTTTGCCTTCTAAAGAAGACTTGTGGTTCAGTTTGGCACTTATATCATGAAACTTATCATTCAAAGGTTTGTGCAAGGACCTAGTCGACAAAGTCTAAGTACAACGTTTTCTCTGATCGGAATCATAATGTGTCATAGGACTGCTTGTCAAGTCTGTATTTACAGACTAAGGCTCGAGGATTATCAAAACGTAATTCGTCGTAATGTGTTCATGTATTTTGTGCGTGATCGATTACGGCCATACAACATGTTATGTTTTAATGTGATCAGTTGATGCCTTATTTTGCCGGCTTGGTTGTCTTAACAAAAACTTTAGCTAGTTTATCACACAGACATTTGGTGTTGATAATCCTTTAAAATGCTTGAATAGGGAAAGGCTTGAGTAAGAGCCCAGTCAGTAGGTTTTTAAAAAAGATTTTTGTTGTTCTTTTCAATTAAATTTTTTTCCTTTTTTTCTTAACAAAATTTCTTTTTTAAACATCACAACTAGAGCTACAGATTCCTAGCTTGTAAGTATACAGACCACACCACACCACACACCACACACACACACGCACAAACACACAAACACACATCCCTTACACCACATGCATATAACCCCCCAAATACACACAACAACCACACACACAAAAAACCCCAACACGCACACATAAACACAAAACACAAAAACACAACCAAATCACACCAGGCTACTACACGTGCCGCAGCAACAACCCCCAACATTCAAACACATGCGCGCCCCACCTCACACACACTCTAACACAATATTACACGATCACCCCCTTTAGTTCTCTTTTTTCTTCACATAAAAAAAAATTCGGGTACACACACACAACCAATACACACAGACACACACATGTGGTCAACACACACAACACACACACTTGTTAAAATAAACGTAATTGGAAAAACGTTAAAATTTTAAAAAAGAACACACCCCGATCAATTAAAGGACGTTTTTAAAGGTTCCCTGATAATAGCCTTATTTCATTTTTACGGCCCCTTTCTCAAAAAACTTAAGTATTGAAACCACAGAAGATTTAAAACACAATATTTTAAAATAACTTAAATGCATTTAAACAAATTTGAAAAAAATGTCAGGTGCCTCGGGGGGAACATTTTCCAACACTCACACCCTTTTGATGTCCAATACCTTTTTTTTACCCACATTTTGTAGCATCGTGAAACTGCGTTAAAAAACCCAAAAATTTAGCCTTTGCCATTGTTAAATTTTATTGCACAGCCCAGTAGAGTATTTTTTGTAGTTACTTTATAGTTTTTTCTGTTAACAATTTGTTGAATTTAAATTTTGGCTCATTTTAAATTACCCCCCGCCCCTACCCCCCTTTTTGATTGTATAAAAATTCCCCACCACTTTTTCCCATCAGTTTTTTATGCCCACCCCTTTATTCCCACTAATTTTCCACCCCCTCGTTGATATCCCCGAGGTAAACAGGGAAAATTGAAGACAACAACAACAACACCACAAAAACCACACACACACACACACACAAACCACACACACACCACACACACACACACATACACACAATGACACACAAAAGACAAAACCATACAACAGCAACAGGCAGGCCCCCTGTGGGACCCCCGGGGATGCTTGCAAAGCGAGCATCGCAAGAATAGGACTTGCCCCCCAAACCCGGGCATTCAAAAAGGAAAAAAAAGACAAAGTGAACCCCTTTTCCCCCGGAGGGGTTGACCGGGGCTAAAAACCCTGTTCTGAAAAAAAAAAACGTTTGTTACGGAAACGCAACACAAGAAAAACACACTGGGTGGCGGGCTTCCAGAGTCTCGAAAGTACTGCATAATCATAATGACAGTGGGAAAGCTGAAAAGGAACCCAGACAGCTCCAGTGCAAAACACTTAGAACACTT
This sequence comes from Rapana venosa, assembly GCA_028751875.1. NCBI lineage: Eukaryota > Metazoa > Mollusca > Gastropoda > Neogastropoda > Muricidae > Rapana > Rapana venosa. Next base: position 17,888,419 of record CM054145.1, read on the forward strand.
GCGCAAAATCAAAAAAACCTTTTTCTGCTTTTCAAGTGGGCCCCTTGGTCCCGGTAGGAATGGAGACAAAAAAAACCCAAACCAGCTCCATAAGATGTCATGTTTGGGATTTCCCCCCTGAATTTTGGAATTCGGTTTTCCCCCCGGGGGATCCAGGGCTCTTTAGTAAAATTTTTAAATGCACCCCCACCTAAAAATTATTGCAAGAAATTTCCCACTTTTCTTCTTTTTCTTTTTGTTTTTTCTTTTTCTCCCTTTCCTTTTTTATCCTCTCTCTTGCTTATCGTCTGCCTTCCCCTCCTTTTTCCTGCTATTTTTCAAGCAAATTTTCAAAAAATTCTGTTTTTATTTTATATGACTTTTTTCCCGTGTTTTTTTTCTGGCAGCCAGGGGTCATTTTTAGAACTGATTGGTAAGATGTCCATTCGAGTGTTATTTGCAGGGGCACTTTTTTTTGTATTTTTTTGTTTTTTTAAAAAGTTTGGGCACAATTTTTTATGCTTTTTGTAATCTGGGTGATAAATTAAGCAGAAAGGGTGGATCCTCAGAGCACCTGGTTTTTTAGCTTAAAGGGAAATTAAATGATTGAGGTATTGTGTCTTTAATGTTGTTTTTTTTTTTCCCGAAGGAAATTTAAAAATTTTTAAGGTTTTAGGAGGTTTTTTTTTGAATTTAAGTGAAAGTTTCTGGAGCGCTGAAACCAATGAGGTGACCCCTGATTGGCTTTCAACGGTTTCATGGTCAGTAGGGGTATAAAAAAAATGGCATAGGACCTAAATGGTGGGGGGGAAAAGGGCAGTTGCAAACAAGAATACTCCCTTAGTGAACCGGGGGCCTATGCTCTACCATGAACAAAAAATTCCCCCCCCCCCCCCCAAATTTTTTTTTAAAAGCAGACGAAGATCAAAGATCTTTCAAAATCCTATCCAGGACACATTTTTCCCTCTTCACACAGACACATACATGCAAACATAATGTTAATTCTTTGGGAAATCTTTTTTGGAAAAAAGATTCTTTCCTTTCTTATTTCTTTGTTTTGGGTTTTCCCCTATTTGTAAAAATAGTTTGTTCCTCATCAAATGTTTTAAAGCATTCTGCACTTTTTGACATTGTTTCTGAAAAATTTAGTTTTTTTTTTCATTTTTTTTTTTCTCTTAATTTTTTCTTCTGTTGTGGGGGTGTGGGTCAGATGGATTTGGACGTCTTTAAGTTGTAAAAAGTTGGGAAATTTTTTTGCCTTAAAAAAAGCAAAAAAACCTGTTTAACTAAAATGAATCCTTTTAATTTGTTGTGCACTTAATTTAATTCAAATTTTTTGGGTCAGGGTTTATGTTTTTCCCCATGTTGATGATGACCCCCAAAACAGCGAGAAGGGAGCTGTGTTTTGGAAATTGGGGACATTGATTATAGGGGTCTGCCTTTCCCCAAAAACCACGGTACCCCCCCTCTCTGGCATGGGCATAAGGACAGCAGTTTCGAGATGTTTCCAAAAAAGCCCCCCGGGTGCAGCAAAGACTGTGCAAGTCAAGCCCTTATATCTTAGCAAGGGGTTACAGTCGTTTTCTTAAGACTAAGGTAAAGAGGAATTCCCTATCATTTAGTTTTGGAAAAACCACTGATCATACAGCCCCACTTCACTGTTGCCCCAGCATCAATAGTTTTATCAAAACATAAAAAAGCCCGGGGCTGAAAATGCTCATATTCCCCGTCAGCTCAAATTTGTTCATCAACTGTTTGGGTATGTATCCCAAAAAGGGTGAAAAATGTGAAAGATGATTATAGAAGGTGGCCATTGGAACAAGGGAAACTTCGAAGTAGCAGGAACCAGCAATCTTTACGCGGGGTATGGTAACCAGAGGCACGTTGTATTTTTATTACATTTCAACGCGTTAATTTCTTTATAGAGCTTATTCTTTGATGTGGTATTTTGACAATTTTTTGAAAATTAGCAAACATAATGAATTGATGAAACCCAAAGGAAAAGTATTAATAAAAAAATGTTAGTGACGGTAAAAAACATGGTGACCAACACCAACTCTTTGAAATGCTAGTACAAAGACATGTTCCTTTGACATTTCAGCTTAATACTTTTTTTGCACAACACACACAATTGTTTTACGAAAAGAAAGTATTGGGGTAGAAAACAAACAAAGAAATTAAGGGAAACTCTACAGGCAGCTCTGAAGAATTCTACAAAAGGGGGTTTTAAAGGGGGAAAAACTTAACAAAACACATACATGCCACCCATTTTCTCCTTTGTCTGCAGGTGTATTCTGATTTTGCAGTGGAGTTTTTTTTTTTTTTCAAACAAAATTTTTTGCCTGTAACCTTTCTTGTGGCAATGGGTCTTTATACCTTACCTAAATGTATATTGTACATGGGGTTTTGGTTTATTGTCTCATCTGAAAAACTACTCATGGTGTTGTGCAGAAAGAGTCAACAGTCTGCAACTTCTTGCTTTTTAGTTGAATACATTTCCCTGAAGTCTAAATGGGGTCACCTTACGGTTTACCTCAATTCAACCCTGAGCCTGAGCACTGCTTGGGTGAGTCAGAGTAGTTTTTCCAGTCTGAGCCCAAGCAGCTCTTGGGCTAGGTACCCATTATGTTGCTGTTGTTGTTGTGATTGTATTTGATATTATAAGAAAACAACATAATGGGTACCTAGCCTGGGAGCTGTTCAGGGTTGAATAAGTTAAATGGTGAGCAAAAGGGTCCCATTCACAATCATTTTAACCACTGATTTCAAACCTTTGAGCTCTTGCCGAGGAAAAAAAAGAAAAAAGAAAAAAAAAGGGAAGTAGATTATTACTAGATCATAGTAGATGACCAGTCACCAGCTTTACCAGTCATCCAGTCCACAAATATTGTGCTACATGTCAGACAAGTCTGTATTAAAAGCAGATGAGAAAATTTAGACCATAAAATATAGCGTTTATCTCCATCACAGATGCCCCTTATTAACCTTTGGAGCACATCAATGCGAGCATCATCATTGGATTTCTCTTGAAAGGATGACATCTTTTCTTAGGTATAGCATGGATCCTGAAGATAAAAATGGTTTGAGAGCAAGTAGAGGCATATTGATTTCCAGATAGTACACACGAAAGTCCTTTATGTCATTGTCTTCTTGAGACTAAAAGGAATGCGCATCATCGGCTCGTTGCAGGAGGCTTTGATGATGCTGTGGAGGAGAGGGTGATCAACGAGGAGTACAAGATATGGAAGAAAAACACGCCTTTTCTGTACGACTTGGTGATGACCCATGCTCTGGAGTGGCCCAGTCTTACCGCCCAGTGGCTGCCGGATGTTACACGGTAAGGCTCTGACTGACAACTGGCAGTTTGATATTTGAAACAAAATCCAAAAAGTCTTTTTGTTGGTACTGTTTTGACATTAATACATACGTCGCTGTAAAGTGGGGTTTTGGCAAAGCCATGTTGAATATTATAATAAAAAGGGAGAGAGAGAGAGAGAGAGAGAGGGAGAGAGGAGCAACGGAGCATCGGTGAAGTCCAATCATTTAAAGGTAAGAAGAAGGGGGGAGTAGGAAGTCAATTAAAGCATGAGAACACTAAAATTTAAGAACGATGGGTTTATTATAAAAATAAAATGTTTTAAAATTTAATACGTGTATTTGAAAAACAAGTAAAAAGGCTTGCATTCAGCCTTTTTCTTACACATGCACGATCAAAAAATTTTTTAAAACAAATTCGTTATTTACCACACACACACATGCCGCACAAATGTTACTCAACATACACCCGTATACCAACACAAATTTCCAAACGAAAAATGTACAAAAACAAAAACTTTCAAGACAGCTAAAAAGCCATCTAATGCAGAATCCCTAGGAATTGACCAAAAAGGGAAAAAACAACCATACAAATCGGCAAAATAAACCAAACATTTATTAGCACAAGGGCTTCCTTAAAAAAAAAAAAAAAAAAAAAAAAAATTAAAAAGTATGTCTTACTGGAAAAAAAAATTTCTACAGCCCAAAAACGCTGTATATGTGGGGGGGAGGGGGGGGGCAGGAAAGGGACACTAATTATCAAAGAAGAAGGTAACTTACAACAGTAAATAATCTACAAATTTTAAAACAAGGGGGAAAGGGGGAAAAATTTTAAAAAAAAAAATTTTTTTTGGTAGACCTGATAGCGTGTAGTTTTTCCCTCCTCTCCTCTCTCTTCCTCTCTCTTCCCTTCTCCTCTCCTCCCCTCCCTCCCCTCCCCCCTTCCCCCTCTCCTTATGCCCTTTGTCTTGCAAAATTTCAATAATTTACGGGATGTTGTTTTTATTGCAGTTAGAGAGATTATCGTATATTTAAAGCGTACTTTTTTTATTTTTTGAATTGTTTTTTTTTATAGTCCATTTGGTTATGGGTTTTTAAATTTTTGTATCGTATAGGGTTCATTTTTTAAAAAAAATTGTTTTTTTTAATTATTAATTTCTTTTGTTGATTTTTTTTTCCCCCTTCCCCTTGAACCTCCTCCCCCACCCCCATCCTTTCCAATGTTTTTTGTTATCGTTATGTTTTGTCTCAGGGTGAGGGGGATTTTTTGTTATATTGTTGTTCAGGGTGAGGGGTGATTGTTTTTTAATTTGATCCTATATAATAACATTTTTATTTCTTATTTGACTTATGTTGCTTGTTTGATAGTTTCGTGTGAATATATTATTTTTAAAAAAGCGCTTTTAAAAAGAATGAGCGCAAAAAAAGCACCGTTGCTGGGGGGAGGAGGGGGGAGGGAGGTCATTTGAAGGCAATATTGTCGAAAATGACGAAACGTATCCCCTATATTTTCTAACTTTTGCCCTTTTCCCCTTTTATTTCTAAAGATAAACGTGTAAAAAGGGATAAACATAGGGAAGTAATTAGTTTGTCCTCGTTTTATTTTTTTTTTTTTTAATTTTTAAAACATTTTCTTTCAAATGTGTGTGGACGTGAGCGCGACGCCGCAGGGGGTTATGGTAGTGTGTCGTGTATATATGTAAGGGTAAAATTTTTATTTTCAATGTATTACCAACGATTTTTTCCTTTTTTTTCTGGTTAATTTAATGGTAAAAAGACAATAAAATTTGTACTGAGATAACTTAAGAAATTTTTTCTTAGATAGATGGCTTATGAAAAAAAGCAAAAGATTGCTTTTTCAATTACCTCTGGAAAAAAATTTTGACTTTACTTGATTTACCACACACGTTACCACACACACACACACTTTTAATCACACATAATATATCACACACACACACCCCACACACACACACACACACACCCACACCCAACACACCACACACACAACCCCAAAAAAGGGAATTTACGGGAGTAATTGGCGGGTGATGGGATTTCAGCATTGAAAGGCACTGGGAGGACAATCAAAAAAACAGAGGGAAAATTTTAAAATTGGAAGTTGTCTTGGGCGGATTAATAAAATTCAAAGAGGGTTTTGGGAAAGGGGGGAAGGGGAAAACCCCCCCCCCCCCCCCCCCCCCCAAAAAATTTCCCCCAAAAAAGATAGCAACTGCGAGGGGAAAAAAAAACGAAGGTAATCAGATTGGTGGTGGTGGACAGGGAAAAAATTCATGAAGAGGAAGAAGATTGTGGAGAGGGGGTTTAAATAGATGATATATTTTTTTTATCCCTGTTTTGCTGTATTTCGTTGCAAGTTTTAATCCAAATTTAAAAATTTTGCGAGGTGAACCCTGATATGGGCCCCTGTGGTTGGCGGGGGATAAACAACAGTCCTGGGTTTTGGTTGGGTTTTTTTGATGTTAGCCCGTGATTGTTTTTATTTTTTTATTAATTAATTTAAATTTAAAAATTTTTTTGTGTGCAGCCCAGACGGCAAAGGGCTACCTCTGATCGGGGATTCTGGGAACCCACACGTGATTCGTTTTAACTTTTTAAAAACCGCGTTCCGTTTCTCTTCTTACCACGTTTCCAAGATTTTTTGCAGGTCTTCAGTTTACACCTACGACTTAAAAAAAAAAATAAAAATCGAAATAAAGACGATCTACATGAAACTTTCTGTTTGTTAAGTTTGAAAAAAAAACCAATATTTCTTCGTTTGACTCTTTTTTGACTTGTTGTGGAATGGATGGGGAGAGTTGCGGGTTTTTGTTGGTCGGTGGTTATGCAATAATTTAAAAAATATGACATTTTAAGAGTAAAGAATTGTAAGATGAATAAAATAAAATCAAACATGCAAAAAATTAATAATTTTCAATAATATTAGAATAACATCAATCACCTCACAAACAAGCTATAGCTGACGAAAAGCCTTAAACGGGACGGTTTGTTCCAATTTTATTTTTCCTTCGTCAGTGAAAAACAGAAAAACCCCCCCCATAACCCACGAGTCAAGCACATTTTGCAGTTTTTGGGGCCCAAAAATTTTACGAAAATTTTTTCTTTTTTCCGTCACAGTCTATGCCCCCTCGGGGGATATTGTTTCCAACTTTAGTCTCTTCATCCTGAATCACCAAAAAACCCAGCACACGTTCCCCTCTGCAACTTTGAACCTCTGTTCAGCTTCTAAGTCCATTTCAGTCCACAAAGTTCAGATTTTGCCATTATTTTCCCAAAGGAAAATCCTCCAAAAAATTCTTAGGCCCCCCTTTTTAAGCCCCCTCCAAAAATCGTTACCAAGACTCGCCGGGAAAATCGAAAAAAAATTGCACAAAAAATCGATCACGGGGAAACAAAATTTCAAATGGCGGCAGCTACACTATCGGGAGCTCCCCGGGGCATGTCTAAAGTGATAAGGGGGGTGAGACCTGGTAATTTAAATTTGCGAAAGGAGCACCGGGGTCCCCCCGGTACCGGGGGGCGAACACGCCTGGCTTCGCGGGGTCAAGTTAAGAGGGGGGCAACCCGCCGACGGTAGTAGGGGAAATTAAATTCGCGTTTTGGCAAAAACTTTGCCCCGGGCAAACACGCCCCCCATGGGGATGCCAGGGGCTTTTTCAGTATACCCCACCTTCTGAAACTCTTGGTTTGAAATGCCCCTTTTTCCCTTTCTTTTTTATTTCCATTTTTTTTGGGTGCTTGTTATTTTCAGTCTTTTCAGTCCATTTTCCTGCCTATTTTCAAGCAAATCTTCTTTTCATGGATTATATGACATCTTGCTTGTATTGTTTTGTTGTGGCAACCAGGTAGTGATGTTTTAAATTCTGGGATGGGCACAGTGTGTCCATTCTGCAGTGCTATTTGCCCATTTTCCTTTAATATTTCTTTGCACACTTTATCCATTTTTACGCTTTTTTGTAACCTGAGGATGATAGGTTCATTGGTACAAGGTGTTGGAGACTTTTGTTGAGATTTTAGACATCCAGTATTGCATGCCGTAGAAAATTTTTATCAACTCATTTGCGACAGACATCTATAGTATAATGTGGCGCGGAGAAATGAGGGAGATTATTGTTGAGTTGTAGGGTTTTAAAATTATTTTTTTTAAAAGTAGGTTGATTTTCGGGTTTTGGTCCAGTGGCTAATTTCACTCATTTGTGTCCTGTGTTCAGATCTGATGAACAGAACCATCTGTTGCTGGCCAGTGTTCAGCTGCCTAATGACATTGCTCAGTTTGACGCCTCCCATTACGACAGCGACAAAGGCGGTAAGGAGGTGTCATAGTGTGATATGTCATTGTTTTATCATTGATTATCTGCACTTGTACAGACCCCCCTAAAAAATCTGAGTGGCAGTGTTGTAGTGATCGAATACTATCTGGCATGTATGTGTAATATCCAACTATACTGCAAAGTATTTTAAATGTGAATTGCGTCAGCAGCTTTATTGTATAATGAGTTTTTGCAGTCAACACATTACAGTATATTCTTTAACCTGCACTTTTCTTATGCAAAGTAAATTGTGTACATATCTAAAAGTGAAGATCATTAATTAAAAACAGAAAAATAGGTAAGACAAAGCCAAAAAAACCCCAACAACTAAATTCTACCATACTCAGATTGTAAAGCATCATTAGTTTGTCCCTCCCCTGCAGTCAACATCAGTACCAACTGACTCCACTTCCCCGGAAAGTCTTTTGGATGAGGAAAATACTGAGGTCCCATTTACATATGCACGCAGAAATCTGACTCGCATGTTAAATCCTGTTCCGCCTTTCGGCAGAGTAGGACATTGCATGCCAGTAAGAATAGATGACAAAATTTTTTTAAAGTCTGCATACTGTTGTCATGTTTAGACATCATCCTCACTATCAGAATGCAGGTTACCTTAACGGTGGGCAAACGGTCATGTGCTGAATCTCACCATTGGTCAACCTTGGAGTTCTAGTTGAGCAACAGGGGGACAGAACTCGAACTCGAATGATTTATTCATAAAAAGGCCATTGGCCCATACATGAAGGGGGTTGCCGAACTACTTAGTATTTTGGTGGGGGTAAAAGCAATAGTAACGACAACATGATACTGTATAACAAAAAGTCAGCTACAAAAATATGACTTAGGATAACAATATCTCTCTTATTCTGAAAGCTTTACACAAATATAAAGTGAGACTGCGCACAACCTCAGGATGACTTGATGCCAGGAGTAAACAGAGTCTAAATAAATTAGGGATGTAGTTCTGCCTAACATCCTCTAATACTGGACAGCACAACACAAACTGTACTTCATCCTCCAGTGCTTGCTTACATAATGGGCATAGTATCCTGAGGTCGTCAATATCATGTTCTCTGTATCTGAATTTATGAACATTTATATCTGATACGCCAAGTCTAAACTTAGACATAATTCTTTTCAAATGTATATCCATATCAAGTTTTAGATAAGGTTTGACATCATGCAGACTTATAAATTGTCTGTACATTTGAAATCTTTCACTGTTTTGTATGTGATCACTCCATTGCTGCCATCTGCAGTCAATCAATCTTTGCTTGAAAGCGTTAATAAACTCTCTGCAGTTTCCGACTCCTTGATTGAGCCAAACAAATCCAAACCCGAGTTCACACAAACAGGTACGTATTTGTGTCGCCCAGTTGTTTTTAACAGGGGGGAGAGAGAGAGAGAGAGAGTGTGAGAGAGAGAGAGAGAGAGAGAGGAGAACTAACTTGAACTTGAATGATTTATTCACAAAAAGGCCTTTGGCCCATGCATGAAGGGGGCTGCCGAACTGCTTAGTATTTTGGTGGGGATAAAAGCAATAGTAATGACAAAGTGTTGCTGTATAACAAAAAGTCAGCTACAAAAATATGACTTAGGATAACAATAGAGAGAGAGAGAGAGAGAGAGGCAGACAGAGAAGAGACAGAGAGAGAGATTGTGCCCAGTGTGTGACTGAAAACTGACTTAGCTGTGCCTAGGGAATGGTGTGGGATAAATGTACTTTTTCAGAGTTCGGCGGGTTTGGGTCAGTCAGTGGGAAGATTGAGATTGAGATCAAGATCAACCATGAAGGAGAGGTGAACCGTGCCCGCTTCATGCCCCAGAACCCCTGCATCATCGCCACCAAGACCCCGTCCAGCGATGTCCTGGTGTTCGACTACACCAAACATCCTTCCAAGCCAGGTCAGTTCACTTTCATGCCTCTTCGCGTTAGTTAACCGTAGAATACAAGACTGTGTATAGGAATATTGTGTGGTTCTGTAGTGTATTGTTTGTGTGCGTATGAATTTGTATTGCTGCATGTGTAAATGGGTGTGAAAAGGAGCAATTGACTTCTTGTCTGTGGAAATGCACTTGTAAAAAAATATAGCATGAACAGTTGTGCTGCAAGACTCAAAAGACACATTTTAGCTGGAATGTTACACACACACACACACACACACACACACACACACACACACACACACACACACACACACACACCACTCACTCACTCACTCATCACTCACCACACTCATCACATCCACACAAACCACAATCAACATACAAAATTACACACAAACACTTGCTCACACTCACACACACACACACTCACACTCACACTATTCTTAAAAGGCTGATGTATTTCTGTGATAAAAATAAAAAATCCCGGTCAATCAAGCGGGTTTTCAAAAAGACAGATCTGCCATAGATAACTTGGTTAAGCTATCAACGCATATAAAAATTCAATTTGCAAGAAGAAAGAAGGTTCTTGCAACATTTTTTGATATAAAAAAGGCGTATGATCAAGTTTAGCATGCTAAGTTGCTGTATTAACTTAATGGAGTCACAGTGAAATGGATCCCGCCATTTTGTGGTGACGCGGGATTTTGGCTATATTTGAAAAATTCAGCACATTTATCCAACATAATAAAGACTTACAAATTATACATCATTGAAAAGTTTCTTATGTCTACTTTTTAGATTGTTACACAGTTTTTCAATAGATGACTATAATTATTTTTTACAAATTTTCAAAGTGTCACTGAATGGGGAAAAATAAAAAGTTTTGAAAATTAGGGCTGCTTATCTTACATGGCTTGAACTGTTCATCAACTAGTCCCCTTGAAACAGTGTGGTGATTTTTCACCAAAGTAAAGTTCCCTGAAGTTGGCTGAATCCATCTGATGTAACGTTTTGCACAATGCAATTTAAAACAAAAAAAATCATAACACTGGAGGGCCCGAAATCCCAAAGGATACGCCTGTCAACATGTCAAAGAAAAGTAGCCATCACATGCAAACTAGGCAAGCTTATGGTCAAGGAAAGCAACTGTGTTTAGAAAAATGATTGCCCTACAGGCCAGAGTTCTTTCCTTTCAGTTGAACATCATTTAGTGTATTAACTCTCCTACTACTGTCGGCGGGTTGACCCGCCCTCTTACTACTTGGTCCGCGAAGCCGCGGGCGGGTGTGCCCGCCGAATACCTGGGAACACCCAGTGTCTCCCTTTGCGCTATTTATATACCATGGTCTCACACCCCTTATTGCTTTAGACATGCGCAGTGAGCCCCCAGATAGTGTAGCTGCCACCATTTGCAATTTTGGCTTCAGTTGATCGATTTTGGTGCCGATTTTTTCGATTTTACGGCGATGTCATCGAGTAACAATTTTTGGAGGGAGCTGCATCAATATGGCGACTGCTTCAACGAACTTTTTGGAGGATTTTCTGTGAAAATAATGGCAGAATCTGAACTTATGTGGACTGAAATGGACTTAGAAGCTGAACAGAGGATTCAAGAGTTGCAGAGTGGAATCGATGTGCTGTGTTTATTGGTGATTCAAGTGATGAAGATGACTACGACAGTGGTTGTAAACAACGATCCTGCGAGGGGGGCATATGACTGTGACTGGCTTAAAATGAAAGAATTTCGTGAAAATTGTGGCTCCAGAAACTTGCAAAATGATGCTAGTGACTCGTGAGTAGTATGATGGTTTTTTTCTTCTGTTTTTCACTGACGAAGTGCAAAATAAAATTGGAACACAACCGTGACCTGATTTCAATGGCTGTTTGTTCGTCAGCCTGTATGCTTGTTTGTGAGTGTGATTGCATGTTATTCTAATATTATCTGAACATTATTACTTATTTTGCATGTTTGATTTTATTTCACTTCATCTTTACAATTCTTTACCTCTTGAAATAGTCATATTTTAAAAATTATTGCATAACCACCGTAGCCAACAACAACCGCAACATCATCGCCATCAGCATTCCACAACACAACAAGTCACACAAGAGTCAAACTAAGAAATAATTGAATTTTTATTCACAACTTAACAAGTACAGAAAGTTTCATGTAGATCTGTCTTTATTTCGATTTTTTATGATTTTTTAAAGTCAGTAGGTGTGAAACTGAAAGACACTGCAGAAAATACTTGGTATACAGTGGTAAGTAAGAGAAACGGAACGCGGTAGTAGAAGAGTTAAAAAAAATCGTAACTGTGCCGAATCTTAAGCTTCAGCACGTCACAGTGAAGGAGAGGAGTGCCGAATCTTAAGATTTGGCTGATTTTTTTACAAATTTTCAAAGTATGTCACTGAATGGTGAAAAAGAAAGTTTTGAAAATTAGGGCTACTTATTCATCAACTAGTCCCCTTGAAACAGTGTGGTGATTTTTGACCAAAGTAAAGTTCCCTGAAGTCTTAAGATTCTTAAGATTCGGCACAACCTCATTGAGTTAAAAGTTTTTTGACTAACAGAAGTGTACACATTAGGGTAGCTAAATCGTATTCTAGGTTTAGATCTCTTCATATGGGACTACCCCAAGGTTCTGTTACATCGCCTCTCCTATTTAATATTTTGCTGCATGATCTCCCTATGAAATTATCAAAGGAAGTCGTCATAGTGCAATATGCAGATGATATATGTATGTGGATGAATGTTTCTATGAAACGAAACACGCCCAAAAGAGCATTAAACTACATTAAAAAGGTATACCAGAACCAGCTTAACAACATCAATAACTATATGCTCGAAAATGGATTTACTTTATCCACAGAAAAAAAACGTATACTGTGCTTTTTAAATAGTAATCCAGATGATCTACCAGCATTTAGAATTGGGACCAACAGTATAAAAACACCATAAAGTTCTTGGGTGTTATTCTCACATTTAAGCTACCTTGGAATGCACATACCGAACACAATTTAACTAAACCAAAGAAAGGCTTAAACTTTTTGAAGATGGTAAGTAAACAGTTCTGGGGCCAAGACACATTAAATCTGAAATATTTAGCTACTTCTCTTATTCATTCAAAATTATTGTATGGCCAAGAGGTATTTTTCAGTGCTCTTAAGTATTTACTTAACCCTAGTAGCGCTAAATAAACAGCAACAAGCCTCACTTCTATTGGCTGAATTAACATTGGCTAGCATTGTTTTGGAGCAGGGTGGGCTCAAACAACCCTTGATATTGATATATAAAACTGAATTAAATGTGTTAAGCTATAGATCACTGGAAAGAAGAGATAATATGCTTTTAAATGAGTATAATTTTATAATAGTGTGTAGTGTTTATGATTATGTAAAAAAAAATCCCAAAAAAAAAATCATGTTCGCACTACGATCACTGTTCCACTGTCAGGGCCCCGGATCGATTTTAACATGATAAGCAAAGTTCTTGCGGTGCATAAATGTCATGATTAGGTAAACACTATTCTTGACATTAGTTTTCAAAAAATAAGGAGTTTGTATCACTTTATCGGTCACCAAATACTCGGAAAAGTTCAGCGACAGGATCGACGCCATCGCGACCGTCATGGCGGAATGTGCGAAGTGGTGGCTTTCTATGACAAAAATCGCTTGATTTCATGTGATGCAAAGTACTCAGCAGCATAGCGATTTGACTCAACAACAGTTATTTCGAAGCTCGTTGCGTCAAATAAAGTAAAACAATCTGTGACGTCGAAATCGCCGAGTAGCGAAAAAGTCCATCCAGCAAATAGCACCGCTCGATTCAGTCCGATCGCGATCGATTTTTACCAAGTTTTTCAAAATATTCCACAATCCTTACCTCATCGTCTCTCTCATTGTTATTTCAACCAAATCCAGCCTCTTAAAACTCCTCCTCGCTGTCAATTTTGTAAAAAAGCTCGAAAAACGCTTTGAAGAAATTCTAGTGCAAACGCTGGCCGCCATTTTTGTTGAAGACGATCTCGGCTGGTCCGAAAAAAAAATTAAATACACTCTTAACCAATCAGATTCTTCGTTGCTTGTGTGTGTCAAACGACCTTCACCCCTTTCTGCGGGCCTACAACGGCCTTAACATTCATTGGCTGACCTTTGAAAGCGAAAGTAAGCTTTCAACTATGACCACCCACGTCATCCCGGAATATTCCGGGATCCGCCACACAGCCTAGACCCGCCTTTACCGGAATATTCCGGGAACCGTGCCACTAGGGTTAAAAGTTACAAAGTATAGACTGCAAAGCATACAGGCTGGCTCTTGGTGTGCCTTATCATGCCTCAGCCCTGGGAACATATAACGAAGTTGGCATTTTGCCTTTAGATGATTACCGTCAACTGGCATGTGCTAAATATGTGCTTAGAAACAAAATGACTGAAAACTTTATTTCAGAAGAAATAGAAGTAAAATCAGAATTTAATTTCCCTAAAAGAGCAAAATATATATCCTCTCTGGTACAAAACTCTGAAGTCAATCAATACAGCATGGACACACGAGAAGCAATCTTACCTTGCCCATCATGTAGATGAATAGAGCAC
>CM054145.1:17907323-18002323 GCA_028751875.1 Rapana venosa
TTTGCCTTTCCCCCATTCCCTATTCTGGGAAAAGTTCTGCGGAAGGCAAGGGAAGACTGCCACGATAATTCTCATGGCCCTGCGATGGCCGGCCCAGGCGTGGTTCCCGGAACTGCTACACCTGTCCCATGTTCCTCCGATAAAACTCAATGTGACAGGACGGTCCCTGCTCCAGCCAAGGTCAGGAATTCCACACAGTAATCCAGACGTTCTAAAGCTTCACGCCTGGCCGCTGTGCGGGACTCGATGTCTTTGTTAAGCTAATCTCCGGCAGTGATCGGCCTTGTGAAACAAGCACACAGGCCCGGCACTCAGGGAGTGTATAACGTTCATTTGAACAGTTGGCACTCTTGATGTTCTGCAAATGCGGTGTCATCCCACTCCCCTTCTTGCTTGCAGTTGGCAAACTACCTTGGTTTCCTTTCGTCAGAGAAAAATCTTTCATCTCTTCAGTGAGGGTACACAGGGCAGGTATCTGCACCACCATCAGCCAGTTGGGTGGTCTTTCCTTTACGGATGACCCTCTTCTACAGAATATCATTAGAAGAGTTTCCCTCCAAGAGGCTCGATTCGCACCCCGGCATGGGATCTCTTTCTTGTCCTGTCATCCCTGAGACTCCTCCCTAGGAACCCACCAGGGAATGTTCTCTCAAGTTCCTCTCCTACAAGACTGCCTTTCTTGTTTCCTTGGCATCGGGAAGGCGCTGTAGTGAGGTACACGCCCTTAGTGGACTCCCGTGTCACTCTGCCTCATCCCTCCAGGCTCTCCTTCTCCAACCATCGCCATTCATCCTCTGACTTCCAGTCTTGCCCCTGATGATGAGGACCATACGCTCTGCCCGTTGTGCGCTCTGCGGGTGTATAGGAAGCGGATGAAATCTTTTTGCCAGAAACAACGCCACCTGTTTCTTTCTTACAACGAAAAGTGTAAGAAAGACATTTGGCAATCATCAATCTCTCAATGGTTGAAAGAAGTAATCAAATTGGCATATACAAGGCCAGGCTCAGATTTAGCTGTCTTCTCCCTGAGGCCTCATGAGATAAGAGCATGGGCTATGTCGCTGGCAATAGCTCACAATGCCAGCCTCCAGAGTGTCCTGGATGTCGCATATTGGCGTTCTTCAGGCACGTTCATTCAACGGGATAGCCTAGTGGTTAGAACATTGCGCTCACAATCTGACGATCCGGGTTTGATTCCCGTTCAAGGGGATATTTTCCTCTGGAGTTAGCATCTGTGCAGTCTCCACTCTCCCAAAAAGTCTTTCAGATGAGACTATAAACCGAGGTCCCATGTGCGAATGCACGCAGAACATCTTGCGCACACGTTAAAATCCTGTTCCGCTTTTCGTAAGAGTAGGCCATTGTGTGCCGGTGGGAACAGATGACAGAATTCACAAATCCGCATACACACGGGGACTGGATGTAAAAAAGCACATAAGTGCTTATTCCATTATCCTCGATATATAAAAGAATAAATAAAATAATTCTACCTTCCGTCTACGTGACGATGGATCCAGGGGTATTGCCTCAACTGTGGTAGCTCAGCATCCCATCTCCTCCACTCGCCCTGACTTGTCTTGTCCTTCCAGACGTTAACAAGGTATGTCCTCCTTCCATGTAGTGCTATTCTGCATCAGTGAGCCATGGTACAGTATGTGTAATTAAAAGAGAACTTTTTATTCTAAAATACATTCAATCTAACATACTTACGTGGCTCACACAGAGACCCTCCCTTCCTCCCCACCTGTCTGGTTCCTTCATATTCCACTGTCAGGGTATTGCTTTCCTTGAAAAAGAGGAAGGTTCTATGTATGCGCAAGGCACTAGTACTCTCAGAGTTATGGTCTGTTCGGACTTTATTGTTTACGAGGCAGAAATGGCAAACTGCTGTCGCTATTGCATCAGTGAGCCACAGTATGTATGTTAGATATGGATCGGTGGTCTAGAGGTAACGCGCCTGTCTAGAAAGCGAAAAGTCCGGGTCTGAAGTGTGCGGCGGTTCGTACCCCGTTTGGACCGGAAATTTTTCCCCCATCCATTAGACCATGAGTGGTGGTCTGGGCGCTAGTCTTTCGGATGAGACGATAAACCGAGGTCCCGTGTGTTACACGTAATTATTTAGCGCACGTAAAAAAAACCCACGGCAACAAGAGAGTTGTCCCTGGCAAAATTCTTAGAAAAAAGCCACTCTGATAGGGAAACAAATACAGCTGCAGAAAAAAAAAAAAAAAAAAAAAAAAAAAAAAGGGTGAAAGGGTGGCGCAGCGCTAAGTGGCGACGCGTTCTCCCGCTCTCCCCGGGGAGAGCAGCCCGAATTCAAATCTGAGCGCTTTGATTTGTTGCTTTACAAGATTCAGCGCTATATAAATTCCATACATTATTATTATTATTATTATTATTATTATTAGATTAAACATAATATTAGAATAAAAATTCTCTTTTCATCATATGTAACGCTTGTCGAAGGGACTGTCACATCCACTTTAACCATTTCTGAGTAGATTTCATGAACAGAATCTACCTGGTTTTCATCAGGAGCATTGTTATCAAAGTCAAACAGATGCATGATTTCTTCACTGAACAAACCACAATTTCGCAACCTTTTTCACGCCCCAAAACAAAAAAAAACCCCAATCACCAGAGTTGCTCTTGCCATGCAGAAAATGTGAAACTTTCTGGAAATAACATTTAATGAAGTGTGGTGAGAATCACTTTGAATTTTGTACCTTCAATATGAAAACATTCTGATCGATGCTTCCTGCCCAGAGATGCTGCAACTTTGAAACATGGATCAGTGCTTGCTGTCAGAGATGTGTGTGTGTTAATAGAGATGTGGTGTTGGTGTGATTTCAGGATGTGGCCTGGCATCTGCTGCACGAAAGTCTGTTTGGTTCTGTTGCCGATGATCAGAAGCTGATGATGTAAGTGTTGGTCCTCTTGGGCATGTATGCTGGGATGGCTGTTGTTGTACTGCCTGTGAATACTTTCCCCACATCGGGAAAGTTCTGTTAAATGTGTTTTTCTTTGATCTTCTTCCTGATACACTTTCTTTAATTTCCCTAAGTTCTCCTAGTCTTTCTTTACTGCATACTTGCAATCCATCGGTCCTCATTATTGGATAGTTGTTCTAGTCACATTTGTTTTTTCTGGAAAAAAGTTTGTAGTTGTCTTGGTTAGTGTCGTGATGCAGTTGAATTCAGAGCCATTGTAGACTTGTTTCTTTTTTTTTTCTCTCTTTTTCTGGTAGTGTTATAGTTTTCTCTAGAGACACAAAAGTCATGTACTATGTCACGGGTGAATGCTGTGTTGAATACTTGTAATTTTATTACAGGTGTATTATTGCTCTTTTTGCACGGAATAGCATTCATTTGCAACATTTAGACTAGCGTTGTGATGCAATTGAATGCAGGGGTATTATAGTCCTGTTTTTTCTTCTTTTTTTGTTTTAAGTAATTAAAAAAAAAGTTTTATGTTATGATAATTGTGAAAGTTCTTGTGTGTGTGTGTGCTTTTTTTTTTCATCGTTTCTTTTTTGTTTTGTTTTTGCTTTAAGGTTTTGTTCTGAGTATGTTGCTTTGCTTTCATTTAGCAAAGACTTGATTCAAGCACAGGGTCTGATTCAAATGATAAATATAGTATTATTTTGAAGCTGTTTTGTATTGTCATGGTTTTTTCTTTTGGTTGAGTCAGTTTTATATGTGTGTTGTGATAATGATGGTAAAATTAGAAATAATACTAATATTGATAACAGTAATGATGACTCTTTGTTTTGCACTTTTCATTAGAATCACTGACTCTGGGTATAATTTAATGATGAAAACTACAACATTAAAACATTGATTTTATGTTCATTGTCTTGCAAAACTCCTTACATCTTACAACATTCATGTCGTATATTAAGCTAAAGTCAGTGCTGTTAATCATTTGTACCAGTCTAGCAGTCTTTTTGCCAACCACGTATACATATCTATGTTGTTTTTGCATGCTGTCACATGCTTTGCAAGCTGTATACGTTTCTACTGTGTTGTGGCAGCTGGGACACCCGGTCAAACACAACCAGCAAGGCCAGCCACACAGTGGACGCTCACACGGCAGAGGTCAACTGCCTGTCCTTCAACCCATACAGCGAGTTTATCCTGGCCACAGGCTCTGCCGATAAGGTCAGTCAGTGTATACATGTACTGAACAGTAATGGTCGCAGTTAACCCTTTCAGTATGGCAAGCCGGTTTTCCGGCTTGGTTTCCTGCTTTCCTTCAGTCCTGTAAGGAGGAAAACCGGTGCAGTCAAATTTTCCTTCAATTTCTGGGTTTCTGAGGTGCATAAGAGTGCAAAACGAGTACCTTGGTAAATCTTATATAGAATTTTGCATTTAAGCATAAAATAGTATTATATACCATTGTGTGCAGAATTGAATGTAGATTTTCTTTAAGACTAGAACATTGCACTTGTGTGTGTGTGATGTATGTGACAGGTGTCAACAAATGTGACATTTCATAATTATGTCACATACAAACAGTCAATGACAAATGCATGCAAGCGAATGATTAAGATATGAGCATGCCAAAAATGAAGTAACTTACAGTTTGATGTCCTGAATATCTCCATCACTTGCGCAGAGCAAGGTATCCTGTCACACTGATTATCACCTCAACTGTTATGTCGGTTTCATTCAAGAAAACAGCCATGTAATAGAGAAATGTTTATGTCCATTTTGAATCAGTTATTGAGGGTATCACGATCAAAAACACAAACGCTACACTACTTTTTTTCAGGGTTCTACTGCTATACACTTATGTACATGTCACTACACTTATGTACATGTCACTTGTCTGCATCCTCTGTCACGTCACTTATAGGTGACAAAGGTGTGGAAAATCTTGAAACAAATTGATTGCAACAGAGGTATACCCGGCACTTTCCACACATCATTGTGGTTTTTCTTTTCGTTGTGTGGGTTTTCATGATCAGGAACTCCTGGATGTTGCATTTTGTAGTTCTTGTGTCGTGCCACACACACACCTGACACCTGTGATCACTACCCACACCTTGACGGGCCAGTGGTCCATGCAGTCCAGTCATGGGTTATTGGCATGGGCTTCACTCCTGGATCTGCCTGTTGCTGTTTTTTCCATGTACACTCCATGCTCAAGCTGATGGACAAGATCTAGCCTGAATGACAAAAAGTTGCGTTTGATGACCACATTTTCATTTTGTAGAGGTGGAATGTAATCCCCGCCTTTCTATTCAAAACACAGGCGCCAGTGATAAATAAGTTGCAAATTCTCATCGTCTAGTTCATCACCACTTTCACTATCATTTTCAAAGTCAAAGTCAAAGTCAAACTTTTATTTTCAGATGGTACATTGAATAAGCAGTGCATTTGCTTTTTTTCATCAAGCCGTCTATCTAAAGAAAAAAAAAAGAGAGAGAAAAAAAGATAATATATATGCAGACATAGAATAAAAAACCTAATCAATGATAAGCCATTCAAATCAAACAAGAGAAGACAATAATATATGCATACATGGAATTTAAAAAACCCTGAACATTAAACCATACAATTCAAAGAAATAAGAAATCTCCTGAAAATATATCCATAATACAAACAAGCAGCACAGAAAAAACCAAACCAAAACAAACAAAGAAGACAAAATAGAAAAAAGACGCACCAACTGCTCACCCCCCTTCCCTCACACACACACATACACACAAAAACCTTCAACCATACAAACAACTGAATAAAACAAACAAAAAAAGATAAAACAACTACCACAACAAGCAAATAAACACACACATGTACACAACAACAGTGACAATAACAAACATAAAACAAAAAAAGCCCAAACAAGTAAAGAACAACGTAGAACTAACAAAAGATGAAAAAAGAGTCCAAAATACCCCCTCCCCAAGAAAACCACTCTAAAACAAAGGAAAAGCCAAAACAAAAAGCAAAATAAACCAGAACACCACCACCACCACCAACAACAACCAAATGGATATAAACAGAGGATTTATTTATTTAACAGAACTATTTATAGCAGCATTAATCTCTGCTCTTTCCTCTTCATTCAACTTAAACAGGTCAAAATCGTCAAAATGTTGAATAAATTTCATCATCAGAAAGTTGGTCAGTGTCTTCTTCCTCCATTTTACACAGGACAAGTGGCAGAGAAAAACAGTGCAAGTTAAAGATATTCCTTCTACTAAAAACTACGAACCCAGGAAGCTTATAAACATTTTCGTGGGAAAGGAGAAGCAGTGTTTGCCTAAACAAAATTATTTACCAGAGTCCCATTCATGCCAGTTAGCCGCATGATGAAAATAGCAAGAAGGAAAATAAAATAGGTCTCTGGTCTGCCAAGGTTCGACAGGTGAGAGCAATGGGTACACCCCCCCCACTTCACACACACACACACACACACACACACACACACACACACACACACACACACACACACACACCACACACACATTCATAATTTGTGCTTTTTGTGATGTGATGTGACCCTGTGCCACCACTACGACTACTTTGGAGACTACCAACATTAAAATTTTGTAGGGTTATAGAATTTCTGTGTTTCGAATTTGTCACACCTGTGCTTTGACACTGGTGACTGTGACAGTCATGTACAATAATACACTTCTGTACACTTAACAAACATGTGGTAGCACACGCAGATATGAACTGCAGTATAAAGGCCACATGTTGATTGAATATTACTTGTTTTCAAAAGAAAGAATAGTTAAACAAAACTTCTGTCTCCTCGAGACTTACCATAAAACAACAGGTGTTATGGGGACATTGTGTGACACATCCTTGAGTTACTATTGCACATAACCATTGGTAAACACATCAGCTGGGTATCACTTTCTTATTCGACACTAACATGCATGAACTATTGTCAAATCCATGCAGGATGTGCTGTTTTATTATATATACCATATTTTTACCTGTGATTGGTGACAAATAGGTGACAATGACAAGACATCTGGTGACCAGACACATAAACTTGCGCCTGAATGCAAGTACAAAGACATACCTAGCTTGTGACAAAATTTCAGCTTGATAACTTGTCATGCACACACACAATTGTCTTAGGAGTAAAGTAAGTCAGATGGAGGTAGAAAACCTGCAAAGAATTCAAAATCTACAGGCAGTTTAGCTCTGTAGAATCCAACAACAAGAGGGTTAATTAGCTCAATGGAGTTGCAGTCTTTTTCACATTTCGACAATACTGTGACAGGCTATTTTGAATAATATTAAGGTGGACCACTGCGTCACTTTTTACAAATTTTCGTTTTTCAGGAACTGGTAAAGATATCTGAATGAAATTTGGTACACATACTAAGTGTATTAATATGGCTAACTGTGCCAAGATTGAAGTATGTAAGTCAAACAGATATGATAATGTGATAATAAAAAAAAAAAAATATGGGTCACTGTTTAGGCTATCTGCTACTTTCAAGATATGCATTACACAATGGTATTTATAATTTTTCCAGTTTGATTTGATATCACTTTGTGCAATGATCACAAAAAAGTGATGTTTTAGGTAATAAAATAGTGTTTTCTGTCTTCTACAAATATGCCCCCAAATTTTTATTCCCGTTTTTTTGTTTATATCATTTGGTATTTAAAAGCTATAACAGCTACAGAGCTCAAACACTCTCATTGCACTCAGCAGATGTTTCTAAACCAGCATGCGAAATTTCATTAGATTATTTCCATTAGGTCAGAAATTACAGATGGGCCAAACGACTGACCCAGCCGAAAAAACCACTTTTGAAAAAAACGCCCGTAAAGATTTAGTTAACAATTTAATCAATAAAACTCATGATTTAACATTCCAAATAAATTTTGCATGGTAAAATAACATTTAGTAGTATAAATTGATAAAGGCTCCATGAGTGATCAAGCATTATGGTCATTGTTTGACAAGAAAGTTGATGAAGTTCCAATACATTCAAATTGGTTTAACTTGGTTCATTGATACTAACAAGGGGAGTACAAACCTGTTCTCTAATAATTTGCAGGCTGTGTAGGGTATGCTTGTTTTCTCTTTGTCACATAAACATGCGTTACAGTCCTAAGTATATTTTTTAGAAGCAAAAATTATAGGGAAGGGGTGCTGGGGGGTTGGTCACGCCTGTTGGCGTCACTGAGTACAGTGTTAGCTGCCACACCCAGTGACGCAGACATGATCCACAGTGCGGCATAAATCCAGCATAACCCTGTCAAGGGTCCAGGGACAGTGCTGAAATCAGCCTGCCCCTTCCTTCTACCATGTCCAAGTGCGGTCAGTTCATGCTGTAATTAGCACCAGCTGGGCTGGGAGGGATGGGATGGGATGCTATCCATAGCCGCTGAAAGTGGAGGAAACTGACAGCTGTGGATCCCCCTTCTTCATTAGCTCTGGTCTTTGCTGGGTTGGTGGACCCCATGAAATTATGCAGCTGTTGAAAACAGCAGAAGAAATGGTTGAATTCAGATAGCCCTGAGCGCTCAAATAGGCGAAAAGACAAAAGAATAAAGATGTGTCATTATGTTTAAGGAGAGTTGCATGCATATAAATGAATTGAGTCCAAGCGCTTGGATTTGTTTGCTTTTTTACAAGATTCAGCGCTGTATAAATTCCATATATTATTATTATTATTTGACAAAAACTGTATATCCTTCCGTGTGCAGACTGTGGCCCTGTGGGATCTGCGTAACTTGAAGCTGAAATTGCACTCTTTTGAATCCCACAAGGACGAAATTTTCCAGGTAGGTGGTCATGTTTGCTCATCGTTAGAGCTACCATTTTCTTTTTGGTTTGTGCGTGTGTGTGTTCGCTCGTTCGAACAATGTTCATTCTTCAATTTAACATCTTTTCAGTATTAGTGTGCATTTGTATGTTGTGTGTGTGAAATTTATCTCGGGTTGTGTCAGTCAGTATAGATAGCATCCCCACCTGGAAATTCTGTGCTAGGAATTCATCTTTCCTATCCCTCTCTTTGCTTCTGCCTTGTTCCTTTTCTTCTTGTGACCTCCTTCTTGTCTATTTTCTGCCTTCCTGGTCCATTCTCCTGTCTTTTTTTCCAGAAAGACTTAAAAGATAACCATTCCCTTTCATACCGAAGCTGGATGTGCTCAGCCTGACTTGTCAGGTGCCTACCAGCAGTGCAGTGCATTTTTGCTCAAATGACAGACAACAGTAGTTTCTGTCTCAAGCGTTTGACGATGAAGAAGTTACTTGGGTTTATTGAGAAATGTAGTTGGCATTAGCCGAGTCATAATACCTATATGAGTTGATGGGATAAATAAATGCCAGGGATCACATAATGTTGGTCTGCATTGACAGTGCTATAGTTTCATAATATGTGTATGGGTTGACGGGTGTAGTGATGTCATAGTAATGTTGGTGTGCATTGACAGTACTATTACATATAATTATATGGGTTGACAGGTGCAGTGATGTCATAGTAATGTTGGTGTGCATTGACAGTACTATTACATATAATTATATGGGTTGACAGGTGCAGTGATGTCATAATAATGTTGGTGTGCATTGAGAGATGCTATAGTCTCTTCATAATACCTGTATAGTCTCATCATAATACCTGTGTGTGGGTTGACAGGTGCAGTGGTGTCATAATAATGTTGGTGTGCATTGACAGATGCTATAGTCTCATCATAATACCTGTATAGTCTCATCATAATACCTGTGTGTGGGTTGACAGGTGCAGTGATGTCATAATAATGTTGGTGTGCATTGACAGATGCTATAGTCTCATCATAATACCTGTGTGTGGGTTGACAGGTGCAGTGATGTCATAATAATGTTGGTGTGCATTGACAGATGCTATAGTCTCATCATAATACCTGTATAGTCTCATCATAATACCTGTGTGTGGGTTGACAGGTGCAGTGGTGTCATAATATGTGTCATAGTTACAATAGTTGAGTGAGTGTGCATAATAATGTTGTGCATGCTCTATAATACCTGTGTGTGGGTTGACAGGTGCAGTGGTGTCATAATAATGTTGTGCTATAGTCTCATCATAATACCTGTGTGTGGGTTGACAGGTGCAGTGGTGTCATAATAATGTGTGCTATAGTCTCATCATAATACCTGTATAGTCTCATCATAATACCTGTGTGTGGGTTGACAGGTGCAGTGGTGTCATAATAATGTTGGTGTGCATTGACAGATGCTATAGTCTCATCATAATACCTGTATAGTCTCATCATAATACCTGTGTGTGGGTTGACAGGTGCAGTGGTGTCATAATAGTGTTGTGCTATAGTCTCATCATAATACCTGTGTGTGGGTTGACAGGTGCAGTGATGTCATAATAATGTTGGTGTGCATTGACAGATGCTATAGTCTCATCATAATACCTGTATAGTCTCATCATAATACCTGTGTGTGGGTTGACAGGTGCAGTGGTGTCATAATAATGTTGTGCTATAGTCTCATCATAATACCTGTGTGTGGGTTGACAGGTGCAGTGGTGTCATAATAATGTTGTGCTATAGTCTCATCATAATACCTGTGTGTGGGTTGACAGGTGCAGTGGTGTCATAATAATGTTGTGCTATAGTCTCATCATAATACCTGTATAGTCTCATCATAATACCTGTGTGTGGGTTGACAGGTGCAGTGATGTCATAATAATGTTGGTGTGCATTGACAGATGCTATAGTCTCATCATAATACCTGTATAGTCTCATCATAATACCTGTGTGTGGGTGGACAGGTGCAGTGGTGTCATAATAATGTTGTGCTATAGTCTCATCATAATACCTGTGTGTGGGTTGACAGGTGCAGTGGTGTCATAATAATGTTGGTGTGCATTGACAGATGCTATAGTCTCATCATAATACCTGTATAGTCTCATCATAATACCTGTGTGTGGGTTGACAGGTGCAGTGGTGTCATAATAGTGTTGTGCTATAGTCTCATCATAATACCTGTGTGTGGGTTGACAGGTGCAGTGGTGTCATAATAGTGTTGTGCTATAGTCTCATCATAATACCTGTGTGTGGGTTGACAGGTGCAGTGGTGTCATAATAGTGTTGTGCTATAGTCTCATCATAATACCTGTGTGTGGGTTGACAGGTGCAGTTGTGTCATAATAGTGTTGTGCTATAGTCTCATCATAATACCTGTGTGTGGGTTGACAGGTGCAGTGGTGTCATAATAGTGTTGTGCTATAGTCTCATCATGATACCTGTGTGTGGGTTGACAGGTGCAGTGGTCTCCTCATAACGAAACCATCCTGGCCTCTAGTGGGACAGACCGTCGTCTGCATGTATGGGATTTGAGGTAAGTCGCACCTCTGTTATGTGCATGCTGCGTTTTCTTCTTTTATTAATTCACTTGTTGGAGTCGCAGTAACGTTGGCATATAGCTGTGATGCATGATGTTGGCCAAATTAAAAAAAAAAGACATACAAAATAATAAAAACATTTGATTGGTATATATAGGAATAATAGGAAGTTCGTTATGTTTATCCTGGACATCTTGACAGTTGAGTAGTAGATGCTTTTTGTTTTGGGTGTAAGCCCTTCCTTCAAACATCCATTAGGCCGCTCTCCCTGGAAGAGCATGGGTGAAAGTAGTTCCAGAGTGTTCCAGAGTGTTCCGGAATGACAGACTAATGGAAAGGATTTTCTAGATTGGCGATCTCAATTTCTGGAACACTGTTTAAAAAAAAAAGGGATGGTGGTGTAAACTAATGCTGCATTATTTACATTTTATTTTGTCAATAATTAATGTTGATATCAAATATTGACATAATATAAAATTAGGTATTAATGATATTGGTATAAGATAAAATAAGGTATTAATGATATTGATAAAATATAAAATAAGGTATTGATGATATAATATAAAATTAGGTATTAATGATATCATCAAATATTGTGTTTCAGTAAAATTGGGGAGGAGCAGTCAGCTGAAGATGCTGAGGATGGACCTCCTGAACTGCTGGTAAGTGGACGTGTGAGAGAGAGAGAGGAGTGAGAGAAAGTGTGAGTGTATGTGTGTGTTCTTTATTTAACATCTATTCACTCAAAGTGATATTAGTGTACAAAAAAGGTGAAGATGTATAAAATTGTGTCACATTTAGAGAAAATGTGTGTTAGTGTGTACACGTGCTCCATCGTGCGTGCATGTGTGTGTGTGTAAGTTTAAATGTGTGTGTGTGTGTGTGCATGTGTGTGCATACAGGCTTGTTTGTGTGTACATGTGTGTGTTTTGTCATCAGTGAGGATTGGTGTGTAGTTATTATTGGTTTTTGTTTCGTAATTATTTCTTTGTAGTGTTTCTCAGAATCATGAAGGAAGGTGGCAGGATGGTTAAGACGTTTGCCTGCCAACAAGTAAACCGTGAGGTTCTGGGTTCGATTCCCAGCCTCGCCCTTTCTTCCCAGTTTGACCCCCAAAAATCGAACTGAATGTCAAAGTCCTTCGGATGAGACTAAAAACCGAGGCCCCGTGTGCGAACGCATGCAGAACATCTTGCGCACATGTTAAATCCTGTTCCGCTGTTCGAAAGAGTAGGCCATTGTGTGCCGGTGGGAACAGATGACAAAATTTTAAAAACCCACATACACACGCAAAAAAAAAAAAAATCATCTGAGCGCTTTGATTTGTTGCTTTACAAGATTCAGCGCTATATAAATTCCATACATTATTATTATTACATTAATGTTACATAGAAAACTTTTATTAATCTACTGCAGTGCTTGATTCTATTTCAAATGTTGGGTGCGTGGGTTGTTTGTTTTCTGCTTGCAAACTAATGACAGGAAGTTATTAAGACTATAAGAATAGATAAAAATAGTTTTTAAAAATATGTAGAAAGTAAATGAAAGGCAAAAGAAGAATGGAAGTGCAGGATGGTTTAGACTCACCAGCCTAACAAGTAACCTGGGTTCTGGGTTCAATTCCCGGCCTTGCCTTTTCTTCCCAGTTTGACAGGAAAATCGAACTGAATGTCAAGTCTTTCGGAGGAGACTCTAAACCAGTTGGTCCTGTGTGCTTATGAATTTGTGCACTTTAAAAGAACCCATGACAGTTGGAAAAATTGAAACAAGGAGGGAGGTACTTTCTTGGGAAAATTGGTTGGTTGAGCTCCCAACTGTGTCCCCGAAGTCGGAATGCGGCTACCTTATTGGTGGGGGGGGGGGGGGGGAATTATCTTACCATTGGTGGAGCTCTAGCCGGGGAATGAAAAAACCCAAAACATAGACTTCAAAATGATGTAAGATAAAAGCCACAGATGAAGTGTTTGAACGAAATTTAATCTATTTTAGATGTCAAGTTATCAGTTAACTTGTGTTGATTTGTCTACAGTGATTATGATCTTGAATTTATTAATTCTCAAAGATGAAGATGATGACAGTGATTGTTGTTGTGCTAATACAGCAGTGTGTTGACATGGTGATGATGATGTGATGTCAGTTTATCCACGGAGGCCATACAGCCAAGATCTCGGATTTCTCCTGGAATCCCAATGAAGCCTGGGTCATCTGCTCTGTGTCTGAAGACAACATTATGCAAGTCTGGCAGATGGTCAGTAATGTGTGTGTATTGTGTTGTGTTGTGTTGTGAGTGTGTGTGTGTGTGTTGTGTTATGTTGGGTTTCATTTCACTTTCAATAAAAGCAGGTTTCTTTGAATGAAATATGGGCCTGGAAGAGTGTGTTGTTGCAAGAGTAATACAAAGCAAGTCTGAAAAAGCTGTTATCTTTTAGCACTTTTTTGTCTGGTCAAGAGATAAAACAGTAAACTTCTGGCACTCTGTGGGTGCATCGTGTTGCTGAATGGATCATTCCCTTGCAAATGCAGGTGCATTGTGTCACTGAACACAAAGCGTTCATATTTTATGACTCATCAGCATAATTTTTGTTACTAATAATGGCAACACAACTACTATAGATTCTTCACTCAGACTGCAACTCTTGTCTGTCATGTGAGCAAAAATACACTGCGCTGCCTTTAGGCACCTGACAAGTTAGGCCCAGCACATCTGACTTTGGCATGTCTTTTCAATTCAAAATAAGGCCAAAGTTTCCTCTCCCCTGTCTACCATTTGCATTTCCTTCAACATGACATGTGACCGTGCATTTTTGAAAAGTAAACATCGTTGTTTGACACCAAAATAGTGAGGGCTGATTTAGAGTAGTTTTTGCAAGAAATATTCTGATTCTGACTCTGAAAATTATTTTGAAGGCTTCACACATGCTGAAATAAACATTGAAGTGATGGTAGATAATCTAGGTGACAACGATAGTATATTGATTTGTATACCACTTTATGTCACAGCAGATTTCTCTGTGCGAAATTCGGGCTGCTCACCCTGGGAAGAGCTCATAGCCACAATAGCAGCACCACCCATTAGAAAACAAAATTCTGTCTGCATGTGTATTTGTTTCCCTATCAGAGAGGCATTCCCTTCTGAATTTATCAGGGACAACTCTCATGTTGACTTGAGTCCTTTCCTTTTATGTGCGTTGAATGTGTGTTGCACATGGGACCTCGGTTTATCGTCTCATCTGAAAGACTAGGACTCAGACCACCATTCCAAGGTTTAGTAAATGGGGGGAAAAGTTTTAGGCATAAATGAGGATCGAACCCAGACTTCTCACTTTCTAGGCAAATGTGTTACCTCAAGACCACTGTTTCCAGTGACACTGATGATGACTGGGTAAACACGTTCCAAGCGGCTATGAACATTTGTCGCTGATCAATTTCATGGAAACTTCTGGTCCAAAAGAGATGCCTGATGGCATTTCTGAAGGAAAACTGTTTTATATGTTTGTGACAGATTAAATTATCACTTTGCGACTGAGGTACCACAGTCTGGTAGATGATGATTGTAAAGTCGATGTTCCAAGTGGCCATGAACATTTGTCACTTACTGATTTCACTGAAACTTTTGGTCCAAAGGAGATATCTTATGGTATTTTTGAGGGAAAACTGTTTGTTTATAAAAGATAAAATTACTTGTTTCTTAAAGATGAAATTATCACTTTATTTGTGACTGAAATACCCCAGTCTGGTAGATTGCACTTAAGAGCTCCACTCATATTGAATAAAAGTAAGTCAACAGGCTTCCAGTTTTTGTATTGTGTGGTTGTTTTTTTTCCATTGCCAAACCATGTATGCAGATTATGTTGACAATATGGAGAAAAAAATCCTCATCCATTCCTTTATTAATATACCAAAAAATCTTGTCTCAACATAAAGTACATCCACAGTTATAATGGTTCTAAACAAGCAGATACTCAGGATTTTTGGTCACTGAAAAAAAGTATGCAGGGACAGAGAAAGGCAGCCCCCAAAAAGATGCAGAGTGCTAAAGGTTATAGGTGTTCTAGGATGTGGCTTATATATAAAGATGATAGTGGTTTTGGTTTTAAATGACTAAAAATGAGACTTGTGGTTTCAGTAATGGATGATTATGATCGCATTGGTTCTGGTTAAAATAACAGGGCTGTCAGTTTCCCTTACTTTCAACTGCTGTCAGCTGCTGTTCATACCATCCCAGCCCAGCCCATCTGGTGCTAATCACACCAGGAAGTGACCACACATAGACTAGGTTAAAGGAAGGAACATGCTAACTGTAGCTTTCTTGGCTGAGTGATGTTGGCTCTGCGCACTGTGATGATGACTGTTTATGAATGATAGTTATTTAGTGCTGGTATAAATGACAGACAGATGAAAGGTTGGGGGTTTATTTGACGATGAAAGTGTTTATACTGGTGGTGGTTCTTGGGGGAGAAAAAAAAAGATGATATGATGCTGTGTTGTGAGCAGGCAGAGAACATCTACAATGACGAGGAACTGGACGTAACCTCCAGTGAACTGGAGACCTCCTAGTGCTGCTGACCGTCTGCCTGTCAAAACTGTGGACTCGAAGGAGCGTTGATTTGCTCTCCATCTTTTTCAGAGTTCTGGCAGGCTTGTATTCATTCAGTTCTCTTCCTTTGGCTAAGTTACTTAGCTCCTAGGATGGGCTCTGATAATGGTGGAAAATGTGTGTGTCTGTTTAGATGAAAGTTTGACTTTACTTGCAAAGAAATCCCTGTTTCGAGGCTGCCAAGTCTTGTGAATTTTTTTAAGATTATCGAAAAGTCCCGTTTTTTTTTTTGTTATTGTAAGAGTATATCGACATAAAAAAGGAATACAAAATGTTTTTCTTGGGTCACTAGAAATTGGAAAGTAGATGGAATGTCTATTGAAGTTATGGTCTAGAAAGTATTTTCAGTGAAGAAAAAGCCAGTTGTTCTTATTACGGGACTCACATTTTTCTGTTCTTTTTTGTTGTTGTTGTTGGGTCATAATGAGGGAAAGAAAAAAACACACTTTAAATTCTGTTCTTCCCAATGATTTCAGTAGTTTAAAAAAATCTAAACAGTTTCAAGGAGACATCTGCTGAATGCCCTCTGTGTGTGTGTGTGTGTGTGTGTGTGTGTGTGTGTGTGTGTGTGTGTGTGTGTGTAGAGAGAGAGCCAGAGAGACATCATATTGTATGTTTTTAAAGAATACTGGCACCTTTGCTCAGTACCATCAGAAGATGTGTACTCTTGTAGTTTAACTCTGTGGACCATATGTATCCCAGTGGTGTTTGTGTGAAGAAGATAAGTGTATCTGTTTTTGTTCAGAATGTTCTTCTGTATTCATTGGTTGTAGAGAACAACAGAACATATTTGGACATTTTGTGGTGTTAATGTCATGTTTTGTGGAGATGTGTGTGTGTAAAGCCCTAATTCAGACTATCCTGCTGTACGGAAGTGAAACCTGGACATTGACTGCTGAAACAGCAAAGCGAATCCAGTCATTTGAAACAAAATGCCATAGAAAACTACTGGGCATATCCTGGAGAGAATGAAAGACCAATGAATTTGTCAAGAGTCAAATAACACGGCTGGCAGGTCCACAGGAACCCCTTCTCACCATCGTCAAGAAGAAAAAGCTGACATGGTTCGGCCACGTCACCCGCCACAACACCCTGCCAAAAACAGTACTGCAGGGAACACTCGAAGGTGGCAGAAAGAGGGGAAGACAGAACAAGTCATGGATGGACAACATCAGAGAATGGACCAGGATGAATGACTCGGCACTACTGCGCAGAGCCGAGGACCGAGATGGATGGAGGAGGCTTACCACGGCATCGTCTTTCGTGTCTCCCCCACGACCGCCAAGGTCATGGGTCTGATGATGATGATGATGATGTGTGTGTAAATGGACTTTTTTTTTTCTTCGGATATGTGTGTGAGTGTTAAGGGCATGTGCTAGTTACCATGTGGTTGCAGTGTGGATGTATCGTACTGTGTGACATTTTGCAAAAACTGTAATGTGTCATTGGATGCATCATCATGTGATAATGATATGCTATGCACTGTGCCATTTGCTCATGGGATACATTGATTTGGTGTTATTTTCAATTTTAATAATTTGGTGTTTAACGTTGAATAATTTGGATTTATGTTTAATAACCTGGAAACATATGATGTGGAACGTGCTTGCCTGTATCCTGAGGAGTTGTTATGTGGACGTAATTTGTATGAAGTGTCAGGGATTTGGGGCAGGGGTACAGCAGCATTACCTGCCTGCCATAGTTTTCAGGAACATTGTTCATGTTTTTAGTGCATACATAGTTCAACCTCGTGTTCTACAGCCATCCTGGAGAAACATTTTTTCTGATGTTGTATGTTTAGAGAAGTTTGTTCATATGTGGAGCCGCATTCTTGATTCATTCAGTTTGATGAAGAGATAGATCTTGAGTGTGAATCTTGCATGTTTGATCAAAAGTCATGCGGTAACATGTTTCTGGTGGTGTGTTTGGAATGATGTACATGCTTTGATGTCCTGACCCATGGTGTAGGGGCTGAAAATGGGCAAGCTAGAATTGTTGTGTTCCGTGGTTTTGATGTTTTCAAGGATGGATGCCTTAGTAGGGGCTGGAACCTGTGCCTTGAGTTACTGCCAGATTACAAGTTTGCTTTCTAACTAATAGGGGGATCTAGAGTCAGTTCTCTGGTGAGGAGGCCATTTGAGAGGACTGTGCTTCTTGGAGGTAACACGAGAGTTCCAACTTAGTTTCTCTAAATCCTTCAGCTGAGGCTGTAAAGTGAATCCCTGTGTTGCAAATGCATGCATGCATAACATCTTATGCATACA
Source organism: Rapana venosa (assembly GCA_028751875.1). Lineage (NCBI taxonomy): Eukaryota > Metazoa > Mollusca > Gastropoda > Neogastropoda > Muricidae > Rapana > Rapana venosa. The sequence goes on from CM054145.1 coordinate 17,925,499, forward strand.
CTAAAGACCCATCAATCTTTCTTCTTCTTCTCCTATGTTCCTTGGCTATGCTCCTTTTTTAATCTGGTCTGGATGGCAAAGTCATAATGACTCTGCCAGGTCCCCCTAGTTTCTCCTGGGAGCTCTCCTGGACTGGGCCATGTTTGGTGTCCCAGAATGTTGAAGGTAGGACAGGACTGCAGGAAATGAGAGGGGGGGGTTTGTGGGCCAGTGTGTACAAGGGTTTTGGTCAGTGTGGGATATTTTTAGGTAGTAGAGATGGGATAGGAGCTGGCAGTCTGAAGATGGCAACTTGAGCATCTTTATCTAGCTCAAGAATGCCATCTCTTTTTTTCTCTTCTGGCCTGATTCCTAGCCGCTGGCACCAGGCTTTCCTGAAGCTGTTTCTCAGGATTGTCCTTGCCTCACTGTATGACACTGGGTGGGCTGGCTGCTGTAAGTTGCTGCCTGCCTCCATCTTTGAAAGAGTAAGCCATCTATGGGTCTGCCGTGGATTTAGAGTGATGGGCTCACTCAGCCAGGTTCAACTCGACCAGGCCCAAAAGATAGAATGCTTTTCATAACCTTCCTGACCCCTTGTGAACCGCTCCAAAGAAAAGTAACTTGGCAAGTCATGTGCAGTGGTTAGCACCTTGGGTTACGGACTGGAAGGTCGCGGGTTCGAATCTCATAAGCGTCAGGGATTTAAAAATTAAAATTGTTTTTTTTTTTTAACTCCAGCCAGCTCCTACCCAGGGGAGTTTGGTGAGGAAGTGATTGTTTCGGGGAGTTTGATGAGTAAAAGGTTGTTTCAGGGAGTTTGGCAAAGAGACAATTGTTTCATTGTTTTGGGGAGTTTTGGATGGGAATGATTTTATATTTGAGTTTGATGTGGATACTCCAGTTTCAAGGAGTTGGATGTGTAGTAAAGCATGTTTGAAGTTTGTTATTGCTTCACCTTGTTTCTGGTTTCAATTGTTCAAGGACTTTGGTGTTGAAACCCTGGATTCAAGGGTTTCGAAAGCATTGCTGTGAAGGTGTTGCCTATGGATTCTTTGATTGATTTGAATGACCTTGTGGTGCGGTTTGCAGGTTGGTGTCGCCACTACTGACAGTTCCTGTGTCTGTGTTGTGTTTTTGCTTTTTTAAGTACATATCCCCGTATAGTTATGGGAATGTATGCCCATATTTTTTTCATGATGTGTGTTTGTGTGCATGTGTGTGTGTGCACGCGCATGTGTGTGTGTGTAAGTAAGTGTAATTCAAATGTATTTATAGGAATGTCTGATCATGTTTCTGTTTTACTTTGAGATTTATTGTGGTTGTGTATGAACCAGTTTGCATCTAAGTGTATAACATGAAATGCCTGAGCCCTTGTTTCTGTTTTATTTTTCATTCATTTTGCTTTCTGTGTATGTATGTGTGTGCATGTGCACATTGTATGTGCATAATCTGCATGTTTGAATTTAAAAAAAAAAAAGTAGAGTATTTTACAGTTCTTGCAGGACTGTTATATGAATCCTTTTAAGAGTCATTCAGTAGTGAAGGTGTAGTCAGAAACAACATCCTAGCCGTGAGAATCACAACAGGAGTTAAAGACATAGATTTCTGTTGTTCCTGTTGGCAAAAAGAACCACATTTGTTCTGGAAAAGTGTCATTGTGGACAAAGCGTCCCAGGAATCCTATTTTTCAATGCGTGTCCTGGAAAGTTCTGATCCCAGTGTCATTTGGAGCCAAATTGTAGCAAGCGATTTGTTTCGTCCTCTAATGTCTGTATGGGCATGTGCAGTAGCTGGCAGAAACAAAAGATCTTCAATTTTGCCGTCATAGAGCTCATACATTGTTTTTGATGATCTGATAAGATGGCGTTAGAGAGGAAGGCATGAGATGATTTGAAGTGTTTCACAATAAAGAAGTGTTTTGTGCAGTTGCATGAGTGTCACGGAAAACTAGTCATTGTCTGTGTCAGTGTCTGTGATTTTCAGCGGCTTTGGCCCTGAAAGTGAAACTTGAGGGTAGGGATCCCTGTCTGCCTGTTGGTGATTTTCAGGACAATAAACAAGATTGTCAGGCCAAAAAAAAAAAAAAAAGTCAGGTTACAGAACTTGTGTGTGTGATCTGCATCCCAACGTGGACCAACTCGTAACTTCCAGCCTTTGGTTTATCACACAAGGGGTTTTTTCTTTGGTTTTACTCCCTAATTGAAACTGGTTGATTACAGAAAATGCTATGCTAGGATTTTTATTTTGTGTGGTTGGACAAATTTTTTTCATACCTGCAGCCATAAAAATGTTTTGAGTGTGTACACATGAGCGTTCACCCATACACACACGCATGCATGTGCACATACATACCCAAAATGCAGACAGTATGTGCATGCACCGTGTTGCCTTTGAAATATTGGTGCAGCTGATATGTGGTGTGTGATGTGACTATGTCCATGTGACATATGAACTGTGTGGTGCTGTGCAAACATGCTGTAGGGATTTGTATGTTTTTGGTTGGTTGGTTTTGTTTCTTTCTTTCTTTTTTCATTCATGTATTTGGACGTTCAGGCAAACTGTTGATCTTTTTGCTTTTGCATTAAAGGTTCAGGCAGTCCCATGACATGTCTAGTTGGCTATGTGTGGGATGTTCAGAATGTTGAGAAGAGCATGATTATGACTAAATGATTTATGATTTATGTTGTATTGTGTGCCACTTTAAGTCACAGCAGATTTCTCCATGTAAAATTTGGGATGCTTTTCTCGGGAGAGCGCATTGCCATGAGCAACCACCACCCATTTTTGTTTTTTTCTTGTTGGTCTGCATGTGTGTATTAGTTTCCCTATCAGAGGGTTCTTTTTTCTGCAGAATTTTGCCAGGGACACCTATCTCGTTGCCATTCGTTCTTTTACGTGCATTGAAATGCATGTTGCGAGACGGGGACTTTGGTTTATTGTCTCATCCAAAGACTTGGTCTCAGATCACCTGAGAAGAAAGAGGGTGGCAGGATGTTAAGACGTTCACCTGCCAATAAGTAAACTGTGAGGTTCTGCTTTCAATTCCCCAGCCTTGCCCTTTCTTCCCCAGTTTGATGGAAAAAAACTGAATGTCAAATTTGTTCAGATGAGACTAAACCGAGGCCCAGAGTGCGAACGCACGCAGAACATCTTGGGCACAGGTTTAAAACCTGTTCTGTCTTTTGGAAGAGTAGGCCATTGTGTGCTGGTAGGAACGGATGACAGGAAAAAACCCCAACCAGGGTACCTAAATGGTGGGGGGGCGAATAAACAGTTGCATACGCATAAATCTCACCATTGGTGAACCTTGGAGCTCTAGCTGAGGAACCCCTGAGGGAGGAAGGAGGGGGGGGGGGGGATGATCACCTGAGAAATTGGGGTGGGATATCCCAGTGGTTAGAGCATTGGGATCACGATCTGATGAAACGGGTTCATGCTACCAAGACACCTGTTTGAGGGGATTTTTCCCCTGGAGTTTACATCAGTGCTGACTACACTTCCCCCAAAAAGTCTTTCACAGGAGACTTTGAAACAAAAATCCTATTTACGAACACATGCAGAACATCTTGTGCATCTGTTAAATCCAGTTCTGCCTTTCAGAAGAGAAGGGCATTGCATGCCAGTAGGAATGGACGACATTAAAAAGTGAAATGCATACACGTTTGTGTCGTGTTTAGACATCGTCCTTTGAGACGGTAATGCAGCAACTGTAATGTTGGACAAAAGTTTATGCATACGCAAAATCTCACCTTGGTGAATTTTGGAGCTCTAGCTGAGGTAACAAAAGTAACAAAACAAAACAAACAAAAAAGAACAGGTTTAGTACACTGTTTTCATTTGGGATGTGCTAAGAAAAAAAGCTGTCAGAATGTGCAGACTAGGTCTTGTGTCTGGATTTTATTTAACCTTTTCCCTATGGACCCGCTATAGGGTAACCTACCATCTACTAACCCTTCCCTCCATGTCACCCACTACTGAGTTAAGGTAGCATACAAATGCTCACAGTGCACATGTATTGGGAAAGAGATTCTTTCCTTTAAATGTAGGGATAGTGTTAAAAAAGGTCTTCACCGACATTCACAACTTTGTCTGGAGGACTAATAGTGCAGAAGAAAAGTAGGTTTTTAGAAATATTTTATCTTTTCTATGATCATCAGTTATCTGAATAGAGATCTAGGGATCAAACCTGTGACTTCTCCCACTTTCTGTACAGATGTGGTGCCTCTGAAACCCCATTGTGTGCGCGAGCACACACACACACACAACACACACTCACAACACGCACCTCTATATAACTATTGTCAGGTCAGAGCCAAGTCTCTGCTACAGTATGACAGTAGACTGTACAACCTGCGCCTGTCTCCGCTGCCTCGTGGCTGACTCTATCCCTCTGGTGGGGAAAGGCTGTGGGAGTCAACCCAGACAGTGGCCAAGGGGCAAAAAGCTTTGTCAGTTATTGACGTCAGCTGAGGGCCAAGGCCGACAGTGAAATATATGATATATAGAAGAAAATCCTCTGAAGTTGGAGTGTGGCTGTGAAACGTTTTTTTATAGTGTCGGAGATGTTTTCTTGATTTTACACCTGTGGTTAAAGATCAGCTTGGTCGTGCCCATTGCCCGTCTAAAGCTAGCTTCTTGTTCTTCTGCTAGCACTTCTCCAGCTTGTTTTATGAGTGTTCAGAATGATGATGAGCATTATCTTGATTGGGCAGCCTGTGAGGCTGATTGCTCAGTAGCTCTGGCACTTGTCTTGGGTTAGCTCTCTTTGAAAATGGGATTATGAGAGGCCGTGTCCGCTCTTGAGGCCATATCTTGGTGTCCCAGATTTTGTTGTGAAAGTGAAAGTGCAGTCAGTATATTTAGACAATCTCTTTTCCTCCATGCTTGGATACAGCAAGAATGTTGTTCATTGCAGGTGATATATGCTTTATCAAGCAATGTAGGCCCTATCTCCTGCTTCCTCCACTTCTCTCAGCACTGTAGTGGGTCTGGTTTTCTTGTTGATGCGCCTTCTTCCAGCATGGTATAGTGGTGTCTGGCAGTTTTACAACTCTTGCCGGCATTGCGTCCATCTGCTGAGAACTTCAATGCTGTCAGTGAGCAGTATTCCTGGATTATTTGTTGATCATCTGTTCTGCTTTGTGGATTGATGATTGATCTTCTGTTCTGTTTTGCGGATTAATTAGTGCTTTACTGTTCTGCTTTGCAGATTATTGATCATCTGTTCTGCTTTGCAGATTAATTAGTGCTCTTCTGTTCTGCTTTGCAGATTAATTAGTGCTTTTCTGTTCTGCTTTGCAGATTAATTAGTGATCTTCTGTTCTGCTTTGCAGATTAATTAGTGATCTTCTGTTCTGCTTTGTGGATTAATTAGTGATCTTCTGTTCTGCTTTGCAGATTAATTAGTGATCTTCTGTTCTGCTTTGTGGATTAATTATCGATCATCTGTTCTGCTTTGCGGATTAATTATCGATCTGTTTTCTGCTTTGCAGATTAATTATTGATCTTCTGTTCTGCTTTGCGGATGAATTATTGATCTTCTGTTCTGCTTTGCAGATCAATTATTGATCTTCTGTTCTGCTTGGTCTTGGTGAGCTTTTTCAAGGTGTTGTATGCCTGCTTACTGTTTCCTTTGTCGATGTCTTCCTCCATGACAACTGCACTGTTCCAAAATCCAGTTGATTTTTGTGTGTGCTTCATTTCTTTTCTGTGAGGTTATATAACTTGTCGCTGCTTTTGTACTTGCCTCCTGGAGTTTGCCAGAAGCTACAGGCTCCGCCTTTCCAACACCATACAACCCCGCACACTGTCAAGAACCACAACCTGGCATGCTGCTAGTGGACTGATTCATTACCAAACAAAATATGTTTTGGCGCCACCATGACGCTTCAACTCAAGCAGTAACAAGGCTCAGACAAGAACATTCCCTGGATGTGACATTTGCAGTGGTAATGACTTAGTGCTTAGTTTTTATGAAAAGAAAACCCCATTGGCTTGCCATCCTGGCATCAAGTTCAATCTGGAGAAGCTGACAGACCCCCAGAGAGCCTCAGCCTTTCAAGCTCAGAAATATGGGAACCACAACACTTGCATGGGTGATTTGCCTTCCAGTTTAAATAGAATTCCATATTGGCAATTTTCGAATTAAATGTTTTTAAAAAGAGAGAGATTGAAGACAGAGAATGAAGATACAGCCAGAGATCACCCACAAAACCCTGTTCCCTTTTTATGCGCATTTGGACAGAAAAGAAAGTCAGGGAACACATTTGTCAGTGTCTTATTTTTAAAATTTTCTTTTAATTAAAAACTGATTTAAAAAATGTGTAAAATATAAAATAAGCACTGAACAAGTTTTGCAACAACTGATGCAGACCAGTAATAATGTACAAGCAAATAACTATCATGAAAATCAGTAAGACGGACATGTAACACAAATTAAATATTTCTATGGAGGAAAAAATCGGAACAAAAAAATGAGCTTACTCCCAGCATTTGTCTCGTGGAAAGTGCTACTTTAAGGAAGCTAATTCAGGAGACAAGATGCTGAATTGAGTTTACAGAATTGGTGTCTATCGTTCACTGAGAAAACTCTACTTTGCAGGCACCCCCTGCATAAACCAGAAACACACGCGGCACAGAAATATGAAATATATTCAAAGCATATAATTCATTTTACTGAGCCCCATCCCCCTCCCCCTTCTCCAGTGAAATAAATCCATGTGTGAGAAAACACAGCTTTGAAAGGAGGAAGAATAACCATGCAAAAAGAAAACGTTAGCAAATTGTGCCCTCACAGCCCCAGTATAATAGGCCTAGTAGTTGAGTGCATGCAGCCACGATTCACGGACAATCATGTGCACACAATCCATATAAAACAACAGTTTATTTAGTTTCAAAGACAAGCAGAGCGTTGTTGTTTTTTCTTCTCTTTCTTGTACAGCAGGCAGAGGAAAGGTGCAAACGAGTGCCTCAGCCTCACTTCATGTCTGACTTCACAGAGCATTCGTTCAGGGCCAGTGTGAGAACTGCTAATACCCACAGACGTCTGTCCCTTTCTTTTCTTCCACAGAGCAGGATGACGGTGCTGCTGTAGGGATATCCTGGCTTTGAGCCACAGTTGGCCCGACTGCCTCCCGCATTCTTTTTGTGTGTGTGTCAAGGAAGGAGGCCACTTTACTAAATGAATCAAAGAAATAACGTGCATTGACTATGTGCCAACAGAATTCAGTAAAGTCCCTTATGACAAGCAAAGTGAACAAGAGACAGTGGTGGGGGATAAACATCAGTAATAGTCTTATTTCAAGGCACTGTCCTTTAATTTTCTTTTTTATGTGTTACTGTTGGCAAAACAAATATTGGAGCAGAAATCAAAATTGTTAAAAGGAATTAACACAGTCGTCGCTCTTTGCCCTCGGGGCATCGCCAGGCGCCGCTGTTGTAACAGATGCACATGTGCTGCGTGCAGCCGTTCTTGAAAGCAAACAGGCGTGTGAAGTAGGTCTTCCTGCCCACCCGGCATCCTGCAACAAGAGGAAGATAGCAGCGGTCAGTCATTTTCCAAATGAGGCACCCCATAGCCAGGCCCTGAATGTATAACTACAATCAGAAAGAAGTACTTTTCTTGGGCAGTGGTGGTTTGAGTAGAATTTAATTCAGGGTAGTTTACTGATGCAGCATGATACATGAGATGTGCACGCCCAGAAGCCGTATCATGTTTGCTTCCAGAAACCATGCTTTGGTCTCTATAGGCCTAATGCTGCCATTAACCCCCCCCCCCCCCCCTCAAAAGTTATTGAGCCCATCCTTGTCATCCAGTTAGTTTTTAGCCCTGAAATCCAATCCGTGTATCCTAGCTTCGTTTCACTCTTGGTCCTGTCATTTTTAGCCAAAATTGTTGGTACAATTTTGCTACTAGTTCTGCGCGAAAGTGAACATTTCATGATGAAGACCAACGCGGTCACTGAGCCCACGGGCGATAATTTTGTTGAGCGTCTGACTACGATCTGAAAACCTGGAAGTGAGGAACATAATGTACACATGTCATATGCTCCACGCCATACAGTTTCTATTCCTATTCCAACAAGGAATGAAGTGGAAGCTGCTTTTTTACCTTGGGGGTGGTCTGGCTGGGGATGGTCCTCGCTGTCCATCTGACAGGTGTTGATGGAGCGGTCAGGGGGACAGGTCCAGGTGCCGTTACACTCGCACTGACACAGGAACTCCCAGCAGTTCTGGGTGCGGCTGAAGGCAGTGCGAGACCTGGGAGAACAAACCAACCGTGGTTAGGGGCTTAGTCATGGTCTCTGCTCGTTGCTGGGGTGAACTAGAGGTCTAGTGGTAACGAAACCATCTAAACAAAACCCAGAGCTCTGCCGTTGGATTTCTGCCCAAAGCTTAAGTTCACCCCCTTCCAACCATTAGACTCTGCAGTTATGGTCAGGGTGGTAGTCCTTTTAGATGGGACTACAAACAGCCATTTAGACTCTGCAGTGCGGTTTGGGTGCTAGTATTGAAAATGAGAACCGAGGTCTCGCGTGCCATCTACATTTAATGCATGTAAAAGAACCTGTAGTAGTTCCTGATGAGATTCTGTTTGAAAAAAGCCACTCTTGGGAAGCAAAAACAGGGGAAAATAAATGGCGGTGCTCTAGTGGCAATGCACACTCCTCGTGGAAAACAGATCTAAATTTCAAACTAAAAAAATGTAGTTATTCATAATGGTGAGTGATACCCCCAATAGTCTTAGCATTTTTTTATTTATTTAAAAAGAGATTTATACATGAAAAGAAGCACTCGTATTCATGCTACACACACACACACACACACACACACACGTGGGCATGCTCACAGCAGCATGCACACACGAGAGAGACCAAAAAAGAGAGAGGCAGCATTCTTGATGATAATGATTGTGGGGGGAAAGGAGAAACACATTTGTTAATGAATATTTCAGCACTGACAGTGAACAGAACGTTATTTCGCTACTGACGGTGAACACAACGTTATTTCGCTACTGACGGTGAACACCACGTTATTTCGCTACTGACGGTGAACACCACGTACTTGATGAGCTGGCCGTCCACCAGACAGGGCTTGCAGTCCACGGACAGAGGCAGCTGTTCCTCCTGCTCCTCCAGCTGCTGCCGCATACGCTGGCTGTCCCCGGCACGACACAGGTCCCTGGAGTTGTTGGGGGGACACACCACCGCCCCGCTGCAGCCACAGTGACAGTCAAACTGCCAGCACCCGTCCGTGTGCGAAAAGTTGCTGCCACCCGGGTAGCTGGCGTTGCCCCATCGGCAGGGAAGGCATCCTCCGGGTCTGCTGGCCACGATGGACCGTTGAGGTTTGTCTTGTCCCTGTGGGCGGCGCTGCCCGTTTCTCAGCTGGCAGATGTCTACCGTGAGGTTCTTGAGGCAGGCCCAGCTGCCGTCACAGGCGCAGTCGCAGGTCTGCTGGAGGCAGCCGTCCTTGAGGAAGAAGCGCGACCTGCTGGGGAAGGTGGTGCCCCGCACGTCGCAGTCCCGACAGTGGAGGAGCCTGCTGCTGTCCTGCAGTTCCGCGGACGACCGGCTGTAGCTGGCGTCTCTCAGGCCTGCCTTGCCTCCGTGGTGGCTGTGAGGAGAGCCCGGTCTGTCTTGGCCATGGTCTGCGGAGGGAGCTCCCTGAGGGTTGTCCTGTCCCCCTGGTTGTGGCCGCACACAGTAGTTGGTGGGCTGCTGCCTGGGGCACTCCCACACGCCGCCACACTGGCACGAGCACTGGTAGCCGTAGCAGCCGATCCGCAAGGCGAACGGCAGATGAGCGGGGTGGTTTTGATTCTGGACGCTGCAGCTGCCACAGTCGCCGCTGCCGACGTGTTGGGGAGCGGGGCAGTTGTCCAGCTGTGCCCGGTGAACAGAGCAGAAGAGACGGCCAGAGCAGTCGCAGTGGCAGCTGACGTGGCTGCAGTCCTTGACGAACTGGAAGCTGCCTCGCTGCAGCTGACCGTTGACGAAACACGTGGCACACATGTGGTCAGGTTTGCCCTCCTCCGCGGCGCCGTCCGCCCTGTGCACAGGCTGCAGGGGCACTCGCTGCACGTTGGTGCGGCTGTGAACGCGGCCCGGCATAACCTGAGGCTGCAGGTTAGGAGGACTCTGGGGGTTGGCAGGGTACTGGGGGTTGACAGGGTGTCTCTGGTGAGACTGGAAATAGCCGACCTGGCCTGAAGCGTGCAGGCCTTGTTGGGCCTGGGCAGCCAGAGGGTAGCGGTGCTGCTGAGCATTGGGACCCTGGACCACAGGCTGCTGGACGTTCAGATCCTGACCGGCGGCGGGCTGGTGGGGCAGCAGCACAGAGGGAAGGAGAAGCCCCTGCCCCGCATTGCAGGACGGACAGTTGCTGTAAACGGTCTGCTGAAAGGTGTTGACCACTCGCCCGGGGTGAACTCCGTACGCTCCGCCTCCTAAGGGGTAGATGGCAGAGGAAGCGCTCAAGGGGTGCCCGGCTCCTTCCAGCGGTGTGGAGACGGCCACGCACCCTGCGATGGGCCTGGGTTCTGCGCACTGGTGGTTTCCGTCACAGCCACAGTGGCAGCTCAGCTCCTTGCAGCCTTGTCGGAGGGTGAAGGTCATGTTGCCTGGGTATACAAGGCCCTGAAAACGTGTCAAGATGTGTAAACAATGTTCGACCGTATGCAACTGTTAAAAACATGTTAATAGTAAAACAAAGCTTGAGAAACAAAATCTGTTAAAATTGAAACCACTGCCTTTGAAATAAATCTCACCTGAAGCATGATATATTTTTTTCTCTGTTTTTATTGCCAAAAAAAACCCACGTGTAAAATTGTTTAGGAACAACCACTGAGTTCTTCAGCTTTGAATAACTGAAAGTGTTGTTTCTGCAAGTTTTTTTTCTTCTTCATATGTATCATGACAATGTTCAGTGCCTTGCTGTATAAATTAAGCAAGGCGCTCAGTTTTAGGTGGAAAAAAGCAGTCTTCATGACTGAACTGATCGTGTGTGTGTGTGTGTGGTGTGTGTACATTTGTGGACAATGCGCATCGACAATTATAATAGTTTTTTTTGTTTTTCGTTCCGAGGCTTTCTCCCCCCCGCCCCCACACCATTAAACTGGATAGGGCAAGGCTGGGAATCGGACCCAGAGCCTCATGGTTTACTTGTTAGGCAGGTTAAGTGATAATGTCTAAACTGTCCTGCCACCTTTCTTATACACTGAAATTCGAAACATTTGCTTATACAACAGAAGTGGCATGTTTAAATGTAACTTAAAACTATTTCACCTGTTCGCCAGGAGATTTATGAAGAAAATTTACACACCTTTTAAAAAATATTTTATTTATTTACTTTTTATTTTTTTAAATTTTTTTTTAAAGATTTGAGAATAGAAACGTGCTGAAACAATAGAAGGCAAAAGAGAGAAATGAACAGAAAAAGTGACCTGCAAAGAAGAAAGCTTTGAAAAAGAAAGAAAAAAGATTTATCATGTAGTAACCCCCCCCCCCTCCAACTTTACCTGCACATAGCAGTTACCGCAGGAGCCACCAGGCTGGTTCGCGGGCTTGCCTGACATTGCCGGGCCTGTGGGGATCCCCCCAGCACCTGGCGGGGCCTTCGCCTCCTGGCAGTCTTGGTCCAGGCTGAGGCGACAGCGGTAGGAGCCGCTGCAGAGGCAGGTGCACTTGTAGATGACGCAGCCCCGACGCCAGTCAAACTTGGCTCCGGACCTGTACACCTTGTTATCCGCCTGACAGGGACTGCAACCCTGGGCCGGCTCCTGCCCTTCGGCCACAGCTAAGCTGGCATCTTGTGACTGCAGGGCAGCTTGCCCGTACTGCCCTTGACTTTGGTAAAACAGGGAGCCAAGCTGACCACTGCCTTGACTGCGGAACTCCTGGCCAGCTTCTCTGTGCTCTGCCTGAGCGCGATACTGTTGACCGACCTGTCTGCTGTCTGCACCAGCCGAGTTGACGTAATACCCACGAATGTTCAGACCTCCGTATCCCTGGCTGGCTTGGCTGGAAGAGGACGAGGAGGATGAAGCTGAGGCCCCGCCTGCACCGACGACTCTCACGTTAGCTCGTCCATAGCGCTGAGACTCTGCTGACGCTGCTCCTGGCACTTGGGGCTGTACGTACGCTGAACCTTGTCTCCTCCCGTCCTCCACGTAGCGACCGTTCTCGTCGCACAGGTTCTCCGTCATGTTTCTAGGACAGCGCCAGCGTCCATTGCAGCTGCAGAAGCAGTTGAATCGTTTGCATTTCTTGAGGAGGACAAAGTTAGCGTTGGGCTTGCGGTTTTCACCCTCCACACGGCACGGTCTGCAGGGAGCCAGCACCTGAGCTCTGGCCTGGAAGGAGCCCAGGTTGGCGGCGGCGACTGAGGATCCTCGGGCTGTGCTGCCGGCCCTGGCCTGGACGTCGGACACCAGACTGCGATGGGCTGGCTGAGGAGAGCGATCGGAGGAAATGGAAGACAGGACGCTCAGAGCCGTCTGTCTGGACCGGCTGACCAATCGGCCCCTGTCGCGGCTGTCCTGGCAAATGTCTCTGGCCCTTCTGTGGTCGCACGTCCACCGGCCGCTGCAGTCACACTGACAGGTATACTGCGCGCAGCCCCGAGTCAGGAGGAAGGACGATCTTCCCGGATAAGTGTAGGACGACACCCGGCAGCTGGCGCAAGTCTGGGCTCGAAGTACTGGGTCGTCTCTCCGCCTGCAAATGTTCCTGGTGCGGCTGGGCGGGCAGTTCCAGCTGCCATCGCACTGGCAGTCACACTGATACACGTTGCATCCTCTCCTGAGCGTGAAGGGCTGGTTGGGCGTGAAGACCTCTCTGTCCGAGACCTCGCAGCGCTGGCAGCTGGAAGGAGCTTCTGTCGTCTCTGGCTGCACGTTGAGAGGAGAACCGTCGGCGTTGCAGATGCGGCGTGCCCGTTCCCCTGGGCAGTTCCAGCTGCCGTCGCAGTTGCAGCGGCAGTTGTAGTGGATGCAGTTTTTCTGCATCTGGAAGTCAGACTCCCCCAGGTAGACCTCGCCACTGTCCAGCTTGCACACACGGCATCCGCCTGGGACCTGCAGATGATAGCCACAAGCAGATCTGTACATCTGTCACTCATTTCCTACGTGTAGTTTAGTTTACGCCTGAGCCCCCTCTTAGAAGAGAAGTCCAATTACCTGCATAATTGAAACTTTTCAGTTTGCTTTACGGTCAAACCTTTGTGTATGATAATAATTATGTTACTGATAAGAACTTGCTTATATAAACAAGAGGTGGGTTTCCTGTCGTGGTTTTCTTAATCAATGTGAGGAAAATGTGTTTGCGGAGCAAGGAACCATGTTTCCTACATACGAGTTTTCTTAAAACAGAGATTCTTGTGAGAGGTTTTGCAAATGATCACAATAAACAACCTCGACAGTGACAGGGATTTTTGTGCCTAGTTTCTTCTTTTTTGTTTGTTTTGTTCATCGGCTACAGCTCCGAGGTTCACCAACGGTGACATGTACAATGTGTATGCGACTGCCGCCGCCGCCCCCCCCCAAAAAAAAAAAAACAAAATTAAGGTAGCCGCATTCCGACTTCGGGGATGGTGCTTTAACACGACACCTGTGTGCATGCTGTTTGGGTTTTTTGTTGTTGTCATCCGTTCCTGCCGGCACACAAATCCTATCCTTCCCAAAGGAGGAACGGGGTTTTAACATATGCGCAAGATGTTCTGCGTGCATTCGTACACGGGACCTTGGTTTAAATTCTCAACTTTTTGTTGGGGGGGGGGGGGGGTGGAGTCGGCACTGATGTTAACTCGAGGGTGAAAAATCCCCTTGAACTCTACGGGGTTCTTCATAGGTATGCCTTCAAAAGCACATGTTCGATGTTGCCTACAAAAGATACAGCAGCACCTTAGAGGGACTCGTTGTGTCGCTACTTGATTTCACCTTTGGCAACAATCATAACAGACAGATCTTAACACTAGTTATTGTACATAATACCACCAGAGTGTTGATGTGGTGAGTGAATGAATGAATATTTAATGCACAAGGATACAGATGTAAGGCCAAGCCTAATCTTATAATTCTTCTTTTTGAATATATGTACATCTAAACTATTAAGTAAATTTTTTAAAAATCCCAACAATACAAGAGCAGCCCTGTTCCCTTCCCCCCTCCATCCCCCAGTTATAGTCCTATTAAAAAAGCAACAACAAAAAGCACAGTTATGTCATTATTTAATTAATGTAGGCTTTGGCACTTCATTAATGTAAGCTCTGGCACTTCATTAATGTAGGCCCTGGCACTTGGCTTAAAATGACAAAGCTTTTGGGCTGGGCCAGACACCTTGGTTTTAATATCTTTAATCATTATTGGATTAACGTTAGTACACCTTTTCCCCAGGCTAGAGCTCCGAGGTTCACCAATGGTGAGGTTGGGTTGTTTTTTTTGTTTTGCACATGTGACCGTTTTCGCCCACTTGAAGGTAACACCTACAGTGTGTGGTTCAGTGTAGTGGTAACTTGATGGGTGTAGGGTGGGGTGTAGGGTGGGGTGTAGTGTGGTGGTTGCACATGCGACCGTTTTCGCCCACTTGAAGGTAACCCGCGTTCCGACTTTGGGTATATCTGCGAACTTGAAAAATACTGGCACAGAGAGAGCGAGAGAGGCTGCAGACTGACACCCACACGCACACACACACACACACACACACTGACCTCGCCTATGCAGACGTCCCGGGCAGTGTCTCCGGGGCACTCCCAGCTGCCGTTGCAGTGGCACTGGCACTGGTAGTGGTGGCAGCCCTGGCGCAGCTGGAAGGCAGAGCCCCCGCGGTACGTCTCGTTCCGCGACACGCGGCACACCCGACACCCGCCTGGCACCTGCACCCAAACAACAGTGTGGTGGTGGTGTTTTTTTTGGCCGGTGGTGTGGGTGTAGTAGTGGAAGGAATGGAACGTATGGTGGGGTGGAATGGGACGTTATGGGTCAGGGTGTGGTATAGAGGGATGGGGTGTGGAATAGCTGTGGTGGGTGGAAAATGTTTGGGGGGGGGGGGAATAGGGCGGAATGCAATGTGGTATGGAATTGGATGTGTAGGGGTGAGAATTGGATGTGGTGGACCGAAAAGCGAATGCTACAGGCAGTCCCTCTGGCAAGAGGAAAATGACGTTAAGACCGACAATAAGCTTTTAAAAAAACAAAACTGCCCTATTCCGAAGTCCCGTCCCCCCCCCCACCACCATATCTTGAAATTTTATTTTATAGATTTTGTCTGCAGTGCACCATGTTTGTGATATCTCTTTGTTTAAACTATTGATTATTTATCATTGATTGCATGACTGTAAGATTAGTTGAATGCATGCGCTTTGAATTGTCTTTGCAAGATATAGTGCTATATAAGTTCCATTTATTATTATTATTGTTATTATTATTAAATCAAAGGGAAGAAACGGTGCTCAACAGAGTACTCTCCCATTACTCGCGTTCATTTGCTCAAGGGCGAGGGAGGGAACCCCATGGTGTGTGACTTGTGGTGTGCGGATAGCCATTAATTTAAGCATCTGCTTCTGGACTGTCGAGATGTTCAGGATATTGGGCACAAGCATTTTAATGAAGACTCTCTAAAGATCCTTTTTCGAGATGTTCCACCGGACAACATTTCTAACTTCCTAAGACAATCGGGCCTTGCCTTTCTGATGTGAGTGAAGAGGTCATAGCTAGTCACTAAGAACCAGTCCACTGTTGGCCGTCGCTCTTTCTCTGTTTCTGGTCCATCGGTCTGGAATGACCTCCCCCCCTCTCTCTCTCCGCCAAAAGCCTACTTATGATGCTTTTAAATCCAGCCTAAAGACACATTTATTTAAAGCCTAAGATTCTCCCCTCTTGTTTCATCTCATTTCTGTCCCTGCCCTCAACAACCAACTCCCCCCCCCCCCCCCCCCCCCCCCCCCCCCCCCCCCCCCCTTCATTACACTGCTGAGTGTACAACCTTTGTGTGTGTATGTGTGGGCGGGCGCGCTGCGTGTTTACATTTGAATTTGTTAAAACTATTAATTGTGTGTGTGGTTACATTTCTTCTTCTTCTTCCTTTTTTGTCATGTTTCTCCCAAGGGAGGTTTGACACCGATGAGCCCTCTCCATCTCTCTCTGTTTTGAGCTTACATTTGAATATGTAAATGTAACTGGCTGCATGTGAAAGACTGGGATGAATGAAAGCGCTTTGATTTTATTTTTGCAAGATATAGCGCTGTATAAATTCCATGTATTATTATTATTATAACTAAGAACACGTTTGTTTTCAGGGATCTGGTCTTGGGTTTTGTCTTATTCTATGTGGTTTCTCCCACAACATGGTGACTGTCCTGGGTTGACCCTTATGGTTGGCCAGGGCGTTGTTACAAGGGAGGACGATAGAGTTGATTTGTATACTCTTATTTTAGTCTGTATATAGTTTCACAGTTTTAGTCTGAGATTTACAATTGTATGAGGTGACCCCCCCCCTCCCCCCCCCCCCCCCCCCCCCCCCCCCCCCCCCCCCCCCCCCCCCCCCCCCCCCCCCCCCCCCCCCCACCATGGCTTCTGTGGTTGGCGGGGCTATAAACAAGATTGGACTGGTTTTATCTCGTCTTATGTGATGTTAATGGGGTTTTTCCCACAACGTAGTGACCGTCTAGGTTGACCCTTATGGTTGGCCAGGCCGTTGATACAAGGACAAAAGTTGGTTTTTATACCTTGTTTTAATATGTATCTAGCTGCACAGTCTGAGATTTAAAAATTTAAGAGGTGACATCCACGATATAGCTTTTGTGGTCGGCGGGGCTGCAAACAAAGATTAGATTGGATTGAATTGGACTGGTTTTATTTCATGTGATGTGAATGTGGTTTCTCCCACACCGTGGTGACTGTCCTGGGTTGACTTGTGGTTGGCCAGGGCATTGATTGTTTTAATCTGTATATAGTTGCAGTTTTAATCTGAGATTTACAATTTTATGAGGTGACAGCCCCAATGAGGTCAGCGGGGCTATAAACAACAGGAGTGGATTGGATTGGACTGGTTTTATCTCATCTTATGTTAATGTGGTTTCTCCAATGTGGTGATCGTCTAGGTTGACTCTTATGGTTTGGCCAGGGCATTGAAACAAGAAACGACAGAATTGGTTTTATACCCTGTTTTAATCCGTGCATACTGCACAGTTTTAATCCGAGTTTTAAAATTTTATGAGATGACAGGCTCGAAAGATTGGATTGGGATGTGGAATGGGTGGGGATGGGATGTGGTGAAGTCGAATGGGATGTGAAGTCTGTTAAGGGAATGGGATGTGGTGCTGGATGTGGTGTGGGGTGTGGTGAAGTGGAATGGGATGTGGTGGGGTGGAATGGTGTGTATGTGGCGGTATTCATACAAATCATTGTTTCCTTTGCTTACAGCCCTTAACTTGTCCACATCTTGTTACAAATTCGTTCAGTAAATTTTTGTTTTGACTTTAAGGGTATTTATACCAACAGAGTTTAGGAGAAGGAAAGGACGCACTCAATGAAGTATTGATAGACATTCTGTAACACTAACATGTGCTTGAAGACTGGGGTGATTTTTGAAGGGAAAAGGTATGAGGGTGCGATTTTTTGTTTATACGATCTGTATTAGCATTTAAGTTCAATTTGTCATCAATAGTAGTACTCAAGTATGTATATATTCATGCACACCATACCCCATCCACTTACCACTACAGTCCACCCAACCTTTTCATGACACTACATCCTACCCCACCACCAATCTGCATCCCCCCTTACGGCCACACTATACACCCATATCACAACACTCCGCCCCATTCTATCACCACGCTAAACCCCACCCTACCATCACACTTAACCCCACCATATCACCCCACCCCACCCTACCACCATACTTAACCCCACCGTATCACCCAACTCCACCCCACCCCACCCTACCACACCATACTTAACCACACCATATCACCCAACTCCACCCCACCCCACCCTACCACACCATACTTAACCCCACCATATCACCCAACTCCACCCCACCCCACCCTACCATCACACTTAACCCCACCCTACCATCACACTATACCCCAACCTACACCCACACCACTACAGTACACCCCACCCCACCCTACAACCAAACTACATGCCACCCTACAGTGTGTAGTGTGGTGGTAGGGTAAGGTGGGGTGTAGTGTGGTGGTAGGTTAGGGTATAGTGTGGTGGAAAGGTGGGGTGTAGCGTGGTTGAAAGGTGGGATGTAGTGTGGTGGTAGGTTAGGGTATAGTGTGGTGGTAGGTTATGGTATAGTGTGGTTAGGATATAGAGTGGTGTGGGGTGTAGAGTGGCGGTAAGGTAGGGTGTAGTGTGGTGGGGAGGAGTGTGGTGGTAAGGTAGGATGAAGTGTGGTGGTAGGCTACAGTATAGTGTGGTGGTAGGGTGGGGTGTAGTGTGGTGGTAGGCTACAGTATAGTGTGGTGGTAGGGTGTAGTGGAGTGTAGTGTGGTGGTAGGGTAGGGTGGGGTGTAGTGTGGTGGTAGGGTGGGGTATAGTGTGGTGGTAGGTTAGGGTGTAGTGTGGTGGTAGGCTACAGTATAGTGTGGTGGTAGGGTGGGGGTGTAGTGTGGTGGTGGGGTGAGGTGTAGTGTGGTGGTACAGTAGGTTGTAGTGTGGTGGTAGGGTGGGATGTGTGGTGGTAGGGTGTAGTGTGGTGGTAAGGTGTGGTTTAGCCTACCACCACACTACACTCCACCCTTCAACCACACTACTTCCCACACTACACCCCAACCAACAACCACACTACACCAAACCCTACAACCACACTCCACCCCACCCTACCACCACACTACAAGCCACTAACCACCACACTACACCCCACCTTACCGCCACATAATACCCCACCATACTACTACATTACACCCCACCTTACCACCACATTATACTCCGCCAACCCCCTCATTACACCCCACCCTACCACCACACTACAACCCACACTACAACCCACTCTACCACCACACTACAACCCACCCAACCACCACTCACTCCGCCCTACCACCACACTGCACCCTACCCAACCACCACATTCCACCCACCCTACCACCACATTCCACCCACCCTACCACCACACTCCACCCCTCCATACCACTCCACACCACCACACTCCACCCACCCTACAACCATACTCCACCCCACCCTTCCACCACACTCCACCCCACCCTTCCACCACACTCCACCCAACCTTACCACATAACATCCCACCCTACCACCACATTACCTCCCACATTATCAGCATACCACACCAAATCCTGCCATCACATGACACCCCCACTCTGAGGTGGTAGGTTGGGGTGCAGTGTAGTGGTAGGTTGGGGTGCAGTGTAGTGGTAGGGAGGCGTGGAGTGTAGTGGTAGGTTACTGTATAGTGGGGTGTAGTGTGGCGGTAAGGTGGGGTGTAGTGTGGCGGTAGGGTGGGGTGTAGTGTGGTGGTAGGGTGGGGTGAAATGTGGTGGTAGGTGGGGTGTAATGTGGTAGGTGGGGTGTAATGTGGTGGTAGGCTACGGTATAGTGTGGTGGTAGGGTGGGCTGTAATGTGGTGGTAGGGTGGGGTGTAGTGTGGTGGTAGGGTGGGCTGTAGTGTGGTGGTAGGGTGGGCTGTAGTGTGGTGGTAGGGTGTGGTGCAGCCTACCACCACACTCCACCCTACAACCACACATACCCTCACACTACATCCCACCTTACCACCACATTACACCCCACCCGACCACCACATTACACCCCAACCTACCACCACACTACACCGCAATCCTACCACCACACTATACCCCAACCCAACACCGCACTATACCACACCCTACCATCACACTATACCTCTAACCTACACCCCACCCTACCACCACACCACTACAGTACACCCCACCCTACAAGCAAACTTAATGCCACCCTACAGTGTGTAGTGTAGTGGTAAGGTGGGGTGTAGTGTGGTGGTAAGGTGGGATGTAGCCTACCACCACACTACACTTCACCCTACCACCACACTACACCCAACCCAACAACCACACTACACCCCACACTACAATCCACTATACCACCACACTACACCCTACCATACCACCACATAATACCTCACCATACCACTACATTACACCGCACCTTACAACCACATTATACTCCACCAACCACCTACCACACCCTACCGCCACACTACAACCCACTCTACCGCCACACTACAACCCACTCTACCACCACACTACAACCCACCCTACCTACCACCACACTACAACCCACCCTACCACCACACTACAACACACTACAACCCACCCTACCACCACACTACAACCCACCCTACCAACACACTCCATACCACTCTACCCCACCCTACCACCACACTCCCACCCACCCTACAACCACACTCCACCCCACTCTACCGCCACACTCCACCCCACCCTTCCACCACACTCCACCCAACCGTACCACATAACATCCCACCCTACCACCACATTACCTACCACATTATCAGCATACCACACCAAATCCTGCCATCACATGACATCCCACTGAGGTGGTAGGTTGGGGTGTAGTGTAGTGGTAGGGAGGCGTGGAGTGTAGTGCTAGGAGTGTGGTGGTAGGTTAGGGTATAGAGTGGTGTGGGGTGTAGTGTGGCGGTGAGGTGGGGTGTAGTGTTGTGGTAGGGTGGGCTGTAGTGTGGTGGTAGGGTGTGGTGCAGCCTACCACCACACTCCACCCTGCAACCACACTACACCCCAACTTCCCACACTACACCCCACCCTACAACCACACTCCACGCCACTATACCACTACACCCCACCTTACCACCACATACTACCACATTACACCCCACTCTACCACCACATTACACCCCAACCTACCATCACGCTACACCGCACTCCTACCACCACACTATACCCCAACCCAACACCACACTACACCACACCCTACCATCACACTATACCCCCAACCTACACCCCACACTACCACCACACCACTACAGTACACCCCACCCCACCCTACAAGCAAACTACATGCCACCCTACAGTGTGTAGTGGTAAGGTGGGATGTAGTGTGGTGGTAGGGCAAGGTGGGTTGTAGTGTGGTGGTAGGTTGGGGTGTAGTGTGGTTGAAAAGTGGGATCTAGTGTGGTGGTAGGTTGGGGTGTAGTGTGGTAGGTTAGGGTATAGTGTGGTGGTAGGTTAGGGTATAGAGTGGTGTGGGGTGTAGTGTGGTGGTAAGGTGGGATGTAGTGTGGAGGTAGGGTGGGGTATAGTGTGGAGGTAGGGTGGGGTATAGTGTGGTTGTAGGTTACGGTATAGTGTGGTCGTAAGGTGGGGTGGAGTGTGGTCGTAAGGTGGGGTGTAGTGTGGTGGTAATGAGGGATGTAGTGTGGTGGTAGGTTAGGGTATATGTGGTGATAGGTTAGGGTATAGTGTGGTGGTAGGGTGGGGTGTAATGTGGCGGTATGGTTGGGTGAAGTGTGGTGGTAGGGTGGGGTGTAGTGTGGTGGTAGGGTGGGGTGTAGTGTGGTGGTAGAGTGTGGTGCACCCTATCGCCACACTACACTCAACCCTACCACCCCCACTACACCCACCCAACAACCACACTACACCAAACCCTACAACCACACTCCACCCCACACTACCAGCACTATACCACCACACTACACCCACCTTACCACCACATAATACCCCACCTTATAACCACATTATACTCCAAACACCACATTACA
This sequence comes from Rapana venosa, assembly GCA_028751875.1. Lineage (NCBI taxonomy): Eukaryota > Metazoa > Mollusca > Gastropoda > Neogastropoda > Muricidae > Rapana > Rapana venosa. The sequence continues at coordinate 17,947,215 of CM054145.1, forward strand.
CCCCCCCCTACCACCACACTACAACCCACCCTACCACCACACTACAACATACCCTACACCACCACATACACCCTACTCTACCACCACACTACACCCCACCCTACCACCACACTGCACCCCACCCTACCACTACACCCCTCCCTACCACCCATTCTACCACTCCACCCCACCCTACCACCACACTCCACCCACCCTACAACCACACTCTACCACCACACTCCACCCACCCTTCCACCACACTCCACCCAACCTACTAATAACATCCCACCCTACCACCACACTCCACCCACCCTACAAACACACTGCACCCCACCTTTCCACCACACTCCACCCAACCTTACTACATAACATCCCACCCTACCACCACATTACCTCCCACATTATCAGCATACCACACCAAATCCTGCCATCACATGACACCCCATTCTGAGGTGGTAGGTTGGGGTGTAGTGTAGTGGTAGTTTGGGTTGCAGTGTAGTGGTAGGGAGGCGTGTAGTGTAGTGGTAGGAGTGTAGTGTAGGTTAGGTTATAGTGTGGTGGTAGGTTAGGGTGTGGTGTGGGGTGTAGTGTGGCGGTAAGGTGGGTGTAGTGTTGTGGTAGGTTGGGCGTAGTGTGGTGGTGGGGTGTAGTGTGGTGGTAGGGTGGGGTGTAGTGTTGTGGTAGGGTGTGGTGCAGCCTACCACCACACTCCACTCCACCATACAACCACACTACACCCCAACTTCCCACACTACACCCCACCCAACAACCACACTACACCCCACCTACAACACACACTCCACGCCACTATACCACCACTCTACAGCCCACCTTACCACATTATACCCCACCATACTACCACATTACACCCCACCCTACCACCACACTATACCCCAACCGCACCACACCCTACCATCACACTACACCTTTAACCTACACCTCACCCTACCACCACACCAGTACAGTACACCCCACCCCACCCTACAAGCAAACTATATGCCACCCTACAGTGTGTAGTGTAGTGGTAAGGTGGGGTGTAGTGTGGTTGTAAGGTGGGATGTAGTGTGGTGGTAGGGTAAGGTGGGGTGTAGTGTTGAGGTAGGTAGGGTATAATGCGGTAGGGTAAGGTGGGGTGTAGTGTGGTGGTAGGTTGGGGTGTGTAGTGGTTGAAAGTGGGATCTAGTGTGGTGGTAGGTTGGGGTGTAGTGTGGTAGGTTAGGGTATAGTGTGGTGGTAGGTTAGGGTATAGAGTGGTGTGGGGTGTAGTGTGGTGGTAAGGTGGGATGTAGTGTGGAGGTAGGGTGGGGTATAGTGTGGAGGTAGGGTGGGGTATAGTGTGGTTGTAGGTTACGGTATAGTGTGGTCGTAAGGTGGGGTGGAGTGTGGTCGTAAGGTGGGGTGTAGTGTGGTGGTAATGAGGGATGTAGTGTGGTGGTAGGTTAGGGTATAATGTGGTGATAGGTTAGGGTATAGTGTGGTGGTAGGGTGGGGTGTAATGTGGCGGTATGGTTGGGTGAAGTGTGGTGGTAGGGTGGGGTGTAGTGTGGTGGTAGGGTGGGGTGTAGTGTGGTGGTAGAGTGTGGTGCAGCCTATCGCCACACTACACTCAACCCTACCACCACACTACACCCCACCCAACAACCACACTACACCAAACCCTACAACCACACTCCACCCCACACTACCAGCCACTATACCACCACACTACACCCCACCTTACCACCACATAATACCCCACCTTATAACCACATTATACTCCAAACACCACATTACACCCCACCCTACCACCACACTACAACCCACCCTACCACCACACTACAACATACCCTACCACCACACTACACCCTACTCTACCACCACACTACACCCCACCCTACCACCACACTGCACCCCACCCTACCACTACACCCCTCCCTACCACCCATTCTACCACTCCACCCCACCCTACACCACACTCCACCCCACCCTACAACCACACTCTACCACCACACTCCACCCCACCCTTCCACCACACTCCACCCAACCTTACTACATAACATCCCACCTACCACCACACTCCACCCCACCTTTCCACCACACTCCACCCAACCTTACCACATAACATCCCACCCTACCACCACATTACCTCCCACATTATCAGCATACCACACCAAATCCTGCCATCACATGACACCCCATTCTGAGGTGGTAGGTTGGGGTGTAGTGTAGTGGTAGTTTGGGGTGCAGTGTAGTGGTAGGGAGGCGTGTAGTGTAGTGGTAGGAGTGTAGTGGTAGGTTAGGGTATAGTGTGGTGGTAGGTTAGGGTGTGGTGTGGGGTGTAGTGTGGCGGTAAGGTGGGGTGTAGTGTTGTGGTAGGTTGGGCTGTAGTGTGGTGGTGGGGTGTAGTGTGGTGGTAGGGTGGGGTGCAGCCTACCACCACACTCCACTCCACCATACAACCACACTACACCCCAACTTCCCACACTACACCCCACCAACAACCACACTACACCCCACCCTACAACCACACTCCACGCCACTATACCACCACTCTACAGCCACCTTACCACATTATACCCCACCATACTACCACATTACACCCCACCCTACCACCACACTATACCCCAACCGCAACTACACACACTATACCCCAACCGCACTACACCACACCCTACCATCACACTACACCTCCAACCTACACCCCACCTTACCACTACACCTCCAACCTACACCCCACCCTACCACCACACGAGTACAGTACGCCCACCCCACCCTACAAGCAAACTACATGCCACCCTACAGTGTGTAGTGTAGTGGTAAGGTGGGGTGTAGTGTGGTGGTATGGTGGGATGTAGTGTGGTGGTATGGTGGGATGTAGTGTGGTGGTAAGGTGGGGTGTAGTGTGGTGGTAGGTTAGGGTATAATGTGGTGGTTGTTGGGGTGTAGTGTGGTGGAAAGGTGGGGTGCTTTGTGGTTGAAAAGTGGGATGTAGTGTGGTGGTAGGTTAGGGTATAGAGTGGTGTGGGGTGTATGTGTGGTGGTAAGGTGGGGTGTAGGGTGGTGGTATAGTGTGGTTGTAGGTTATGGTATAGTGTGGTGGTAAGGTGGGGTGTAGTGTGGTGGTAATGAGGGATGTAGTGTGGTGGTAGGTTAGGGTATATAGTGTGGTGGTAAGGTGGCGTGTAGTGTGGCGGTATGGTTGGGTGACGTGTGGTGGTAGGGTGGGGTGTAGTGTGGTGGTGGGGTGTAGTTTGGTGGTGGGGTGGGGTGTAGTATGGTGGTAAGGTGGGGTGCAGCCTACCGCCACACTACACTCCACCCTACCACCACACTACACCCCACCCAACAACCACACTACACCAAACCCTACAATCACACTCCACCCCACACTACAAGCCACTATACCACCACACTACACCCCACCTTACCACCACATAATACCCCACCATACCACTACATTACACCCCACCTTACAACCACATTATACTCTACCAAACACCACATTACACCCTACCACCACACTACAACCCACCCTACCACCACACTCACCCCACCCTACCACCACACTACAACCCACCCTGCCACCACACTGCACCCCACCCTACGACCACATTCCACCCACCCTACCATCACACTACACCCACCCTACCACTACACTCCACCCCACCCTACAACCACACTACACCCCACTCTACCACCACACTCCACCCCACCCTTCCACCACACTCCACCCAACCTTACCACATAACATCCCACCGTGCCACCACATTACCTCCCACATTATCAGCATACCACACCAAATCCTGCCATCACATGACACCCCACTCTGAGGTGGTAGGTTGGGGTGTAGTGTAGTGGTAGTTTGGGTTGCAGTGTAGTGGTAGGGAGGCGTGTAGTGTAGTGGTAGGAGTGTAGTGGTAGGCTAGGGTATAGCGTGGTGGTAGGTTAGGGTATAGAGTGGTAGGAGTGTAGTGGTAGGGAGGCGTGAAGTGTAGTGGTAGGGAGGCGTGTAGTGTAGTGGTAGCTTGATAGGTAGTGTGGTGGTAGGTTAGGGCATAGTGTGAAGGTATGTTAGGGTATACAGTGGTGTGGGGTTGTAGTGTGGTGGTAAGTTGAGGTGTATTGTGGTGGTAAGGTGGGATGTAGTGTGGGGTGTGGGGCGGAGTGGAGTGTGGCGGTAAGTTGAGATGTAGGGTGGGGTGAAGTGTGGTGGTAAGGTGGGGTGGAGTGTAGTAAGGTGTGGTGGAGTGTGGTGGTAAGGTGGGATTTAGTGTGGTGGTAGGTTAGGGTATAGTGTGGTGCTAGGCGGGATGTAGTGTCGTGGTAGGGTGGGGTGGGGTGTAGTAAGGTGGTAGGGTTGGGTGTAGTGTAGTGGTAGTGTGGGGTGTAGTGCAGTGGTAGTGTGTAGTGTGGTAATAAGGTGGGGTGAAGCCTACAATCACACTACACACCACCCTAAAACCACACTCCGTCCCACACTAAACACCACACTACACCCCACCTACCACCACACTATAACCCACTCTACACCACACAACCCACCCTACCACCACACTATAACCTACTCTTACCACCACACAACCCACCCTACCACCACACTATAACCCACTCTTACCACCACACAACCCACCCTACCACCACACTAAAAACCCACTCTTTCCACCACACAACCCACCCTACCACCCACACTATAACCCACTCTTACCACCACACAACCCACCCTACCACCACACTCCACACCACCCTACCAACACACTCCATACCACCCTACCACAACACTCCATCCACCAACCCTACCACAACACTCCATCCACCCACCCTACCACCACACTCCACCCACCCTACCACTTTACACTCCACCCACCCTTTACCACTACACCACACCTTACCACCACACTTCACCCACCCTATAACCACACTACACCCCACCCTACCACCTCACTCCATCCCACTTTACCACCACACTCCATCCTACCTTACAACCACTCTACACCCCACCCTACTCCACCCCACCAACCACACTCCACCCACCTTACCACATAACATTCCACCCACCACCACATTACCTCCCACATTATCAGCATACCACACTAAATCCTGCCATCACACGACACCCCACTATGAGGTGGTAGGTTGGGGTGTAGCGTAGTGGTAGGGAGGCGTGTAGTGTTGTGGTTGGTCAGGTAGGTGGGGTGGAGTGTGGTGGTAGGTGGGATGTAGTGTGGAGGTAGGGTGGAGTGTGGTGATAAGGTGGGATGGAGTGTAATGTGGTGGTAGGAGTGATGTAGTGTGGAGGTAGGGTGGGTGTAGTTTGGTGGTCAGGTAGGTGGGGTGGAGTATGCTGGTAGGAGTGTAGTGTGATGGTAGGTGGGATGTGGTGTGGTGTTAAGGGGTATAATGTGCGGGTAAGGTGGTATGTACTGTTGTGGTGGAGTATGGTGGTAGGAGTGTAGTGTGATGTTAAGGGGTATAACTTCGCCAAAAGCCTTCACTTGATACCTTCAAATCCAGCCTCAAAACACACTTATTTCCTACCTGAGACTTTCCCCCCACATATCTGTCCCTAATTTTCAACAGCATCTTTCACCTTCTAAGTGTTGTTCCGTGTGTGTGTGTGCGTGCGTGTGTGTGTGCGTGCGTGCGTACGTGCGCGCGCATGGATTTGAAATCTGTTGTTCATTATGTTTAAGGAGAGTTGCATGCCTGTAAATGATTGAGTGCAAGCGCTTCGATTTGTTTGTTTTTTACAAGATTCAGCGCTATATAAATTCCATATATTATTATTATTATTATTATGTACTGTTGTGGTGGAGTATGATGGTAGGAGTGTAGTGTGATGGTAGGTGGGATGTAGTGTGATGTTAAGGGGTATAATGTGCGGGTAAGTAGTGTTGTGGTAGGGTGGTATGTAGAGTGGTAGGGTGGGGTGTAGTGTTGTGGTAGGGTGGTATGTAGTGTTGTGGTAGGGTGGTATGTAGTGTGGAGGTAGGGTAGGGTGCAATGTGGTGGTAGGGTGGGGTGGAGGTAGGGTGGGATGTAGCGTGGTGGTAGTGTCCTATTTAGTGTGGTGGTAGGGTGGGGTGTAGTGTGGTGGAGTTGGGGTGTAGTGTGGTGGTAGTGTCCTATTTAGTGTGGAGGTAGGGTGGGGTGTAGTGTGGTGGTAGGGTGGGATGTAGTGTGGTGGAGGTGGGGTGTAGTGTGGTGGTAGTCTCCTATTTAGTGTGGAGGTAGGGTGGGGTGGAGGTAGGGTGGGGTGTAGTGTGGTGGTAGTGTCCTATTTAGTGTGGAGGTAGGGTGGGATGTAGTGTGGTGCTAGGTTGGAATGGGATGTAGAGTGGTGGCAAGATGGAATAGCGTGTAGTACAGTGGTATGGTTGGGTGTAGTGCTGTTGGCATTGCGCTCTACACAACCAATACTACACCCCACCTGAACACAACACTACACCCCACCTCATTACATACCTTACAACAGTCAGCCTACCTTACCATCACAGGTGATGACCACACTACACCGCACCTTACCACCACACTACACCGCACCTTACCACCACCACACTATACACAACCTTACCACCACACTACACCCAAGCGTACCACCACACTACACCCCACCTTACCACCACACTACACCCCACCTTACCACCACACTACACCCCATTCCACCACACTACACCCCAGCGAACCACCACACTATACCCCATTCCACCACACTTTACCCCATTCCACCACACTATACCCCATTCCACCACACTACACCCCATTCCACCACCTTACCACCACACTACACCCCAGCGTACCACCACGCTACACCCCACCTAACCACCACACTACACCCTACTGTACTGGGGTGTAGTGTGGTGGTAGGGTGGGGTGTAGTGTGGTGGTAAGGTGGGGTGTAGTGTGGTGGTAAGGTGGGGTGTAGTGTCGTGGCAGGATGGTGTAGTGTGGAGGTAGGGTGGTGGTAAGGTTGGGAGTAGTGTGGTGGTAGGGGGTGTAGTGTGGTGGTAGGGTGGGGTGTAGAGTGGGGTGTAGTGTGGGGTGGTAGGGGGTGTAGTGTGGTGGTAGGGTGGGGTGTAGTGTCGTGGCAGGATGGTGTAGTGTGGTGGTAGGGTGGGGTGTAGTGTCGTGGCAGGAAGGGTGTAGTGTGGTGGAAGGATGGGTGTAGTGGGGTGGTAGGGTGGGGTGTAGTGTCGTGGCAAGAAGGGTTACTAATGTGGTGGTAAAGTGGGTGTAGTATTGCTGGTGCAGAGAGCACCATTGACAATACATCCTCGCCCTACCACCACATTACACCCTACCACCACATCACACCCTAACTTTCCACCTCATTACACCCCAACCCACCACACTACACCCCACCTTACCACCACACTACACCACACCTTACCACCACACTACACCCCACCTTACCACCATACTACATCCCACTCTACCACCGCACTACACCCCACCTTACCTCTTCACTACACCTATCCTTACCACCGCACTACACCCCACCTTACCACCACACTACACCCCACCCTACCACCATACTACTCCCCAAACCTACCACCACACTACACTCCACCCTACCACCACACTACTTCCCACCCTACCATCACACTACAACCCACCCCTACCACCACACTACACTCCACCCTACCACCACACTACACCCCACCCCTACCACCACACTCCACCCCACCTTACCACCGCACTACACCCATTCTTACCACCACACCACACCTTTTCACCACTCTACACCCATTCTTACCACCACACCACACCTTACCACCACACCACACCTTACCACCACACCACACCTTACTACATCCATCCTACCACCACATTACACCCATTCTTACCACCACACTACACCCCATCCTACCACCATACTACACCCCATCCTACCACCACAATACACCCCACCCTACCACCACACTACCCCCCACCCTACCACCACACTACACCGTACCTTACCACCACAATACACCACACACCACACGCCACCCTACCACCACACTACATCCCACTCGACCACCACACTACACCCCACCCTACCACCACACTACACCCCACCCTACCACCACACTACACACCACACTACCACCACACTACACCCCACCTTACCACCACACTACACCCCATCCTACCATCACCTTACACCCCACACTACCACCACACTACACCCCACACTACCACTACACTACACTCCACCCTACCACCTCACTACACCCCACACTACCTCCACACTACATCCCACCCTACCACTACACTACACTCCACACTACTACCACACTACCACTACACTTCATCCCACCCTACCCAGACACTATACCCCACCATACCACCCCACTACATTAAAGCCTACCACCACACTACACCCGATCCTGCCATCATACTTCCAGTACCAGTGCCAACACTTTATTGTCTCAATGAATAGAGGAACTCATGTGGGTTATAAGCTATATAATAACAATAAACAGAAAATAAATATTTAACACAGAAAGCAATACATTTCAATCTTAAAAATTCCATTTACACGCGCACGCGCACACACATACACACACTGAAACCTCATCCTCCCTCCCACTCGCACGTGCAAGACCCTCCCTCCCCTATTAACACCCCCCTCCCGCTCACACCCCCCCCCCCCCCCCCCCCCGCTCACCCCCCCCCCCCTTTCTCTCTGGTATGTTGTGGATGCACAATATTACACTAAAAAACATCACACTAGGTAAAAAGAAATAGACGCCTACTTGGCTGCATGTGTGGCATACACTTACTGCGTTCTCTCTCTCTCTTCCCCCCCAACCCCTCTCTCGTCTGATTCATACAGGTTCGTTGTTGCTATGTCCTTGTTTTGGGAATAAAACTGAAATTACCTTGTAGACTTTTAAGGGGAGATGTAGTGTGGTAGTAAGGTGGGATGAAGTGTGGTGGTAGTGTGGGATATAGTGTTATGGTAGGGTGCGGTGTAGTGTCATGGTAGGGTGTGGTGGTAGGGTGTATTGTCATGGTAGGATTGGCTGAAGTATGGTCGTATGGTGTTGTATAGTGTGGTGGTAGGTTTGAGTGGAGTGGGATGGTAGGATTGGGTGTAGTGTCATGGTAGGATGGGGTGGTGGTAGGGTGGAGGTGTAGGCTGGTGGTGGGGTGTAGTGTCATGGTAGGATGGGGTGTAGTGTGGTGGTAGGGTGGGGTTTAGTGTCATGGCAGGATAGGTGTCGTGTAGTGGTAAGGTGGGGTGTAGTGTGGTGGTAAGGTGGGGTGTAGTGTGGTGGTAAGGTGGGGTGGAGTGTCGTGGCAGGATGGGTGTAGTGTGGTGGTAAGGTGGGGTGTAGTGTGGTGCTATGGTGGGGTGTAGTGTCGTGGTAAGGTGGGGTGTAGTGTCGTGGCAGGATGGTGTAGTGTGGAGGAAGGTGGGGTGTAGTGTGGAGGTAGGGTGGGGTGTAGTGTGGTGGTAGGGTGTAGTGTCGTGGTAGGGTGGGGTGTGTAGGTCGTGGTAGGGTGGGTGGAGTGTCGTGGCAGGATGGGTGTAGTGTGGTGGTAAGGTGGGGTGTAGTGTGGTGCTATGGTGGGGTGTAGTGTGGTGGTAAGGTGGGGTGTAGTGTCGTGGCAGGATGGTGTAGTGTGGAGGAAGGTGGGGTGTAGTGTGGAGGTAGGGTGGGGTGTAGTGTGGTGGTAGGGTGTAGTGTCGTGGTAGGGTGGGGTGTCGTGGTAGGGTGGGGTGGAGTGTCGTGGCAGGATGGGTGTAGTGTGGTGGTAAGGTGGGGTGTAGTGTGGTGCTATGGTGGGGTGTAGTGTGGTGGTAAGGTGGGGTGTAGTGTCGTGGCAGGATGGTGTAGTGGTGGAGGGAAGGTGGGGTGTAGTGTGGAGGTAGTGGTGAGGGTGTAGTGTGTGGTAGGGTGTAGTGTCGTGGTAGGGTGGGGTGGTGGAGTGTCGTGGTAGGTGTGGGGTGTAGTGTCGTGGTAGGGTGGGGTGTAGTGTCGTGGTAGGGTGGAGGTGTGGAGGTAGTGGGTGGGGTGTAGTGTCGTGGTAGGGTGGGTGTATGTCGTCGTGGTAGTGTGTGGTAGGTGTAGTGTGGTGGTAGGGTGAGGTGGAGATAGGGTGGGGTGTAGTGTTCGTGGTAGGGTGGGGTGTAGTGTCGTGGTAGGGTGGGGTGTAGTGTCGTGGCAGGATGGTGTAGTGTCGTGGTAAGGTGGGGTGTAGTGTGGTGGTAAGATGGGGTGTAGTGTGGTGGGTAAGTGGGGGGTAGTGTGATGGCAGGAAGGGGTTACTAATGTGGTGGTAAAGTGGGTGTAGTATTGCTGGTGCAGAGAGCATCATTGACAATACATCCTCACCCTACCACCACATTACACCCTAACTTTCCACCTCATTACACCCCAACCCACCACACTACACCCCACTCTACAACCACACTACACCCCACTCTACCACCACACTACACCCCACTCTACCACCACACTACACCCCACCTTACCTCCACATTACATCCCGCCCTACCACCACACTACACCTATCCTTACCACCATACTACATCCCACTCTACCACCGCACTACACCCCACCCTACCACCATACTACTCCCCAAACCTACCACCACACTACTTCCCACCCTACCACCACACTACTTCCCACCCTACCATCACACTACAACCCACCCTACCACCACACTACTTCCCACCCTACCATCACACTACAACCCACCCTACCACCACACTACAATCCACCCTACCACCACACTACTTCCCACCCTACCATCACACTACAACCCACCCCTACCACCACACTACAACCCACCCCTACCACCACACTACATCCCACCCTACCACCATACTACATCCCACTCTACCACCACACTCCACCCCACCTTACCACCATACTACTCCCCAAACCTACCACCACACTACACAACACCCTACCACCACACTACACCCCACCCCTACCACCACACTCCACCCCACCTTACCACCGCACTACACCCATTCTTATCACCACACCACACCTTTTCACCACTCTACACCCATTCTTACCACCACACCACACCTTACCACCACACTACACCCCATCCTACCACCACCTTACACCCCACACTACCACCACACTATACTCCACCCTACCACCTCACTACATCCCACCCTAGCACTACACTACACCCCAACTAACTACCACACTACACCCCACACTACCTCCACACTACATCCCACCCTACCACTACACTCCACTCCACACTAGTACCACACTATACCCCACACTACCACTACACTTCATCCCACCCTACCCAGACACTATACCCCACCCTACCACCCCACTACATTAAAGCCTACCACCACACTACACCCGATCCTGCCATCATACTTCCAGTACCAGTGCCAACACTTTATTGTCTCAATGAATAGAGGAACTTATGTGGGTTATAAGCTATATAATAACAATAAACAGAAAATAAATATTTAACACAGAAAGCAATACATTTCAATCTTAAAAATTCCATTTACAGGCGCACACACATACACACACTGAAACCTCATCCTCCCTCCCACTCACACAAACACGTGCGTGCAAGACCCTCCCTCCCCTCTTAACACCCCCCTCCCGCTCACACCCTCCCTTTCTCTCTGGTATGTTGTGGATGCACAATATTACACTAAAAAACATCACACTCGGTAAATAGAAATAGACGCCTACTTGGCTGCATGTGTGGCATACACTTAGTCTGCGTTCTCTCTCTCTCTTCCCCCCCCACCCCCTCTCCCTCTCGTCTGATTCATACAGGTTCGTTGTTGCTATGTCCTTGTTTTGGGAATAAAACTGAAATTACCTTGTAGACTTTTAAGGGGAGATGTAGTGTGGTAGTAAGGTGGGATGTAGTGTGGGATGTAGTGTGGTGGTAATTTGTGGTGGTAGGGTGCGGTGTAGTGTCATGGTAGGGTGTGGTGTAGTGTTATGGTAGGGTGGGGTGTAGTGTCATGGTAGGGTGGGGTGTAGTGTCATGGTTGGGTGTATTGTCATGGTAGGATTGGATGAAGTATGGTCGTAGGGTGTTGTATAGTGTGGTGGTAGGTTTGGGTGGAGTGGGATGGTAGGATGGGGTGTAGTGTCATGGTAGGATGGGTGTAGTGTGGTGGTAGGGTGGGTGTAGTGTGGTGGTAAGGTGGGGTGTAGTGTCGTGGCAGGATGGTGTAGTGTGGAGGTAAGGTGGGGTGTAGTGTGGTGGTAAGGTGGGGTGTAGTGTGGTGGTAAGGTGGGGTGTAGTGTGGTGGTAAGGTGGGGTAGTGTGGTGGTAGGGTGGGGTGTAGTGTGGTGGTAGGGTGGGGTGTAGTGTGGTGGTAAGGTGGGTGTAGTGTCGTGGCAGGATGGTGTAGTGTGGAGGTAAGGTGGGTGTAGTGGTGGTAAGGTGGGGTGTAGTGTGGTGGTAGGGTGGGGTGTAGTGTCGTGGTAGGGTGGGGTGTAGTGTCGTGGTATAGAGGGGTGTAGTGTCGTGGCAGGATGGTGTAGTGTGGTGGTAAGATGGGGTGTAGTGTGGTGGTAAGATGGGGTGTAGTGTGGTGGTAAGGTGGAGTGTAGTGTCGTGGTAAGGTGGGATGTAGTGTGATGGTAAGATGGGGTGTAATGTGGTGGTAGGGGTATGGTGTAGTGTGGTGGTAAGGTGGGGTGTAGTGTGATGGCAGGAAGGGGTTACTAATGTGGTTGTAAAGTGGGTGTAGTATTGCTGGTGCAGAGAGCACCATTGACAATACATCCTCACCCTACCACCACATTACACCCTAACTTTCCACCTCATTACACCCCAACCCACCATACTACACCCCACTCTACCACCACACTACACCCCACTCTACCACCACACTACACCCCACTCTACCACCACACGTCACCCCACCGTACCACCACATTACATACCGCCCTACCACCACACTACACCCCACTTTACCACCACACTACACCTATTTTTACCACCACACTACACCTATTTTTACCACCACACTACACCCCACTCTACCACCACACTACACCCCACCCTACCTCCACATTTCATCCCGCCCTACCACCACACTACACCTATCCTTACACCACACTACACCCCACCTTACCACCATACTACACCTCACTCTACCACCGCACTACACCCCACCCTACCACCACACTACTTCCCACCCTACCATCACACTACACCCCACCCCTACCACCACACTACACCCCACCCTACCACCACACTACACCATACCCCTACCACCACATTACACCCCACCTTACCACCGCACTATACCCATTCTTACCACCACACCACACCTTTTCACCACTCTACACCCATTCTTACCACCACACCACACCTTACCACCACACTACACCCCATCCTACCACCACACTACACCGCACCGTACCACCACACTACACCCCACCCTACCACCACACTCCGCACCGTACCACCACAATACACCCCACACCACACGCCACCCTACCACCACACTACACCCCACCATACCACCACACTACACCCCACTCTACCACCACACTACACCCCACCATACCACCACACTACACCCCACCTTACTACCACACTACACCCCACACTACCACCACACTACATCCCACCCTACCACTACACTTCACCCCTCACTACTACCACACTATACCCCACACTACCACTACACTTCATCCCACTATACCCCACCATACCACCCCACTACATTAAAGCCTACCACCACACTACACCCGATCCTGCCATCATACTTCCAGTACCAGTGCCAACACTTTATTGTCTCAATGAATAGAGGAACTCATGTGGGTTATAAGCTATATAATAAGAACAATAAACAACAAATATTTAACACAGAAAGCATTGAATTTCAATCTTAAAAATTCCATTTACACGCACGCGCGCACACACACACACACACACACACACACACACTGAAACCTCATCCTCCCCCCCACTCACACAAACACGTGCGCGTGAGACTTCCCCCCCCCCCCCTTCCCCTTACCACCCCCTCCCGCTCGCACGCACCCCCTTTCTGTCTGGTAAGTTGTGGGTGCACAATATTACACTAAAAAACATCACACTCGGTAAAAAGAAATAGACGCCTACTTGGCTGCATGTGTGGCATACACTTAGTCTGCGTTCTCTCTCTATCACCCCCCCCCCCTCTCTCTCTCGTCTCACTACATCCCACCCTACCACTACACTACACCCCACCTTACTACCACACTGCACCCCACCTTACCACCACACTACACCCCATCTTACCACTTATTTTATAGTGGTTTTGCTTTGTTTGGTCCTGTTTGGGTTTGGGGTTGTTGTTGCTTTTTTGAGGGGGGGACTATTTGGTTGTTCCACAATACCACCTCACTACATCCCACCCTACCACTACACTACACCCCACCTTACTACCACACTACACCCCACGCTACCACCACACTATAGCCGACCCTACCACTACACTACAGCCAACATTACCACCGTACTATACCCCACACTACCACTACCCTTCATCCCACCCTACCACCACACTACACCCCACCCTACCACCACACCCCACCCTACCACCACACTACACCCCACCCTACCACCACACCCCACCCTACCACCACACTACACCCGATCCTGCCATCACACTACCAGTACCAGTGCCAACAGTGGTAAGGTGGGGAGTAGTATGATGGTAAGGTTGGTATGTAGTGTGGTGGTAGAGTAGGGAGTAGTGTGGTGGTAAGTCCTTGTTTTGGGAATAAAACTGAAATTACCTTGTAGACTTTTAAGTGTTCGTACTCTGTAAAACTTTTAAGAAGGAAGGTGTTTTAAAGTTTATGTGTACCAGCACTCACGATTTCTTTTGCTCTATCTTTCACACGGCATTTCTTACAAATCATTTTGGGTCATTTGCGCACATCCCACAATTTAACTACAAAGTGTTACAATTGTGTTCAATACATTTTGTGTTTTTAACATTCAGGCTATTATCCCGGCATATTAAAGAAAAAGGAAATGCCAGATCCAATGAAGCATCGATAGAAAATCTGTAAAACCCTAACATTGTCTTGAAGACTTCAGAGCTTTGAAGGCCTCGGAACTTTTGAAGAAAGAAACTACTGGAGTGGCATTTTCTATATATGAGATATGTATTGAGAGTAAAGTTCAGTTTGTCATTAATAACGGTTCCCAAGTATTTATATTTATTTAAACGTTCTACTCTCATACCATCAAGTGTAATGAATTAGTACAGGCTCTAGGTTCTTGCGAAAATCAATTAAAAATTTCTAGGTAGTAGGGTAACATGGGGTGTAGTGTTGTAGTAAGGTAGGATGTAGTGTGGTGGCAGGCTG
The DNA here is from genome assembly GCA_028751875.1 of Rapana venosa. Classification (NCBI taxonomy): domain Eukaryota; kingdom Metazoa; phylum Mollusca; class Gastropoda; order Neogastropoda; family Muricidae; genus Rapana; species Rapana venosa. The sequence goes on from CM054145.1 coordinate 17,962,487, forward strand.
GAGTGTACTATGATGGTAGGGTCGTTTGTATAGTGCTGGTAAGGTGGTGAATAGTGTAGTGGTAAGGCGGGGTGTAGTGTGATGGTAGGGTGGCGTGTAGTGTTGTGGTAAGGCGGGGTTTGTGATGGTAGGGTGGGATGTAGTATGATGGTAGGGTGGGATGTGGTGTGATGGTAGGGTGGGGTGTAGTTTGATGGTAGGGTGGGGTGTAGTGTTGGTAAGGTGGGGTGTAGTGTGGTGGTAGGGTGGGGTGTAGTGTGTTGGTAAGGTGGGGTGTAGTGTGGTGGTAGGGTGGGGTGTAGTGTTGGTAGGGTGGGGTGTATTGTGTTGGTAGGGTGGGGTGTAGTATGTTGGTAGGTTGGGGTGTAGTGTAGTGGTAAGGCGGGGTTTGTGATGGTAGGGTGGGATGTGGTGTGATGGTAGGGTGGGGTGTAGTTTGATGGTAGGGTGGGGTGTATTGTGTTGGTAGGGTGGGGTGTAGTGTGTTGGTAGGGTGGGGTGTAGTGTGTTGGTAGGGTGGGGTGGGGTGTAGTGTGGTGGTAGGGCGGGGTGTAGTGTGATGGTAGGGGGGGATGAAGTGTGGTGGTAGGGCGGGGTTAGTGTGGTGGTAGGGCGGGGTGTAGTGTGTTGGTGGGGTGGGGTGTAGTGTGTTGGTAGGGTGGGGTGTAGTGTGTTGGTAGGGTGGGGTGTAGTGTGTTGGTAGAGTGGGGTGTAGTGTGTTGGTAGGATGGGGTGTAGTGTAGTGGTAGGGTGGGGTGTAGTGTGTTGGTAGGGTGGGGTGCAGTGTGGTGGTAGTGTGGGGTGTAGTGTGGGGTGTAGTGTGGTGGTAGGGTGGGGTGTAGTGTGTTGGTAGTGTGGGTGTAGTGTGTTGTTGGTAGGGTGGGGTGTAGTGTGATGGTAGGATGGGGTGTAGTGTGGTGGTAGGATGGGGTGTAGTGTGGTCGTAGGGTAGGGTGTAGTGTGGTAGTAGGGTGCGGTGTAGTGTGATGGTAAAGTGGGGCATAGTGTGGTAGTAGGGTGGGTGGTAAGGTGTGGTAGTAGGGTGGGTGGTAAGGTGCGGTGTAGTGTGGTAGTAGGGTGGGTGGTAAGGTGCGGTGTAGTGTGGTAGTAGGGTGGGTGGTAAGGTGCGGTGTAGTGTGGTAGTATGGAGGGGTTTAGTGTGGTCATAGGCTAGGGTGTAGTATGGTGGTGGTAGTGTGGGGTGTAGTGTGGTGGCAAAGTGAGGTGTAGGATGGTGGTGCGGAGAGCATCAATGACAACACCACACCTACACCTTACCCTACCACCACACCACACCCCCACCCTACCCTCCACACTACACCCACCCTACCACACTACACCCCAACCCACACACAACCCCACCCACATCCCACTACACCACCTACATCCCAAACCTACCCACCCCACCCACCACACTAACACCCTTCCCACACCACCCCCAACCCTACCATACAACACCCACCCAACCCCACTACCCCTACCCAAAACCAAAACTACCCCTACCCTCCCACAGACCCCCCACCCTACCACCACACCCTACCCACCACACGACACCCCACCCTACCACACCCCCCACCCAAAAAACACACACCCCCCCCTACCACTCAACCCCCCCTACCACACTACCCCCCACCCTACCCCACATACCACCCCATACACCCCACTACTACCAACCCCCTACATCCCCCCTACAACACTACACTCCACACTACCCCTACCCTACCCCCACACTACACCCCACCTTACCACCCACTACACCCTACCCTACCCCCTACACCTACCCTACCACACTACACCCCACCCTCCCACACTACCCCCTCCCCTACCCCCCAACACACCCCAAACTACACACCACACTACACCCCCACCACATCCCACCCTACCCCACACTACACCCCACTTTACCCCCCTTTTACACCTCGTCCTACTACATTCCACACTACTCCCCACCCTACTCCCACACTAAAACCCCACACTCCCCAAAACCCAAACACACTGAAAAACACACTACTACCACCCTACACCCCACATATTTACCACACTACACACCACACACTACCACCCTCCCACCACCCACATCCCCCCCCTACTACCATACTACACACAACCTGTGGGAGTAGGTGGGATGTATGTGGAAGGGGTTGGGTTTTGGAAAAGGTGGGTTAGTGTGGTATAGGGGGGGGTTATGGGTAGTAGGTGGGGGGAAAGGTGGGGGGGTTTTTTGGTATAGGGTGGGGTTTAGTGGGTGTAGGGTGGGGGGTAGGAGGGGGGGGTGAAATGGGGTGGTAAGGGGGGAGTGTGGTGGTAGGGTAGGTGTAGTGTGGTGGGGGGGGTGTGTGTGGGGGTAGGGGGTGTAGGTGGTTGGGTGGGGTGTGTGTGGTGGTAGGGTAGGGTGTATGTGGTAGGGGGGGTTATGTGGGGGTAGGTGGGGTTTAGTGGGGTAGGGGGGGGTGTAGTGGGTGGTAGGGTAGGGGTAGTGTGGTTGTGTAGTGTGGTAAGTGGGTGTAGGAGGGGAAAGGGGTTTGGGGGGGGGAAGGGGGGAGGGGTGTGGGGGTAGGTGGTTAGTGTGGTAAGGGGGTGTTTTGTGGAGGGGGGGGTTGTTGGTGAAAGGGTGGGGGGTAGAGTGGGGATATGGGGTGGTGGTTTTGGGTGTAGTGGGGTAAGTGGGGTGTGTTGTGGTAGGTGGGGTTGTGGGGTAGGGTTGGGTGTAGTGGGGTGTGGGGTGGGATTATTGAGGAAAGGGGGGTGTAGTTAAAGGTAAAGTGTTTTTAGGTGTAGTAGGGTGGGTTTTGGTGGGGGGGGGTGTAGTGTGATGGTAAAGGGGTGAAGTGTGGATAGGGGGGGGTGTATGTGTGATAGGGGGGGGGTGTGTATGGTAAAGGGGGGTGTGTAGGTAGTGGGGGGGGTGTTGGAGGGAGTAGGGTGGGGTGTATGTGATGGAAAAGTGGGTGTAGTGTGGTATGGGGTGGGTTATGTGAGAGTGGGGGTGGGGTGTGTGTGATGGTAAATTGGGGGTGTAGTGTGGTATATGGGTGTAGTGTGGTGGGTAGGGTGGGTGTGTTAATGGTAAACCCACCATACTACACCCACCCTACCACACACCCCCCACCTACCACACACCCTCCCAACTACCCTACCCCCCACACTAAACCCCACCTTCCCACACTACACTACCACACACCCCCACACTCCCACCGACACCCCCCCTACCACACTACACCCCACCCTCCCACACTACCCACCACCACAAAACCCCCCTTCCCAAAACACTACCACCACCGACACCCTACCTACACACGACCCACACCCTCCCACACGACACCCCCCCCACCACACGACACCCCACCCTACCACACACACCCCACCCTCCCACAACACCCCCTACCTACCACCAACACCCCCCCTCCCCAAACTACACCCTACCCAAACCACAACACTACTCCCCACTCTACCACCTCACTACACCCCACCTTACCACACTACACTACCACACTACACCCTACCCTACCACCACACTACACCCCACCTTACCACACTACACTATCACACTACACCCTACCCTACCACCACACTACACTCCACCTTACCACACTACCCCTACCCTACCACCACACTACACCCACCTTACCACACTACACTATCACAATACACCCTACCCTACCACCACACTACACCCCAACTTGCCACACTACACCCTACCCTACCACACTCCACTCCACCCTACCACACTACCACCCTACCCTACCACACTCCACTCCACCCTACCACACTACACCCTACCCTACCACACACTACACTCCACCCTACCACACTACACCCTACCCTACCACACTACACTCCACCCTACCACACTACACCCTATCCTACCACCACGCTATGCCCCACTCTACCACACCACCTTACCACCACACTACACCCTACCCTAACAACACTACACCCCACCCTACCCTACCACCACACTACACCCCACTCTACAACTCCACCTTACCACCACACTACACCCTACCCTACCACACTCTACCCTACCACACTACACCCTACCCTACCACACTACACCCTACCCTACCACACTACACCCTACCCTACCACACTACACTACACTCCACCCTACCACACTACACCCTACCCTACCACACTACACCCCACCCTACCACACTACACCCCACCCTACCGCACTACACCCTACCACACTACACCCTACCCTACCACCACACTACACCCCACCCTACCGCACTACACCCTACCACACTACACCCTACCCTACCACCACACTATACCCCACCTTACCACCACACTACACCCTACCCTACCACACTACACCCCACCCTACCACACTACACCCCACCCTACCACACTACACCCTACCCTACCACACTACACCCTACCCCACCCTACCACACTACACCCTACCCTACCACACTACACCCCACACTACACCCCACACTACCACACTACACCCTACCCTACCACCCCGCCCTACCACACTACACCCCACCCTACCCTACCACACTTCACCAGACAGAAGATAAAAACAGGCGTGTCCCCCCCACTTTCAGCTACTCTCAGCTGCTATCCATTCCATCCCAGCTGGTGCCTAATTATTTATAGCAGAAACTGACCGCACTTGGATTTGGTTAAAAGAAAGAGGAACGATCCTTTTAGCACTGGGGCCCTGGACCTTTGACTGAGTTATGCAGGATTTACGCCGCGCTGTGACTGGCGTGGTAACAACTAGCGTTGATCAACACAACACAACACAACACAGCAACACAGCACAGCAGGGCTAGCCTAGTGGTTAGAACATTGCGCTCGCAATCTGACAACCCGGGGTTCGATATCCCGATCAAGGGGATAGTGCCCCTTGGAGTTACCATCAGTGCAGACTCTACTCTCCCCAAAAAGTCCTTCGGATGAGACTTATAAACCGAGACCCCGTGTGCGAACGCACGCAGAATATCTTGCGCACACGTTAAAATCCTGTTCCGCTTTTCGTAAGAGTAGGCCAGTGGGAACAGATGACAGAATTCACAAAACCGCATACACACGGTGACTGGATGTATGTAAAAAAAAAAGCACATCAGTGCTTATTCCATTATCCTCGATATAGGTAAAGGTAAAGGAGTCCCATAACCTATAAGGTCGTAGGGGGGCGAGGCGTCAGAGACCTCACTTCTCTAGGGCCAGCATATTGAGGGCAGCGGCGCCCATCTCCTCTCCCTCGCTGCTTTACCTTCCCTGACCCTAAAGAGGGCAGGTACCCATTTACAGCTGGGTGAACTGGGGAACTGTACTGAAGCCAAGGCCCGCAAACGGTCACCCATCCAAGTGGTAACCACGCTCGACACTGCTTAACTTGGCTGGGGGAAAGCGAGTGCTCCGACCACTGAGCTATCCCGTCCCCTCGATATAAAAGAATAAAATAAAATAAATAAACAAATAAGTAGTCAGGCCTAGCGGAGACAACACCCACCTCTCCCAGGCAGATGTCCCTGGCCTGTTCCCCGGGGCAGTGCCAGGAGCCGTCACAGCGACACTGGCACTTGTAGTGGATGCACCCGTCCCGCATCTGGAACTCCTCCCCGCCCCTGTAGATCTGGCTCTCTGACAGCACGCAGCTTCGACACCCGCCCAGCACCTGGTTTATGTACAGAGAGAGAGGACAGACAGAGAGAGAGAGAGAGAGAGGGGGGGGGGGGGGGGGAGAGAAAGAGAGAGTGAGAGAGAGAGAATGCGAATGCGAAAGTTTTATTCATTATAGGCCTTAGCCCCTCATGAAGGGGGTGTGTGTATATAATCAACATTCCAAAACATGTTGCATAAGAAACATTTATGAACAGAAGAATAATACCTCAAGTACAGATAGTATTTCTAATTTTAAAAGCTTTATACAAATAAATTGCTAGTCGCTTATTAATGCGTTCGTTAGTAGATGACATAAGTATACAAAGTCTAAACATGGAAGGACAGCTCACATATTTTTGCGGTATCAACTGAGTTCTAAGATCATATAACATAGGACAACATAATACAAAATGAACTTCGTTATCGACAGACCCCTTACATAATGGACAAAGAAGATCTGTAACACAGTGTTGTCTATAGCAAAGATTGTGCACAAACAATTCAGACACTCCAAATCTAAATTTTGTCATAATATGTTTAAGATGTCTATCCATGTTCATTGACAAATATACAGGAATTTTACCTAATAAACTGAACTGCCTATACAAACTAAAACGATCACTCTCCTGAATATGACTGGAACACTCCTGCCACCTACAATCTAGTGCGCAGTACTCGTATAAACCCATTTATATCCTCTACTCCTTGATTGAACCATACATAAGCAAATCCTAACTCACATAATTTTAACCTCAGTTTTGATACCCAATTTCTTTTCCCCCTTTCATCTAAATTATATAACATATGATATGCTTTTTTTGGTAACCTATGATTATCCATTCGTAGTATTTTCATCCAGTACAAAACACATCTCACGATGGAATTCACAATAATTGGATATACATGTGTGCGTGCGAGCGAGCGTGGTGTATGTGTGTGTATGTGTCTGTGCACCTGCAAACGTAGCTTATTCCATTATCCTCGATATAAAAGAATAAAATATAAAATACGTGTCCTCACACAAACACCTCTCTCCCTCTGTATGCCTCTCTGCCTGCCTGCCTGTCTGTCTGTACGTCTGTCTGCCTCTCTCTCTCTCTCTCTCTCTCTCTCTCTCTCTCTCTCTCTCTCTCTCTCTCTCCATGCAGAGAGGTGTTTGTGTGAGGACACGTATTTTACTTTAAATTTTTTTTATTTTATTCTTTTATATCAAGGATAATGGAATAAGCTACGTTTGCAGGTGCACAGACACATATATGCACGCTCGCACGCACGGACTCGCACGCACACATGTATGCATTACACAGGCAGGAAAGCAGGTAATGATATGGGCAGGTAAGTGCATGCATTAACGTAAACACACACCCCCACCCCACCCACCCACTTACACACCCACACCTACCTATACCCAAACACACACCCGCACACTTATCTCCGCCCCCCCACCCCCCTTCCCCACATAATCACAGTTGATATATATCAAGCAGATATCATCAGATATGTGTATGAGTGTTTTGAAAAAAAAGATAAATATATGCAACATGTTTTTAGTGTACATCGTTTTGAGCCAAACATAATTATAATTGATGTTTTTCTTGTGCCAAATGAGTCTACATGACTTAAACGGCAATAAAATAATCTGAATCTGAATCACACACACAACACACACTCACACACAAAATACCCCTCTCCTTCACACACAACCCCCCTCACACCCCCACACCACACACACACCCCCACTCAACACACACACACTCCCCCACTCAAAACACACACAACACACACACACACACACACACACACACACACACACACACACACACACACACACACACACACTTACTTAAATGGCAATCAATTCTGAATCTGAATCTCTCTCACACACACACACACACACACACACACACACACACACACACACACACACACACACACATCTTACCTGCCTTCCCAGTCCGTAGCTTACAGCAAGTTCTTAAAGACATTCCATTAATGAAAGAAATTGTATTGTCATTAAGCCATACTCCTATTTTCAGACTCCTCTGATATAAGGATAGCTTCAAGTTATATGAATTGGAAGGTTAGTATTTTTGCTGTTTGATGTTTTTGGGGTTGGTTGTTGGGTGGGGTTTTGTGTGTGTGTGTGTGTGTGTCTGTGTTTTTCTCCAGAATTCTTGTTTATGCTTTTTTCATAATAGTTGTTTATTGCGATTGATTAGTTATGTCCATACCCCTCACCCCTACACACACACAAGCACGTGCGCGCGCGCGCACACACACACGCACGCACGCACACACGCACGCACACACACATACACACACTTTCCCGTCTGATATCACTATTTAGTGGAAGGACGTCAAACTGAAGAACTACTACTCCACACACACACACACACACACACACACACAAAAACACTACACTCACCCCCCCCCCCCCCCCCCCCCACCCCCCCCCCCCCCCACCTTCACAAACCCACACACACATATAGAGAAACCCCCCCTGACCTCCCCCCGACACGTGTTGCGGGCAGTTTCCCCGGGGCAGTTCCAGGAGCCGTCACAGTGGCAGCGGCACTGGTAGTGGATGCAGCCCTCGTGAAGCTCGAAGTCCTGGTTGGGGCCGTGCGTGGCTCCGTCATTGGTCACACACTGCTGGCACTCCTCCCGTCCTCTCTGCATGTCCTGGTGGTGTTGTTAGTAATAATAATAATGATAAATAAATAATAATAATAATAAATAATAATAATAATAACAATAATAATAATAGTAATAATAATAATAATGTATGGAAATTATATAGCGCTGAATCTTGTAAAGCAACAAATCAAAGCGCTCAGATGACTTTTTAAAATTTTATATATATATCGAGGATAATGGAATAAGCAGCACTCATGTGCTTTTTTACATTTCAGTCCCCGTGTGTATGCGGTTTTGTCAATTTTTGTCATCTGTTCCCACCGGCACACAATAGCCTACTCTTTCGAAAAGCGGAACAGGATTTAACGTGTGCGCAAGATGTTCTGCATGCGTTCGCACACGGGGCCTCGGTTTATAGTCTCATCCGCAGGACTTTTTGTATTGTAATATTGAGAGGCTCGTACAGGTTTGCTTAGGTATATATATCATAACTATACAAAGTATGTGTGTTGGGGTTTTTGTGTGTGTGTGGAAGTCATATAGAATGTGCATACATGCGTGCGTGAGTGTGGCAGAGAGGGAGGGAGAGAGGAGGGGGAGGAGAGAAATAGAGAGAGAGAACTCAAATCATATTTATATTGTAATAAGAGGTTCGTAGAGTCATGCTTAGGTATTATATAACTATAAAAAATATGTAGGGGGGGGATTGGGGGAGGGAACGCATAAATAATGTACATGCATGCCTGCGTGAGTGTGGCAGAGAGAGGGAGGGAGAGAGAGAGAGAGGAAGAGAGAGAGAGGGGGTAGAGAGAGAGAGAGAAGAGGGGGGTGGGGCGCAACATTTTAATTGAATTTTGGGGATAATAGGTAAGCACTCGTGTGTGTGGTTTTTTTCACATTGAGAGAGAGAGAGAGGGAGGGGGAGAGAGAGAGGTGTCTATATTTTTAAGACAGACACACAGACGAATCTACATACACACACACACACACACACAACACACACATACAGACCCCAGCGGAAGACCCAGAAAGAGAGGAAGAGGAGGGCAGGCTGTGGGCAGCGTCGGGTTGACGCCCCCCACAGGTGTTGTTGGCTCGCTCGGGCGGGCAGTAGTAGGTGCCGTTACAGAAGCAGGTGCACAGGTACACCACGCAGCCCTGGCTGTGCTGGAAGTAGGTGTTGCCCTCGAAGAACTGACCCCCGACCTCGCACTCTCGGCAACCGGGCTGGCACGTGCGGCGCGCCCGTTCCATGGGACAGGTGTAGGACCCGTTGCAGTGACAGTGACACTCGTACTCCACGCAGTCTTCCTCGTGTACGAAGTCCGTGTCCGATTCTTGCAGCTGCCCGAATACCAGACACCGCACGCAAGAGGAGGGCGGGGTCACCACGGCCATGGAGACTGCAGGCGACGAGTGGGAGGCGGAGGAAGCGGAGGCCGTGGTGGCATAACTGCAGATGTTTTCTGCGCGGTCTTCCTCGCAGTGGTAAGTGCCGTCACATTTGCAGAGACAGTCCCGGTATCTGTAAAGAGAAGAGGGGAGGAGAGAAGAGAAGAGAAGAGGGGAGAGAGGAGAGGAGAGGAGAGGAGAGGAGAGAAGCGGGGAGAGAGGAGAAAAAAAACTTTTTTTTTAACCCCCCCGGGTAACTTACCCCCGCCCACCCTTAAACCCCCCCTTCACCATCTCCCCTTCCCCGTTTCCACCCTCTTCTGGGCCCCAAAATTTCAACAGCCCTAATACCGAACATACACATGTCCCTAACATCACATCCTAGGGACCTCATTCATCTTCCCGTTCAACATTCAATATTGACCCTTAAAGCTACTACATACTTACTAACCTATCACTTCCCCCAAAAAACACAAAATCACGTACATACAGCATACCAAACTGAACCCTCACAAGCAAAATCCTTTAACACACGGTCTCAACCTCAAATTTAATACACTTAATACTCCCCTACACTCATTTTAAAACATCTACCTAACTCTACCTAAAATTAACGGGTTCTCCATACACTACATACACTTATACACTCCACACTACCATAACTTACTAACTCATTACCTACACTACCTTCCCTAATACTAATCCTCACTTAACTCCTTACACTTTCTCCCACAAACACACTAACTTTAAAATTACAATAACTTTTCCTAAAACCCACAACTACATATTTTCAAAACTTACCTAACTTATAACTAGTGTAACTATACGCAATACTATACCTACACTCACTGCCAACTACTCTAGCTACACCTACACCTCACACTTGTAACATACTTCATGCAACTTCCTCGAAAGAGGAATTCAACAACTACGACAAAAGGGACGTTATCAACGCCAGCACCAAGATGAGAATGGGAAAAAACCATAGTAGATGGAGTATTGCAGAGAAGAGGAGTGAAATAAGAAACGTAGAGAGTGGGATACAAGAGAGAGAGAGACGAGGGGGACGAGACGAAGAGCAAAGACGCTGCAGAGAACAGCATACATGAACCAGAGCAAAGACTAAGAGAGAAAGCAGAGAGCAAGCAGGCGAGCTGAGCAGCAGTGGGGAAAGCAACCAGCGGAGGACGTAGGCCAGTAAAGAGACGTGAGAGCAGGACAGGTAACAAGAGGCAAGATGGAAGAGTAGATAGCAAGAGAAGAGAAGAAAGGACGAGAAGAGGAGAGAAGAGAAAGATGAGAAGAGATAAGAGAAGAGAGAGGAGAAAGAGTGAAGATGAACGGAGGAGTGAGAGAAAGAAGATAGAAGAAAAGAGAAGAAAGAGGAATGAAGAGAGAGAGGAGAAGAGAAGAGGAGAGGAAGAGAAGATGAGTAAAAGAGAAGAGAAGAGGAATGAGGATGAGAAGAAGAGAAGAGAAGAGAAGAGGAGAGGAGAGGAGAGAAGAGAAGAGAAGAGGGAAGAGGAAGCAAGAGAAGAGAGAGAAGAGAAGAGACGAGAGAAGAGAGAAGGAGGAGAGAGAAAGTTTGGCTGTTATATAGAATACTGACTGAATCATGTTTTTTTTAAACATTTCTTTTATTGGGTTTTTTTCTTTAACGGAGAACGACCACAGGTTTTCATTAAAATTTTATGTTCATTTTTCTCGACTTTTTAAAAAAACACGCCAGGGTTTGATTCAATTCTTACGTCTTATGTAATGCTTAAGTCATGTACATCTTAAGTCTGACGACTTCTTCTTATGTCATTAATACGTTCAATTTTTCGTCTTTTTTTTAAGGTATTTAAATCTTTTACTGGATAAATATGTAATCGATATGTTTAAATATTTTTTTAAAGATTTGTGCAGGTTTCGATTCAATTTTGTACGCGAAAAAAATGTGATTGATCTGATTTATTTTTCTCCATACTTTGTAAAGGTTTTCAATCAATATTTTACGGGATGAATATGGAATTTTTCAATTCAGTTTTCCTCGAGAAAGGGACCCTGTGCTCAACGGCACAGCACTACACTACACTGTACCCTACAACATTACATTACACTACACTGTACCCTACAATACTACACACTACACTGTACCTTACAATACAACACTACACTACAATGTACCCTACAATACTACACTACACTACACTTCACTGTACCCCACAGCACTACACTATACTACACTGTACCCTACAGCACTACACTATACTACACTGTACCCTACAGCACTACACTACATTACACTGTACCCTACAGCACTACACTACAGTACACTGTACCCTACAGCACTACACTACACTACACTGTACCCTACAGCACTACACTACACTTACCTTTAGCACTACACTACACTACACTGTACCCTACAGCACTACACTAAACTACACTGTGCCCTACAGCACTACACTACACTGTACCCTACAGCACTACACTACCCTACAGCACTACACTACACTACACAGTACAATACAGCACTACACTACACTACACAGTACCATACAGCACTACACTACATTGTACCCTACAGCACTACACTACACTACACTGTACCCTCCAGCACTACACTACATTACACTACACTGTACCCTAAACCAATACATTACACTACACCCTACAGCACTACACTACATTAGCCAACACTGTACCCTACAGCACTACACTACACTGCACCTTACAGCACTGCACTACACTACACTGTACCCTACAGCACTAAAATACAGTTACATACAGCACTACACTACATACACTACCTACACTTCATTGTATCTACAGCACTACACTTACACATTGTACCCTACAGCACAGCACTCACTACACTACATACATTGTACCCTACAGCACTACACTACACTACATTGTACCCTACAGCACTACACTACACTACACTGTACCTACACCTACAACGTCACGCACTACATTGTACCCTACAGACTATACACTACACTACACTACATGTACTCTACAGCACTACATACACTACACTACATTGTACTCTAAAGCACTACACTACACTACATTGTACCCTACAGCACTACACTACACTACATTGTACCCTACAGCACTACACTACAGTACACTGCACTACATTGTACCCTGCAGCATTACATCACACCACACCGTACCCTACAGCACTACACTACACTACCCTGTACCCTACAGCACTACATTACACTCTATCCTACATCACTACACTACACTTCACTGTACCCTACAGCACTACACTACATTGTACCTTACAGCACTACACTACACTACACTACATTGTACCCTACAGCACTACCCTACACTGTACCTTACAGCACTACACTACACTACACTACATTGTACCCTACAGCACTACCCTACACTGTACCTTACAGCACTACACTACACTACACTACATTGTACCCTACAGCACTACCCTACACTGTACCCTACAGCACTACAGTCCACTACACTGTACCCTACAGCACTACACCACACTACACTGTACCCTACAGCACTACACCACACTACACTTACCTTTAGCACTACACTACACTACACTGTACCCTACAGCACTACACTAAACTACACTGTGCCCTACAGCACTACACCACACTACATTGTACCCTACAGCACTACACCACACTACACTTACCTTTAGCACTACACTACACTACACTGTACCCTACAGCACTACACTAAACTACACTGTGCCCTACAGCACTACACTACACTGTACCCTACAGCACTACACTACCTACAGCACTACCACTACTCACTCAGTACAATACAGCACACACTACACTCACAGTACCTACAGCACTACACTACATTGTACCCTACAGCACTACACACACTACACTACACTACCTACACTGTACCCTCAGCACTACACTACATTACACTCCTGTACCTACACCATACATACAATACTACCCTACAGCACTACACTACATTAGCCAACATTGTACCCTACAGCACTACACTACACTACACTACACTACACTACACTGTACCCTCCAGCACTACACTACATACACTACACTGTACCCTAAACCAATACATTACACTACACCCTACAGCACTACACTACATTAGCCAACACTGTACCCTACAGCACTACACTACACTGCACCTTACAGCACTGCACTACACTACACTGTACCCTACAGCACTAAAATACAGTGTACACTACAGCACTACACTACACTACACTACACAACACTTCATTGTACTCTACAGCACTACACTATACTACATTGTACCCTACAGCACAGCACTACACTACACTACACTACATTGTACCCTACAGCACTACACTACACTACACTGTACCCTACAGCACTACACTACATACACTGCACTACATGTACCCTACCAGCACTACACTACATCTACACTACATGTACCTACTACAAAACTACACTACACTACAATACATTTACCTACAGCACTACATACACTACATTGTACCCTACAGCACAAACATCAATGTACCCTACAGCACTACACTACAGTACACTGCACTACATTGTACCCTGCAGCATTACATCAACACCACACCGTACCTACAGCACTACACTACACTACCCTGTACCACTACAGCATACATACACTCTATCCTACATCACTACACTTACACTTCACTGTACCCTACAGCACTACACTACATTGTACCTTACAGCACTACACTACACTACACTACATTGTACCCTACAGCACTACCCTACACTGTACCTTACAGCACTACACTACACTACACTACATTGTACCCTACAGCACTACCCTACACTGTACCTTACAGCACTACACTACACTACATTGTACCCTACAGCACTACCCTACACTGTACCCTACAGCACTACATACCATTCTGTACCTACAGCACTACACACACTACACTGTACCCTACAGCACTACACCACACTACACTTACCTTTAGCATACCTACACTACACTGTACCTACAGCACTACACTAACTACCTTGTGCCCTACAGCACTACACCCACTACATGTACCCTACGCACTAACCACACTACACTTACCTTTAGCACTACACTACACTTACACTTGTACCTACAGCACTACACTAAAACTTACACTGTGCCCTACAGCACTACCTACACTGTACCTACAGCACTACACTACTCCTACAGCACTACATTCACTACACAGTCACATACAGCACTACCTACACTACACTAGTACCATACAGCACTACACTACATGTACCTAACGCACTACACTACACTACACTGTACCCTCCAGCTACATACATTACACTACACTGTGTACCCTACACCAATACATTACACTACACCCTACAGCACTACACTACATTAGCCAACATTGTACCCTACAGCACTACACTACACTACACTACACTACACTACACTGTACCCTCCAGCACTACACTCATTACACTACACTGTACCCTAAACCAATACATTACACTACACCCTACACTCGCACTACACTACATTAGCCACACTGTACCCTACAGCACTACACTACATTGCACCTACAGCATGCACTACACTACACTGTACCCTACAGCACTAAAATACAGTGTACACTACAGCACTACACTACACTACACTACACTTCATTGTACTCTACAGCACTACACTATACTACATTGTACCCTACAGCACTACACTACACTACACTACACTACATTGTACCCTACAGCACTACACTACACTACATTGTACCCTACAGCACTACACTACACTACACTACATTGTACCCTACAGCACTACACTACACTACATTGTACCCTACAGCACTACACTACAGTACACTGCACTACATTGTACCCTACAGCACTACACTACACTACACTACATTGTACTCTACAGCACTAAACTACACTACATTGTACCCTACAGCACTACACTACACTACACTACATTGTACTCTACAGCACTAAACTACACTACATTGTACCCTACAGCACTACACTACACTACATTGTACCCTACAGCACTACACTACACTACACTACATTGTACTCTACAGCACTAAACTACACTACATTGTACCCTACAGCACTACACTACACTACACTACATTGTACCCTACAGCACTACACTACACTACACTACATTGTACCCTACAGCACTACACTACAGTACACTGCACTACATTGTACCCTACAGCACTACACTACACTGCACTACACTGTACCCTACAGCACTACACTACACTACATTGTACCCTACAGCACTACACTACACTACACTGTACCCTACAGCACTACACTACACTACATTGTACCCTACAGCACTACACTACACTACACTGTACCCTACAGCACTACACTACACAACACTACATTGTACCCTACAGCACTACACTACACAACACTACATTGTACCCTACAGCACTACACTACACTATACTACATTGTACCCTACAGCACTACACTACACTACACTACACTATACCTACATTAAACAGCCACCTACTACACTGTACCCTACAGCACTACACTACACTACACTACAGTACCCTACAGCGACTACATACCACTACACTGTACCTACCAACCACACACACTACACTACGCACTACACTACACTACACTGTACCTACAGCACTACACTACACTACACTACAGTACTAAACACTACAGACTACACTACACTTACTAGCACCCTACACTACCATCACTCACCCTACAGCCATACACTACATACATCACTTACCGTACCAGCACACTACACTACAAACACTACACTGTACCCTCGCAATACACTACATTCATTACACTACACTGTACCCTAAAGCACTACACTGCACTGCACTGCACTGCACTACACTACAGTGTACCCTATAGCACTACATTACACTACACTGTACCTTGCAGCACTACACTACACTACACTACACTACACTGTACCCTACAGCACTACACTACATTACACTACACTGTACCCTACAGCACTACACTGCACTACACTGTACCTTACAACACTACACTACACTACACTACACTACACTATACCCTACAGCACTACCTACATTGTACCCTACAGCACTACACTACACTACACCGTACCGTAAAGGACTACACTACAACTGTATAACACACACAACACTACACAAATGTTACCATACAGCACAGCACCACACTACTACAACATTACACTACACTGTACCTATAGCACTACACTACATGTACCCTACAGCACTACACTATACTACACCGTACCGCTACAGCACTACACTACACTAAACTACATTGTACCCTACAGCACTACACTGTACTACACCGTACCGTACAGCACTACACTACACTAAACTACATTGTACCCTACAGCACTACACTTTACTACACCGTACCCTACAGCACTACACTACACTAAACTGTACCCTCCAGCACTACACTACACTACACTACACTGTACCCTACAACACTACATTACACTACACCGTACCTACAGCACTACACTACATTACACTACACTGTACGCTACAGCACTACAGTACACTGTACCCTACAGCACTACACTACACTACATTGTATACTACAGCACTACACTACACTATACTATACCCTACAGCACTACACTACACCACACCATACCCTACAGCACTACACTACACTACACTGTACCCTCCAGCAGTACATTACACTACATTACACTATACTAAACCATAGCCTACAGCACTACAATACACTACACTACACTACACTACACTACACTACATTTACCCTACAGCACTACACTTCACTACACTCTACCCTACAGCACTACACTACACTACACTGTACACCTACAGCAAACTATCACTACACTATACCCTACGCACTACACTACACTACACTGTACCCTACAGCACTACACTACACTGTACCCAACAGCACTACACTACATTAAACCCTACAGCACTACCCTACACTACACTACACTGTACCCTCAAGCACTACACTACACTTTACCCTACAGCACTACACTACATTACACTACACTGTACCCTACAGCACTACATTACAATACACTGTACCCTAAAGCACTGCAATACACTACACTGTATCATAGAGCACTACATTACACTACACTGTACCCTACAGCACTACACTACACTGTACCTTACAGCACTACACTACACGGTACCCTACAGCACTACACTACACTACACTACACTGTTCCCTACAGCACTACACTACACTACACTACACTACACTACACTACACTGAACCCTACAGCACTACACTACGCTACACTGTATCCTACAGCACTACACTACACTACACGACACTACACTGCACCATCCAGCAATAAACTACACTACACTACACTACACTGTCCCCTACAGCACTACACTGCACTGCACTACACTACACTGTACACTCCAGCACTACACTACATTACACTACATTGTACCCTACAGCACTACATTACACTACACCGTACCCTACAGCACTACCCTACACTACACTGTACCCTACAGCACTACACTACACTACACTGTACCCTACAGCACTACATTACACTACACTGTACCCTGCAGCACTACATTACACTACACTGTACCCTACAGCACTACACTACACTACACTGTACCCTACAGCACTACACTACATTACACTACACTACACTGTACCCTACACCACTACACTACATTACACTACACTGTACCCTACAGCACTACACTGCACTACACTGTACCTTACAACACTACACTACACTACACTGTACCCTACATCACTACACTACATTGTACCCTACAGCACTACACTAGACTACACCGTACCGTACAGGACTACACTACACTGTACCCTACAACACTACACTACACTACACTGTACCCTACAGCACTAAACTACACTACACTACACTAAACTACACTACACTGTACCCTATAGCAATGCACTACACTACACTACACTGTACCCTACAGCACTACAATACACTACACCGTACCCTACAGCACTACACTATACTACACTGTACCATACAGCACTAACTACACTATACTCTACACTACAGCACTACACTACACTACACTAAACTAAACTACACTACCGTACACTGTACCCTACAGCACTACACTACACTGCACTGTACCCTACAGCACTACACTACATAACACTACACTGTACCCTACAGCACTACATTACACTACACATACCCTACAGCACTACACTACACTACATTACACTACACTACACTGTACCCTGAAGCCCTACACTACACTACACTACACTACATTACACTACACTGTACCCTACGAACTACACGACACTACACTACACTACCTTACACGACACTGTACCCTACATCACTACACTGTACCCTACAGCACTACACTACATTACACTACACTGTACCATACAGCACTATACTACACTGTACCCTACAGCACTACACTACACTATACTATACCCTACAGCACTACACTACACTATACTATACCCTACAGCACTACACTATACTACACTGGACTGTACTGTACCTTACAGCACTACACTACATTGTACCCTACAGCACTCCACTACATTGTATCCTACAGCACTACACTACACTGTACCCTACAGCACTACACTACACTACACTACACTACAGCATTACACTACATTGTACCCTACAGCACTACACTACACTACATTGTACCCTACAGCACTACACTACACTGTACCCTACAGCACTACACTACACTGTACCCTACAGCACCACACTACACTGTACCCTACAGCACAACACTGCACTACAGCATTACACTACATTGTACCCTAGAGCACTACATTACACGCCATTGTACCCTACAGCACTACACTACACGACACTACACTGTACCCTACATCACTACACTTCACTACACTGTAACCTACAGCACTACACTACATTACACTACACTGTACCCTACAGCACTTCACTACACTACACTGTACCCTACAGCACTACACTACACTATACTATACTATACTCTACACTACAGCACTACACTACACTACACTCACTACACTACACTACACTACACTACACTACACTACACTACACTGTACCTTACAGCACTACACTACATTGTACCCTACAGCACTACACTACACTACAGCACTACACTACATTGTACCCTACAGCACTACGCTACACTGTACCCTTCAGCACTACATTACAATACACTGTACCCTAAAGCACTACACTACACTGTAACCTAGAGCACTACACTACACTACATTGTATCCTACAGCACTACACTACACTACACTTCACCGTACCCTACAGCACTACACTACAGTACACTACACTATACTTCACTGTACCCTACAGCACTACAGTACACTACACTACACTATACCCTACAACACTACACTACAGTACACTACACTATACTTCACTGTACCCTACAGCACTACACTACACTACACCATACCCTACAGCACTACAGTACACGACACTGTACCCTACAGCACTACACTACACTTCACCGTACCCTACAGCACTATTAGTACACGACACTGTACCCTACAGCACTACACTACACTACACTTCACCGTACCTACAGCACTACACTACACTACACCATACCCTACAGACTACACTACACTACACTACACCATACCTACAGCACTACACTACACTACCACTACACCTAACCCTACAGCACTACACTACACTACACCATACCTACAGCACTACACTACACTACACTACACTACACCATACCCTACAGCACTACACTACACTACACTACACCATACCCTACAGCACTACAGTACGACACTGTACCCTACCACACAACACTACACTACACTCGACCCTACAGCACTACATTACAATACACTACACCGTACCCTACAGCACTACAATACACTACACTGTTCCCTACAGCACTACACTACACTAAACTACACTGCACTGCACTACACTGTACCCTACAGCACTACACTACACTACACTACACTCTACCCTACAGCACTACACTACACGACACTACACTGTACCCTACAGCACTACACTACACTAAACCGAACCCTACAGCACTACACTACACTACATTACACTACACTACACTATACTACACTGTACCCTCCAGCACTACATTACGCTACATTACACAATACTAAACCATACCCTACAGCACTACACTACACTACATTACACTACACTACACTACACTTTACCCTACTGCACTACACTTCACTACACTGTACCCTACAGCACAACACTACACCGTACCCTACAGCACTACACTACACTACACTGTACCCTACAGCAATACACTACACTACACTGTACCCTACATCACTACACTACACTACACTGTACCCTACAGCACGACACTACACTACACTACACTACACTATACCCTACAGCACGACACTAGACTACACTACACTACACTACACTACACTGTACCCTACAGCACTACACTACACTGTACCCTACAGCACTACACTACACTGTACCCAACAGCACTACACTACATTGTACCCTACAGCACTACCCTAACTACACTACACTGTACCCTACAGCACTACACTAAACTACACTTTACCCTACAGCACTACACTACATTACACTACACTGTACCCTACAGCACTACACTACACTGTACCTTACAGCACTACACTACATTGTACCCTACAGCACTACCCTACACTACACTGTACCCTCAAGCACTACACTACACTACACTACACTACACTGTACCCTCAAGCACTACACTACACTACACTTTACCCTACAGCACTACACTACATTACGCTACACTGTACCCTACAGCACTACATTACAATACACTGTACCCTAAAGCACTACAATACTCTACACTGTATCCTAGAGCACTACATTACACTACACTGTACCCTACAGCACTACATTACACTGTACCTTACAGCACTACACTTCACCGTACCCTACAGCACTACACTACAGTACCCTACACCATACGCTACAGCACTACACTACACTACACTACACTACACTACACTACACTACACTACACTACACTACACTACACCATACCCTACAGCACTACACTACACTACACTACACTACAGCACTACACTACACTACACTGTTCCCTACAGCACTACACTACATACACTACACTGCACTACACTGTACCCTACAGCACTACACTACACTACACTACACTACACTACACTGTACCCTACAGCACTACACTACACGACACTACACTGTACCCTACAGCACTACACTACACCACACCGAACCCTACAGCACTACACTTCACCACACCATACCCTACAGCACTACACTACACTACATTACACTAGACTACACTACACTTACACTTTACCCTACAGCACTACACTTCACTACACTGTGCCCTACAGCACTACAATACATTACACTACACCGTACCCTTACAGCACTAACAGTACACTACACTGTACCCTCCAGCAGTACATTACACTAAATTACACTATACTAAACCATACCCTACAGCACTACACTACACTACATTACACTAGACTACACTACACTACACTGTACCCTACAGCACTACACTTCAATACACTGTACCCTACAGCACTACACTACATTACACTACACCATACCCTACAGCAATACACTACACTACACTATACCCTACAGCACTACACTACACTACACTACACTTGTACCTACAGCACTACACTACACTGTACCCTACAGCACTACACTACATTGTACCCTACAGCACTATACTACACTACACTACACTACACTACACTACACTACACTACACTACACTACACTGTACCCTCAAGCACTACACTACACATTACCCTACAGCACTACACTACATTACACTACACTGTACCCTACAGCACTACATTACAATACACTGTACCCTAAAGCACTACAATACACTACACTGTATCATAGAGCACTACATTACACTACACTGTACCCTACAGCACTACACTACACTGTACGTTACAGCACTACACTACACTGTACCCTACAACACTACACTACACTACACTGTACCCTACAGCACTACACTATACTACACTGTTCCCTACAGCACTACACTATACTACACTACACTACACTACACTGAACCCTACAGCACTACACTACGCTACACTGTACCCTACAGCACTACACTACGCTACACTGTACCCTACAGCACTACACTACACTACACTTTACCCTACAGCACTACACTACACTACACGACACTACGCTACACTGTACCCTACAGCACTACACTACACTACACTTTACCCTACAGCACTACACTACACTACACTACACTACGCTACACTGTACCCTACAGCACTACACTACGCTACACTGTACCCTACAGCACTACACTACACTACACTTTACCCTCCAGCACTACACTACACTACACTACACTACGCTACACTGTACCCTACAGCACTACATTACACTACACCGTACCCTACAGCACTACACTACACTACACTTTACCCTACAGCACTACACTACACTGTACGTTACAGCACTACACTACACTGAACCCTACAGCACTACATTACACTACACCGTACCCTACAGCACTACACTACACTACACTGTACCCTACAGCACTACACTACAATACACTACCCTACACTGTACCCTACAGCACTACACTACATTACACTACACTGTACCCTACAGCACTACATTACACTACACCGTACCCTACAGCACTACACTACACTACACTGTACCCTACAGCACTACACTACACTACACTACACTGTACTCAACAGCACTACACTACATTACACTACACTACACTGTACCCTACACCACTACACTACATTACACTACACTGTACCCTACACCACTACACTGTACTACACTGTACCTTACAACACTAAACTACACTACACTACACTGTACCCTACATCACTACACTACATTGCACCCTACAGCACTACATTACACTACACCGTACCCTACAACATTTAACTACACTACACTACACTACACTACACTACACTACACTGTACCCTACAGCACTAAACTACACTACACTACACTAAACTACACTACACTGTACCCTATAGCATTACACTACACTACATTACATTGTACCCTACAGCACTACACTATACTACACCGTACCCTACAGCACTACACTACACTGTACCCTACAGCACTACACTACACTACACTACACTACACTATACTACACCGTACCCTACAGCACTACACTACACTGTACCCTACAGCACTATATTACACTACTCCGTACCCTACAGCACTACACTACATTACACTACACTGTACCCTACTGCACTACAGTACACTGTACCCTATAGCACTACACTACACTACACTGCATTGTACCCTACAGCACTACACTACACTTCACCGTACCCTACAGCACTACACTACACTACACTGTACCATACAGCACTAAACTACACTATACTCTACACTATAGCACTGCGCTACACTACACTACACTAAACTACACTACACTACACTGTACCCTACAGCACTACACTACACTACACTGTACCCTACAGCACTACACTACACTGCACTGTACCCTACAGCACTACACTACACTACACTACACTGTACCTTACAGCACTACATTACACTAGACTGTACCCTACAGCACTACACTACATTACACTAAACTGTACCCTACAGCACTACACTACACTGCACTGTACCCTACAGCACTACACTACACTACACTACACTGTACCCTACAGCACTACACTACATTACACTAAACTGTACCCTACAGCACTACACGTACCCTACAGCACTACACTACACTACACGACACTGTACCCTACATCACTACACTACACTGTACCCTACAGCCCTACACTACACTGTACCCTACAGCACTACACTACACTATACTATACTATACCCTACAGCACTACACTACACTACACTGTACTGTACCTTACAGCACTACACTACATTGTACCCTACAGCACTACACTACACAGTACCCTACAGCACTACACTACACTACATTGTACCCTACAGCACTACACTACACTGTACCTTACAGCACTACACTACATTGTACCCTACAACACGACACTACACTACAGCACTACACTACATTGTACCCTACAGCACTACACTACACTCTACCCTTCAGCACCACATTACAATACACTGTACCCTACAGCACTACACTACACTACACTACAGCATTACACTACATTGTACCCTACAACACTACACTACACTACACTGTACCCTACAGCACTACACTACACTGTTCCCTACAGCACTACACTACACTACACTGTACCCTACAGCACTACACTACACTACAGCATTACACTACATTGTACCCTACAGCACTACATTACACGCCATTGTACCCTACAGCACTACACTACACTACACGACACTGTACCCTTCATCACTACACTTCACTACATTGTACCCTACAGCACTACACTACATTACACTACACTGTACCCTACAGCCCTACACTACACTGTACCTTAACAGCACTATACTATACTATACCCTACAGCACTACACTACACTACAGCATTACACTACATTGTACCCTACACCACTACATTACACGACACTACACTGTACCCTACATCACTACACTTCACTACACTGTACCATACAGCACTACACTACATTACACTACACTGTACCCTACAGCACTTCACTACACTACACTGTACCCTACAGCACTACACTACACTATACTATACTATACCCTACAGCACTACACTACACTACACTGTACCTTACAGCACTACACTACATTGTACCCTACAGCACTACATTACACTCTACCCTTCAGCACCACATTACAATACACTGTACCCTAAAGCACTACACTAAACTGTAAACTAGAGCACTACATTACACTACACTGCACCCTACAGCACTACACTACATTACACTATATTGTACCCTACAGCACTACACTACAGTACACTACACTACACTACACTTCCCTCTTCCCTACAATTCTACACTACACTATACCCTACAGCTCTACACTACACTACACTACACTACACTACACTGTTCCCTACAGCACTACACTACACTACACTACACTCTACCCTACAGCACTACACTACACTGTACCGTACAGCACTACACTACACTACACTACACTACACTGTTCCCTACAACAGTACACTACACTGTATCTTACAGCACTACACTACACTACACTACACTACACTGTACCCTACAGCTCTACACTACACTACACTGTTCCCTATAGCTCTACACTACACTACACTACACTACACTACACTACACAAACACTACACAAACACTACACTGTTCCCTAAAAGTCTACACTACACTACACTACGCTACACTACACTACACTACACTGTTCCCTACAGCTCTACACTACACTACACTACACACACCACACTACACTACACTGTACCCTACAGCTCTACACTTCACTACACTACACAACACTGTACCCTACAGCTCTACACTACACTACACTGTAGCCTACATCACTACACTACACTACACTACACTACACTACACTACACTACATTACACTACACTACACTGTTCCCTACAGCTCACAAAGACTGGATGTAAAAAAATAAGCGCATAAGTGCTTATTCCATTATCCTCGACATCAAAGAATAAGATACAATAACAAAGTCTATACGCTCTTGTGTCTTACTTGAAGCAGGCACTGGTGAAGTCGAAGTAGCTGTTGCCCCGGACCACGCGGCTGTCCACAAGACAGCTCCTGCAGTCTCGCTCTGGCTCCGGCTGTTGCGGCAGCTGCTGCTGCTGCTGCTGCTGCTGCTGCTGTGAGGGATCCTGACAGATGTTGCGAGAGAACATCTTGGGGCAGGTCCACGCTCCGTCACAGTGACACAGGCACTGCGTGTACTGGATGCAATCCTGGTTCAATTCATTGGCAAAGGTTGCAGTAACGTAGTATTTCGGTGTAATCATTAAAGAAATGTGTTCTTAGATAGATGACTTGATGGAGAAGAAAAAAAGGCAAATGCATTGCTTGTTCAATGTTACCGTCTGGAAAAAAAAATGTTGACTTGACAGACAGACAGTATTGATATGAGAGAGGGAGGGAGAGATTATATATATATATATGAAAAAAATGAAGCTGAAAAAAATAAAAGGAGAAATGAAGCTGAACACAGTTGTGTTTTTATTTTCATTTTAATATTTTACCTCAACTGTATGCTTGAAGGGAGTGGTGCCCAGCAGAATTGTGGGTTTTTATCAAGACAATTCATAAAATATGTGTGTGTGTGTGTGTTATCTATAAATATATATATATATATATATATATATATATATAATATATATATATATATATATATATAGATTAATATTATTTCTTTTATATTGGGGGATAATGGAATAAGCACTTATGTGCTTTTTTACATCCCATTCCCCGGTGTGGTGCGGTTTTGTAAATTTTGTCATCCTTCCCCCGGCACACAATGGCCTACTCTACGAATAGCGGAACAGGATTTAACGGTGCCAAAATGTTCTGCGTGCGTTCGCAAACGGGGGGCCCCGGTCTATAGTCTCATCCGGAGGACTTTTGGGAGAGGGAGTCACTGATTTAACTCCAGGGAAATATCCCCTTGAACGGGAATCGAACCCGGGTCGTCAGATTGCGACGCAATGTTCTAACCACTAGGCTATTTCCCTCCGAGAGACAAAAGAGAGAGAGAGAGAGAGAGAGAAGAGAGAGAGGGGGGGGGGGGGGTGGGGTGGGGGGGGGGGGGGGGGGGGGGGAGAGAGAGAAAAAAACCCCAATGAACTAAAGTTGGTATTCAGGCCTCCACCCCCTAAAATAGGTTCAATCAAAGCACAGCAAAACAACGTAAAACAAAAAAACAAAAACCACCCGCAAGGTAGTCCATTCATGTCCATTTTTAAGACTCTGATCCAGTAACGGATACATACGACTGCATTGTTTGTGTATATAACGGGTCCTAAATAAATGATTACAACTATCTAGGGTTTTGTTTGCAACAAGAGCGAGTGTGAACGGAGGTGTTAACACTCTTGCAGTGAAAGGAAGATGCGCATGCATTGAATGCGTGAAACATAGATCTAATTCGAATTCAAATCTTTCCTCCAGAAAAGCTCGACATTCAGTTCGATTTTCCCGTCAAACTGGGAAGAAAGGGCAAGTGGCGGGTTCGAACCCCGTCTGACCCTAAACTTTTCCCCCATCCACCAGACCTTGAAAGGTAGCTAGGTTGCTAGTCTTCTGGATTAGACGATAAACCGAGGTCACATTCGAAAAACACATTTAGTACACGTAAAAGAACTCACGATAGCAAGAGAACTATCTCTGGAAAATTGTGTAGAAAATAACCTTTCTGGTAGGGAAACCAAAAAAACAAATACATTAACAAACAGATTTTTGTTTTAAATGGTGCTGTTGCTGTTGTAGCGACGCACTCTTCCCGGGGAAAGCAGTCTGAAATTCACGCAGAGAACTCTGCTGGCACTTAAAAGTTGTATCCTAGAGACTCTAGAATACAACACAATACAATACAACACAATACAACACAATACAATACAACACAACACAATACAATATAACAAAACAAAACTGGCGCAAATAAATGATATGAACAGGAGCTGAGAACGTAATGTTTAAGATATTTTTGTTCTTTTGCTAGAGAGAGCACTGAGGTTCACCAATGGTCAGAGTTTTGGGTATGCGACCGCTTCCACCCTCTCCCCCCCCCCCTTCCCCATTTAGGTACCCGCATTCCGACTTCGGGGATGGTGTATAAACACGACACCTGTGTGCATGCGTTTATTTTCAATTGTTGTCATCCGTTCCTACCGGCACACAATTGCCTACTCGTTTGAAAGGCGGAGCAGGGTTTTAACGTGTGTGCAAGATGTTGTGTGTGCATTCGTACAAAGGGTTTCGGGGTTTATAGTCTCATTCGAAAAAAATGTCCACACACACACACACACACACACACACACACCACACACACAACACACACACACAACACCACACACAGACCCCCCCCCCCCACACACACACACACACACACACACACACTGGATGTAAAAAAAAAAAAAAAAGCACACGGGTGCTTATTCCATTATCCTCGATATAAAAAAATCAATAAATAAATAAATAAATAAATAAATACACACAAATATACAGAACTGACTGCAGAACAGAGAAAGGAGCGACCGACCTTGGTGAGGTTGAAGAAGGAGTTGGAGGTGACGATGTGGCCCTCGGCCTCGCAGAAGGAGCAGGTGTCGTTGGGGTTGTCCACGTCATTGGAGGGGTCGTCGTCACGGCACAGGTCCCTGACGTACCGGGCGGGGCAGTCCCAGGACCCGTCACAGCGACACACGCACCGCTCGTAGCTGCTGCAGCCCCGGCGAGTGTTGAAGTAACTGTTGCCTCGGAAATATCTTGGAAAAAAACCCGGTGAAAGTCACATGAATGTTGTCATCATTGTCATCGTCGTCGTCGTCATCATCGTCGTCGTTGTTGTTATTATTATCATCATTGTTAGTATTTTATTATTGTTGATGTCGTCGTAGTCGTCACCATCATCATCATTGTTATTATATTATTGTTGATGTCGTCGTCATCGTCCTCCTCCTCCTACTCACCATCATCCTTAGATACGTGACAGCCGCCATCGTCGTCGTCGTCATCATCATCATTATTATCAGATATATTATTGCCATGTTATCATAATGATAATAATCATCATCATCATTGCTACTCTCATCATCATCATCATCATCATCATCATCATCATCATCTCATCATCATCATCAAAACTGCCATCATCATTGTTGTAATTATCATTGTCGTAGTCATCGGCATCATAATCGTCAGAAGATATGTACATGATTGTCATAATCATAATGATGATTATCATTATTATCATTAGATACGTGACCACGAATATCAACACTATCATCATCACCATCACCAAATATGTGACGGACATAATGATCATCATTATCATCATCATAATGATTATCATTATCATTATCAGATACGTGACTACCTATATGAACACTATCATCATCATCATCATCATCATCATCATCATCATCATCAAAGAAAACCAGACTGGCGAGCACATCCTTCAAAAGGCGCACGCTATACAGCAACCTAAGGAAGATTGTGTGGCTGACGTAGATAACCCTGCAAACCAAGCTGTACGACCCACGAGAGGAGCTGGAAAGCACTTGCCTTTATTTCTCCCAGACACATCTGACGGTGCAAACCAAACGAGAGAAGAAGAATATCATCATCATCATCATCATCATCATCATCATCATCATAACAACCACCATCATCATCATCATCGTCATCATCGTCATCCTCATACTACCCTGACCTCACCGCCACCCGTACCTTCCAAACTAATAATCATTATCATTATCATCATCATCATCATCACCACCGCCACCCTCCTTCTCCTCACCACCACCACCACCACCACCATCACATCACCACCACCACAACACCACCACCACCACCACATCACCACCACCACCATCATCATCATCATCACCACCACCACCAACCACCATCATCACCACCACCCTCCTCCTCCTTCTCCTCACCACCACCACCACCACCATCATCACCACCACCACCACCATCATCACCACCACCACCATCATCATCATCATCACCACCACCACCATCATCACCACCACCACCACCACCACCATCATCACCACCACCCTCCTCCTCCTTCTCCTCACCACCACCATCACCACCACCATCATCACCACCACCACCATCATCATCATCATCACCACCACCACCACCATCATCACCACCACCACCACCACCACCACCATCACCACCACCACCACCATCATCCACCACCACCACCACCACCACCATCACCACCACCACCACCACCATCATCACCACCACCACCACCATCATCACCACCACCACCATCATCATCATCATCATCACCACCACCATCATCACCACCACCACCACCACCACCATCACCACCACCACCACCACCACCACCACCACCATCACCACCACCACCCTCCTCCTCCTTCTCCTCACCACCACCACCACCACCATCATCACCATCACCCTCCTCCTCACCACCACCAACACCATCATCACCACCCTCCTCACCACCAACACCATCATCATCACCACCACCCTTCCCCTCCACCTCACCACCACCACCATCATCATCACCACCACCACCACCACCCTCCTCCTCACCACCACCACCACCACCACCAATACCACCACCACCCTCCTTCTCCTCATCACCACCACCACCACCATCACCACCACCATCATCACCCTCCTCCTCCTCCTCCTCCTCCTCACCACCACCATCATCATCATCACAATCATCTCAATAACCCTCCTCCTCCTCCTCATCATCGTCATCCTCAGACTACCCTGATCGCGCAGTAACCCCTACCTTCCAAACTAATCATCATCATCACCATCCTCCTCACCACCACCACCACCACCACCACCACCATCATCACCCCTCCTCCTCACCAAACCAACCACCACCCTCACCACCACCACCACCATCATCACCCCCATCATCACCACCACCACCTCCACCCTCCTCCTCCTCCTCACCACCACCACCACCCTCCTCCTACTCCTCACCACCTCCCCCTCACCACCTCCTCCTCCTCCTCCACCACCACCTCCACCCTCCTCCTCCTCCTCCTCCCCACCACCACCCTCACCACCCACCCTCCTCCTCACCACAACCACCATCACCACCACCACCACCACCACCACCACCACCACCATCACCATCACCACCACCACCACCACCCTCCCTCCTCAAGACTACCCCTGACCGCGCAATCAATCCACCCCGCTCACCTTCCATAAGCCAGACAGGACTGGCACTCTGCAGAGCTGGCAGGCAGGTGACGCGGAGTGCTGCGTCGATCAGCCCCCCCTCCTCCACCACTACCACCACCGCCACTGCCACCACTGCCACCGCCGCTGCCGCTGCTGGCGTTGTTGCAGACGTTGCGGGCGTACATGGCGGGGCATGACCACGAGCCGTTGCAGCGGCACACGCAGTTCTTGTACTCTTGGCAGCCGTCCGTCATCTGGAAGTAGGTGTTGCCCTCGACCTCGCGGTTGTTGGGCAGGGCGCACGTCTGACAGCCGGGCATCGCCTGTCGATGGTAGTAGTAGTAGTAGTGATAATAATAATGATGATGATGATAATAATGATAATGATAATAATAATAATAATAATAATAATAATAATAATAATAAAAGTAAAGTATGTTCTTTCGAGCCAGAAGGCCCATAGAGCCGGAGCTTATCCCGGTTTCTGTAGCGTTAAGCGAACTGATGGTTTTTCACCACCCCTGTGACAGGACGCTAGTCTGTCGCCAGATACTTCCCCAGCAGAGCTGGTACCCACTTGTACACCTGGGTGGAGTGAGGAAAATAGGAGCAAAGTGTCTTTCCCAAGGACACAACACCGAGCCGAGCGGGGATCGAACCCGCGACCTCTGGATCACGAGTTGACCGCCTAAACCACTCGACCATGGTGCCTCCCAAATAATAATAGTAATAATAATAATAATAATAATGTATGGAATTTATATAGCGCCGAATCTTGTAAAGCAACAAATCAAAGCGCTCAGATGACTTTTTTTTTAAAAATCGAGGATAATGGAAAAAACACTCATGTGCTGTTTTACATCCAGTCCCCGTGCGTATGCGGTTTTTAAAATTGTGTCATCTGTTCCCACCACCGGCACACAATGGCCTACTCTTTCGAACGGCGGAACAGGATTTAACGTGTGTGCAAGATGTTCTGCGTGCGTTCGCACACGGGGCCTCCTCGGTTTATAGTCTCATCCGAAGGTAGTAGTCATCTTGCCAAGCAGGGAAGGAGATGTAGGGACCCCTTAACAATGATCTGTAGTGGTTGTTTGGTGTGTGTTTTTAGAGTCGAGTCACTTTTTTTTTTGGGGGGGGGGGGGGGGGGGGGGGTTAGTCTTTTTATTTCTCCCCCCAATCAGAATCAAGAAATATTTATGAATTGTCAAGATTTTTATTTTGAGGATAATGGAATAAGCACTCGTGTGGTTTTTTACATCCAGTCCCCGTGTGTATGCAGTTGTGTAAATTCTGTCATCCGTTCCCATCTCGGCAGAGACACTCCGTTGAGAATGATTACACAGCCATTCAGGAAAGTTTTGGTTTTTTTAAAATCCCAAACTTTGCAATAGTAAATAACACGAGCATTAAGAGCTTTTCAACAGCATCCCCCTCCCTTCTCCCCCCCCCCCCCCCCCCTTCCCGGCAAGAAAAAATGTTGAAAAAGTGTTCAACATTTGTAAGAACATTTGAAACAGTACCAAAGATTGTTAAGAACCCTTTAACAACTAGCAAAGATCCCCAAGAGCGTTTCAAGATTCAAAACTTTGGTTTTTCTTGGACCATTTAGTCAGAAAATCAGGTATAGTAAGATATCTCAGCATGCAATTGAAGAAATATTGTAGTATCCACATTCTTAAAAAAAATGAAAAAAAATCTGGGTTTACTGATGAAGCTTGCAACAATTAACCATGTTTATCAATGACATTTTTAATACCAACTAGGCGTTTAAGAAAAACAAAAAGCAAAATGGTTACCTAGGCTAAGTATCAATTTGCCAACAGTCTGTGTTTAAGAACAAAAAACCCAGAAAATCTTTACCTAGGTTAATTATCAATTTGTCAACAGTGTGTTTAAGAAAAACACCCAGAAAATGGTTACCTATGTTAAATATCAATTTGTCAACAGTGTGTTTAAGAAAAAAACAGAAAATGGTTACCTAGGCTAATTATGAATTTGTCAACAGTCTGTGTTTAAGAAAAAAACACCCAGAAAATGGTTACCTAGGCTAATTATCAAGTTGTCAACAGTCTGTGTTAAAGAAAAAAAACAGAAAATGGTTACCTAGGCTAATTATCAAATTTTGTCAACAGTCAAGAACCTCCGACACGAGACAGAGAAAGCCGCGAAACCAGTGACATGGAAAGCCCTGGGGCTTTAGGAGAGAAGACGGGGCCTAGGGAAGAAAGGAGAAAAAAGTCCATGAAGACATGATCTGAGATCTGAAAGCAGAGCTACGAATGCGACTACCCAGCGCAACACAGTGTTGAAGAGGCTGGAACCACGACTCCCCTCAAGAGGCTGGAACCACGACTCCCCCCAACAAACTTGTGTTTCTGCAAGAAAAGACTGTGTTTGATTGTGTTTCATAGAAAGCATGGCTACGCAGGATATTATAAATATCCGAATATACAGCTGTTAGTGTGCACAATGTAAATTTGGATGTATAAGTGTTAGTGTGCACAAGGTATATTTGGATGTATAAGTGTTCTAACCGTGACTTGTTAAGTATGGAAGCAATCTTGTTGATTGAGTTGTTGTGCATTGCTTATGTTCAAGTCATGTATGTGTTCTAGGATATTGTCACACTCTCGTTGAAAGTCAATAGTGAACTGAATGAACTAGGAATGGTTTGTGTCTCTGATTAATGTTCTGGCAGCGAAAGGTGAACGTACGGTTGAACGACTGGTGTAAGAATGTGCGGATAAGTGATGAAGCCAGATGGTATGAAGGTGGAATGAACGAGGGGATAAAACCACGTTTACCTGTCTGTCAACACAATCAACCAGTAAGACAACACTCCTAAAACAGTCCACCTCCATCTACCACACCAACACAACCCATATCTGAAAATTTATCCCCTTTTCTGTGACAAACTTACCAAAGAAATGTCAAAAGTGAAGCAGCAAGTCAAGTCAGCAAATCTTACTGGCTCCTTTGTCTTGCAAAGAAGTTTTCAATTGCCATTAAGTTCAGTTTTGAAGATTTTTTTCTTTATAATCTAACCAGATTCTCTAAGAATTTTCAACAGTCTGCTACAGAGAGACAGAGAGAGAGAGAGAGAGAGAGAGAGAGAGAGAGAGAGAGAGAGAGAGAGAGAGAGAGAGAGGAGGGACGGACAGAGAGACAGACACACACATCACTCCCCCCCCCCCTCCACCACCCAATCATACTCATCCTTTAGATGACACTATAAACCGATATCCCGTGTGCGAACGCACGCAGAACATCTTGCGCACACGACGTTAAAACCCGTTCCGCTTTTCGGAAGAGTAGGCCATTGTGTTTCGGTGGGAACGGATGACAAAATTTACAACATTGAACCAAACACACGGGAACTGGATTAAAAAAAAAAAAGCACATGATTGCTTATTCCATTATCCTCAAAATAAAACATAAAAATTTAAATAAAAAAGATAAAACTAAAACAAATCACACAGCTCTGGGCTGGACAGGACAGGCAGCCAACTCAACTCACCTGCGGTCTGGCAGTAGGCGACTGGCAGGTGTTTTCGGCAAAGCGCGAGGGGCACTCCCAGGTGCCGTTGCAGTGACAGCGGCAGTGGCGGTAGCGCCTGCACGGCTCCTCCAGTTCGAAGACGGAATTGGCCGCTACCACCTTGCCCTTGGCGTTGCAGGCGCGGCAGGCCGCCGCGGGGTTGGGGCCTGGGGCCGACTGCTGCTGGCACGTGTTGACGGCTCGCTCGCTGGGGCACACCCAGCTGCCGTTGCAGTAGCAGATGCAGCCGCGGTACTTGGTGCAGCCGTCCTGCACGTCGAAGTACGAGTTGCCCTCGAACCTGGTCCGCGCCACAGAGAGAGAAAGTGTGTGAGGAGAGAGAGAGAGAGAGAGAGAGAGAGAGAGAGAGAGAGAGAGAGAGAGAGAGAGAGAGAGAGAGAGAGAGGAGAGAGAGAGAACTCGAAAGATTTATTCACAAAAAGGCCATTGGCCCATACATGAAGGGGGTTGCCAAACTGCTTAGTATCTTAGTGAAAAAAAAAAAGTAACACAAAAAACCCAAAGTGTTATTGTATAACCACAACCACCATAATAAAAATCAGTTACAAAAAAAATATGACTTAAGAAACCAAGATATCTCTTATTCTATAGGCTTTACACAAATATAAAGCAAGGCTGCGCGCAATCTCAGGGTGATTAGATGCCATGAGTAGACAGAATCTAAATAAATTAGGTTGTCTACTATACTTTACCGGAATGTAATTCTGTCTTACATCTTCTAATACTGGACAGTACAGCACAAAATGCACTTCATCTTCCACTGTTTGCTTACATAATAGGCATAGCAGCCTGGGGTCATCATCATCATGTTCTATGTATCTAAATTTATGAACATTTATGTCTGATACACCAAGTCTAAACTTAAACATAATTCTTTTCAAATGTATGTCCATATCAAGCTTTAGATAAGGTTTGACATCGTGTGAACCTATAAATTGTCTGTACATTTGAAATCTTTCACTGTTTTGTATGACCACTCCACTGCTGCCAACGGCAGTCAATCAATCTTTGCCTGAAAACGTTGATAAACTCTCTACAATTTCCGACACCTTGATTGAGCCAAACAAACCCAAAGCCAAGTTCACATAAACAGGTACGCATTTGTGAAGCCCAGGTGCTTTTCCCCTTGACATCTAGATCATAAAGCATATTGTAAGACTTAAAAGGTAACCTGCACTCATCCATGTGCATAATGTGAGGAGAGAGAGAGAGAGAGAGGAGAGAGAGAGAGAGAGAGAGAGAGAGAGAGGAGAGAGAGAGAGAGAGAGAGACTTGTATACAGTGGGGACGGGATAGTATAGCGCAGTGGTCAGAGCACTCGCTTTTCCCCAAGCTAAGTGCTGAGTGTGGTTACCAACTGGATGGGTCAGTGGTCAGAGCCCTCGCTTCCCTCTACGATAAGGTTTCAGCAGGACTGAGCATGGTTACCAATTGGATGGGTGACCGTTTGCGCGCCTTGGCTTCAGTACAGTCCCCCAGTTCACCCCAGCTTTAAATGGGTACCTGCCCTCTTTAGGGTCAGGGAAGGTAAACTAACGAGGGAGAGGAGATGGGCGCCGCCCTCAATATGCTGACCCCTGGAGAAGCTGAGGTCTTTGGCATCTCGCTCTCCGACGGCCGCATAGGTTATGGTACACATTTACATTTCTTTTAAATGTTGGTTGTAAAACAGAGAAAGAGTCTTAATTTTTTTCACTTTTGTGACTTACAAAGGAGAAAAACTCATTTTTAGTCAGTAAGATTCACGAGGACCATCACTGAACATGCAGGTCAAGGAATGGTAGACGGGGATATTCATGTTGCTGCTGTTGTGCGTTCTCCAGCTTAATACCCTGAGGGTCACCCAGAATATGCACTCTGACTGACCCACTCATCCCACTCAGGAATCACTGTGAGATTGAAAGTACACACTGGATGAGAAGTTACCGTGTAAGACTCATTTTAAGTAGTTCGCCACACAAGCAGTCACACTCCGACTTCAGAGGATTGTTTTTTCTCTTCTTAAAAAGGAGAATGCAGGTTGTCATGTTAAGAGATTTTCATGGCTGAAGACATTCTTAACATTTTACAACATAACATTGTAATGTAGGCCTCGGCGCTTAGCTTGACATCAATAACGGACAAAGCTTTTGGCCTGGGCCAATTTAGGGTAATGGGGGGGGGGGTTCCAGTAATACACCCGAAAGATGACGTCATACTCCTTTTATGTTATTGCAAACACCTGTCTCAAATGTGACCCAATACACGCTGACCACAACTGTACCACCGTCTCCAAGATTTGACATCATTACATCCCCGAAATCGGAATGCAGCTACCTACCTTCATGGTGGCCAAAAACGTTGCATACGCATAATCTCACCATTGGTGAACCTCAGAGTTATTCCTAGACAAGGAACGAAAACAAGAACATTCTTCTTTTTCTTCTTCGCCGAACGCTCAGACAGCAACTATTGTCAGTCGGTTATCTGAGCAAAAATGCGTCACGCTGCCGTTACAAGCTACGCCCAGCGCATCCGACTTTGGCATAAGATAGAATTATCTTTTAAATCTTTCTGGTAAAAAAAGGCAGGAGAATGGACCAAGATGGCAGAAAACAGACAAGACGGAGGTGACAGGAAGAAAAGGAACAAGGCAGAAACACAAAGAGAGAGATAGAAAAGATGACATTTCTAGCACAGAATTTCCAGAAGGTGGGGATGCTACTTATACTGACAGGCCCCTGGCATCCCCTCGGGGGGAAAAAGGACATCTTTACTGACAACCGTCTGAGATGTGACATGATACTCAAACAGCACACAACTTAACCACTGTTGTCCTCTATGGCACTGTACACACGAGTTGTACACTACAAGACTTACTGCTGTTGTCCTCTATGGCATGAACACTACAAGACGTTCTGCTGTTGTCCTCTATGGCATGAACACTACAAGACGTTCTGCTGTTGTCCTCTATGGAATGAACACTACAAGACTTACTGCTGTTGTCCTCTATTGTATTGTACACAGTACACTACAAGACTTACTGCTGGTGTCCTCTATGGCATGAACACTACAAGACGTTCTGCTGTTGTCCTCTATGGAATGAACACTACAAGACTTACTGCTTTTGTCCTCTATTGTATTGTACACAGTACACTACAAGACTTACTGCTGGTGTCCTCTATGGCATGAACACTACAAGACGTTCTGCTGTTGTCCTCTATGGCAGGAAAACTACAAGACTTACTGCTGGTGTCCTCTATGGCATGAACACTACAAGACTTATTGTTGTTGTCCTCTATGGCATGAACACTACAAGACTTACTGCTGTTGTCCTCTATGGCATGAACACTACAAGACTTACTGCTGTTGTCCTCTATGGCATGACTTACTGCTGTTGTCCTCTATGGCATCGTACACAAGTGTACACTACAAGACTTACTGCTGTTGTCCTCTATGGCATCGTACACACGTGTTGTACACTACAAGACTTACTACTGTTGTCCTCTATGGCATGAACACTACAAGACTTACTGCTGCTGTCCTCTATACTATGGCATCGTTCACTACAAGACTTACTGCTGTTGTCCTCTATGGTATTGTACATAGTACACTACAAGACTTACTGCTGTTGTCCTCTATGGCATGAACACTACAAGACTTACTGCTGTTGGCCTCTATGGCATCGTACACACGTGTTGTACACTACAAGACTTACTGCTGTTGTCCTCTATGGCATCATAAACACGTGTTGTACACTACAAGACTTACTGCTGTTGTCCTCTATGGCATCGTTCACTACAAGACTTGTTGTCCTCTATGGCACTGTGCACACGTGTTGCACACTACAAGACTTCCTGTCCTCTATGGCATCGCACACATATGTACACTACAAGACTTGCTGCTGTTGTCCTCTATGACACTGTACACAGTACACGACAAGACTTACTTCTGTCCTAGGAACTCGCAGGTCTGGCACCGCCGACGGCGAAGGTCACTGTCCTGTCTGGAGTCTGCAGCGGCGGCGCTGGCTGCCCCACTCTCCTGCCCGTCCGGGCAGATGTTCATGGCGTACCTGCCAATAATAAGAATAATGAATAATAATAATAATAATAATGATAATAATAATAATGAATGGAACTTATATATAGCGCTATATCTTGCAAAGACAAATCAAAGCGCACGCATTCAACCTAATCTTACACAGTCATGCAACCAATGATAAATCATCAATAGTTTAAACAAACAGATATTACAAAACATGTTGCGCTGCAGACAAAATCTATGAAATAAAATTTCATGGATATTTTTTTTTTTAATGTCGTTTATTTCGAGGATGATGGAATAAGCACTCATGCGCTTTTCTCCATCCAGTCCCCGCGTGTATGCAGTTTTGTCAATTTTTGTCATCCGTTCCCACCGGGCACACAATGGCCTACTCTTGCAAAAAAGCGGAACGGGTTTTTTTGACGTGTGCCGCAAGATGTTCTGCGTGCGTGCGTTCGCACACGGGGGCCTCGGTTTATAGTCTCGTCCGAAGGACTTGGAGGGTGTTCATTCTAGTGGCGTAGGGTAGTGCTGAGGGTTTTTACTGTAAAGTTCAACTGCTGAGGGTTTTTACTGTAAAGTTCAACTGCTGAGGGTTTTTACTGTAAAGGCCCAGAGGGCATTGTTGTTGCTGTACGTAGTGACGTTATATTGCTGTTCTGTCTTGAAGTTTGTTCTGCCCGTGTGCATGCTTTAGTTTAGCACAGTTTCGTTTTTAATGTTTATGAAGACATAGTCTGGCCATAAACATGTATACACTTGCACCAGCCCACGTAGAGAGGTACACAGAGAGACAGACTGACAG
>CM054145.1:18007323-18024823 GCA_028751875.1 Rapana venosa
AACACAATGTGATATAACGCTACATATATAACGCCCTTCGGATGAGACTATAAACCGAAGCCCCGTGTGCGAACGCATGCAGAACATCTTGCGCACACGTTAATTCCTGTTCCGCTTTTCGAAAGAGTAGGCCATTGTGTGCCGGTGGTGGGAACAGATGACAAAATTTACAAAACCGCATACACACGGGGACAGGATGTAAAACAAAAGCATATGAGTGCTTATTCCATTATTCTCGATATAAAAAAAAAAAGTCATCTGAGCGCTTTGATTTGTTGCTTTACAAGATTCAGCGGTATATAACTTCCATACATTTATTATTATTATCATCATCATCATCATCATCATCATATTATTATTATTACACAAGACAACACAACGAAACACAAGACCACACAACACCACAACACTGGTTGACTCACGTCGGGAGAAGAGCCGCCTGTAGTAGCTCCGCTGTTCGCTGTCGGTAGCCAAGGCCGACACCCTGTCCTCACGCGACCCAGCCGAGGATTGTCTTCTCCTGGCGTCCTCATCGGGTTGTCTTCTCCTGGCGTCCTCATCGGGTTGTCTTCTCCTGGCGTCCTCATCGGATTGTCTTCTCCTGGCGTCCTCATCGGATTGTCTTCTCCTGGCGTCCTGACCGGATTGTCTTCTCCTCCTGGCGTCCTCATCGGGTTGTCTTCTCCTGGCGTCCTCATCGGGTTGTCTTCTCCTGGCGTCCTCATCGGATTGTCTTCTCCTGGCGTCCTGACCGGATTGTCTTCTCCTGGCGTCCTCGGCAGACGACATCCTGGCGGAAGACTCTGAGAGGCCGCTGGACACGTGAGACGACGACTGGTGTTCGTTTGAAGACGACGACGACGATGATGATGACCTCAAGTCCGCATCTCTCTGAGGCGGGCTAGGGACGGAACCTGGCCTCTCCTGCCTCCGTCGCTCCGCGTGGATGTCCTGCCCACCGCCCCCCGCACTCTGCACGAGCTTGGAAGACGATTCTGCAGCCGAGGAGCTGACCTGATGACCCGCGCTGCGAGAAGCATCGCCGCCAGCAACGCTGGATGCCTTGGAACCTTCCTGCGAGGAGGAGGAGGAGGAGTGGTAACTGCCGCTGCCGCTGTGGGAGGCTTGGAAGGAGGAGGAGCTGCTGCTGGAGTGAACGCTGTGGCTGGAGCGTGCTGAGTGACTACCACTGACCCGGTTCCCAGAGCCCGAGTGACTGTAACTGCCGCTAGCGTGAAAGATCGATCCGCTCTGTCCTCCAGCCACAGAATGCTTCTGGGCATCACCAGCGTGCTGGTTCTCCTCTTGGAGGGCATTTCCTGAGTAAAAGGGACAGACGTTAGCACTTTTTAAATAAAAAAGCGGTTTTATTTCACGAGGGTAGATTATGTTACAGAGACTTTTTTTGTTAACCTAGCCTCTCAAAGTGAGGAGAGCTTTATTACGCTGAATATGGGATAAAAGTTGGAGAGGAAAAAAGTTGATACTATTAAAGATTGGAGGAGAAAGAAAAATTTTCGGAGAGCAGAATATCTTTGACAATTTTTTTTTCAAATAATGCATACTGACCCATATAGAATAAACGTCAATGCACAAATAGCTTATCTCAAAACAAAGAAATCGAAAAAAAGGGGAGATTACAAATCATTTTTTGGTGACATATGACATATAAACATATATGTTTCAGCTAATACATTAACTCATATGGTCTTAGACACACATACACAAATGCACATGTATGCATACATACATACGCACACACGCATACATACATATATAAAACATATAAAAAAAATCAACAAAACAAAAATAACACACCACCTCACTAAAACTACTCAGCTGAATGAATCTTACACAAAAACATGTTAATTTTTTCTCTCTAAAAAGTGTCAAATACGTCTTCATCAATGAAATGCATAGGAAACATTCTGAATATATCTTTAGATTTTAAAAGAAGGAAGTCCAGTTTTAAATAAGAGGTTGAGAAATGCTTGTGCTGTCACGCTTCTTCTGCGCACCGATTTTTCAAACAGCAGTAAACCATTGGGTACCGTTTTAGTTCACAACATACATCAATACTGAATTAGTCAAGCAGCCAGATATTGCTATGAAAACAGTATACTTAGTGTTGAAAATATGATGCGCAAAATAATGCCATCAAACTATGATAACATATAAGTTCGGCATTACAGAACAAACCCAGGTACCATGCTAAACCATGATGTAATTCAAAACAGATTTCTTTTCTATCAAACTACAATGTTTCGTGTTACTGCTGACAGCACTGCATTAAAGTGTACAT
This sequence comes from Rapana venosa, assembly GCA_028751875.1. Taxonomy (NCBI): domain Eukaryota; kingdom Metazoa; phylum Mollusca; class Gastropoda; order Neogastropoda; family Muricidae; genus Rapana; species Rapana venosa. The sequence goes on from CM054145.1 coordinate 18,009,626, forward strand.
CACACACACACACACACACACACACACACACACACACACACACACACACACACACACACCCCTTCCGCGGGATAAGTATCAGTTCCTTACTAATTTCATGCACTTTGTCCGGGAGAAAGATGGATGATACCTTTAGTCTTTCGCTTGACAATTCACATCATGCACTCACGTTTTTCCTACCCTGTGGTGACACCGCTACAACCTGACTCACCTGTAACTGTGTAGATGACAACCAGCAGAAGGAAGACAACCTGTAACAACAAAAATACAAACATCGTTTTGTACTTACTCTGATAAAACAGACCGAGATACGGGAGACGAAGACAGACAATAAGCAACAAAAAACTATTCATAGACAGCCAAGGCAGGTGTTATGGGTGACACGAACATACCCAGCATGCGTCTTGTGACATGGAGAAGAATGGACTCCACCATGTTCAACTAGCCTTCGACACCCTGCCTGAAAAGTTCAGTGCAACTCTCCAGCGACTTCTACGAAAGAAGTCAAGTTAAGTCAAATCCCTGTTGCCTCTTGCTTGCATGTGTCAACACCATCTCTTTCAGCACGCTCAGAATCCTCGTCTTGTCTACAGGGGTCCATGCAGGAAATTTCCGCTTTTCTGTCCCTCTCTCTGTTTCTTTAATTTTGTGTTTCTCTGTATTTTTCTTGTTTAATGATGCCTTCATGACCCACTCACCTTTATTTATTTTTTAAAGTTGTTTTCAGTCTGAACTTTTTCAAATCAGACAGAAAACTACTCTGAACAAAAAATCTGTTCACCATCAGATAACTATAATCTTTGTTTACATTGGAAGTGTCCCAGATCCAAGCAGCTTCATTACACGTCTTTCCCCATGAAGAATACTCTGAATTTTAACCCACCCCAAAACACCTACTTTGTTTTACGTGTTTCTTTTAGTACCCAGAAAAAAGTGTTTCCAGATTGTTTTTTGTTTGGCCTGGAAAATGTGATTTTGTACATTTTGATTCCGGGGGACAAAAAGGGTGATTCGAAACCGTTTGGCGCTGTAAGCTTTTCTTGTGTTTTGGGAATTTGTGTTGATATTACTTCAGTTTATGACAAGTTTTTTTAAAGAGTTGTTGGTGAGAAAGAGCGCTCACGAAGCTCACATCAGAGGCGTTTCTAGGTTTCTAGGTTATGGCGATGTTATGAGCAGCACATGGCGCTGTCTTTTCCAGACGTTCCTGTTTCTTGCAATGAAAAGAAGAAGAAGCAGAACCGGCAAATGGGAGTATGTCAGCTTTGTTTTATCTGATGAGAGAGGACGTTTTTGTCAAAGTGCACATTTTTCTCGGTTTTTGGTAGACCGTTTCACAGCTCTGAAAAGGCCCTGTATGATTGGCAGGCTGAAAGCTTTTTAAAAAAAAAAATCAACAAAGAGATGTATGGAACTGGCTTCTGGCATGACTTCCATAACTCTCTGCAAACTTGGCACAAATGTGAAAAGTAGAGCTAAAAAGTAATCATAGCGCTGCTTCCTGTTTTGTAGGCGAGCATGGCGCAAAACCAGTGCCGAAAGCTGACGTTTGGCGGTCACAAAGTTGAAGGTATTATACACCTAACGATGATCTAGGCCTATAATATCAATAAAAAGATGGGGGGAAAATCTGTTAAAGATGCTGACACCATAAGCCTGAAGCAGAGTAAGCATATGAACAGCCTAGCTAAATATCGCATTCCTCTCTATTCAACCCTGCTATTCTCTAAAAATGGGTTTTAAAAAACCGTATCAGGATCATCCTTCCCATAGGGGGAGGGGGGAGGAGGGGAGGCAGATAGATTTGGGGGTCCAGGTTCGAGCCACCACCGAGGCACCCATTCAAGGGGAGCCTTCCCCTGCAGTTACATCAGAACTGACTGACTCCACTACCCCCGAAAGTGCCACGGATGAGACTACTAACATAGGCTCCGTGCGCAAATGCAGGCAGAACATCTTGCGTACACGTTAAAGTCTGTTCTACATTTCCAAAGAGTAGGCCATTTGTGCCGGTAAGAACGGATGATCATATATATATATATATATATATATATATATATATATATATTATATATATATATATATATATATATATATAATATATATAGAATATATATAACTGCATGAACACTAGTATCGTGTTTAGACATCATTCCTGAAGCCGGAATACATCTACCTTAATGGTGAGCCCAAAAAATGGTCACATACGCACACAAAAAATCTCACCATTGCTAAACCTCGGAGCTCTAGCCGAGGAACAAGAAAAAAAAACAAAAAACAACCCACCCTCCAACCCTTCCCCCATCAAACGGTAAGAAGATACTGAATTAACCATCATTTCCACCAGAAATCATTTCTAGTTTTGCCTTCAACTTTCCTCTGGCACCAACATCTTTCTCCTTCCCTTCTCATAAACATCTTGCTACTTTCTTCTGCTCTTCTCTTCTGCTTTTCTCTCCACAGTCTTTTGTTTTGTTTTTTGCTTTTGTTGTTTTTCGTTTTTGTTTCGACAGTAATGGATTACGCACATCTGCTAGAGGGATCTGTTATTGCCTCATCTGCACGTTTCGGGTCGGGGGTGGGGGTGGGGGGGAAGCTGGGGATTTTCTTTGTTCTTTCTGGTGTGTGTGTGGGGGTGGGGGGGGGGGTGGGTGTGGTAAGAAACTGGCAAGAAGGAAGTAGAAAGGGTGTGGAGGAAGTGCTTTTCCTTTTCCTTACTTCTCTGTCTGTCTGCCTGTCTGTGTTTCTCAGGATTTGTCTCCCTCCTCTCTCTCTCTCTCTCTCTCTCTCTCTCTCTCTCTCTCTCTCTCTCTCTCTCTCTCCTCTCTCTGTGTGTATGTGGCTCCTTGTCTTTATTTGTGTCTGTTCCTGCTGTGGTGTGGTGGTGATGGTTCTGTCTCTCTCTGTCTGTCTCTCTATCTGTCTCTCTGTCTGTCTCTCTGTCTGTCTCTGTCTGTCTGTCTGTCTGTCTGTCTTCTTCTCTCTCTCTCTCTCTCTCTCCTCTCTCTCTCTCTCTCTCTCTCTCTCTCTCTCTGAGACTATAAACCGAGGTCCCGTGTGCGAACGCACGCAAAACATCTTGTGCACACGTTAAAACCCGTTCCGCTTTTCGGAAGAGCAGGCCATTGTGTGCCGGTGGGAACATTTGACAAAACTGCATACACTCAGGGACTGGATGAAAAAAGCACATGAGTGCTTATTCCATTATCCTCGAAATAAAAGAATAAATAAAGAATACATTAAATAATATCTCTCAAGGGACTGGACCAAAAAAACCCCACACGAGTGCTTATTCACTATCCTCAAAGATAAAATAATTTTGAATAAATTTGAATTGAATCTCTTGATTTTCGTATTTTCTTGGTTAGTTTCTTTCTTCTTCTTACTTCTCCTTGAATCATTGCTTGAACTTTATCATTATGGTCCCTAGCCTATTCAGGTCAATTGCTGGCTAAAAAAAAAGTGAATGTTTATCTGAACCCTTGCAAACAAAGACCATCATCATCATCACCACCACACCACCACCACCACCACCACCACCATCATCATCACCATCATCATCATCCCTCTCTCTCAGTCTCTGTCTCCACACTCTCCCCCCCCCCTCTTCCCCCTCTTTCTCCATCACAGCATCCCCCCCCCCCCCCCCTCATACATATATACACAGACAAACAAACTTGTTTATAAAGTAACATTTCTCCCAGACGAAAGAAAATGTCTGAGGGTTTGTTTCCCTGGCTGTATCATGCCCTGCCTGTTTGTGTGTGTGTGGGGGGGGTGGGGGGGGGAGCGTTGCCAGCAGTGTCCCATTACAGGGTGGTGACTGTGTCTGATGCTCCTGTCTAACAGACACCCCCCCCCCCCCCCCCTCAACCCCCATCTCTTCTGCTCTTCTCTTTCCCCAACAGTATTGTGTGTCGCAGGGGCGGAAACAACACAAGTGTTGGGATGAATCTATCCAGCCTGTCCTTTCAAGTTTGCCACTTTAGAGGCACAATAGTTAGGGCATCAGAGGCTTGATGTGATTGATGTCTATTGAGGATATGGCTTTGTATCTCTGCTCAATGTTTGTATGAGTGTTTTCTCTCTCTGGACGTTTTTTTTTATCTTATCCTTTTTTTTGTTTTTTAGTTACAGCTCTGATCTTCCTGAATGATGATATTTTGTGTATGCAGCCGTTTGCCCTCCATCAAAGTACTCATAGTCTAACTTTGGTGATAATGTCTAAACACTATACCAATCCAATCCAGTCCCACCATGGTGAAGCTCAAGACCATCTGGAGAGACCAAAACACCTCTCTCAGGACCAAAGTCAAGCTACTGCATGCATTGGTCATTTCCACATATCTGTATGCATGTGAATCTTGGACACTGAATGCAGATCTACAAAGGAGGATCCAGGCTTTGGAGATGAGATGCCTCAGAAGACTCCTTGGCATTTCTTAAACAGACCACATCACCAACGAAGAAGTCCCACAAACCATCACCCAACAAGTAGAGCACTACGAAGACCTGCTGACCTCAGTCCAGAAAAGGAAGCTCAGATGGTATGGGCATGTGACAAGATCAGATGGGTTCTCCAAGACCATACTGCAGGGAACAGTGCAGGGGAAGAGAAGGTGACGCAGGCCGAAGAAGAAATGGGCAGACAACATCACTGAATGGACTGGGAAGAGCTTATCCACAACCCAGGCAATTGTCCACAACTGTTGCAAATGGAGCCAACTGGTGCAATGTTCGTCACTGCAGTGCCCCTACGACACCAGAGGGGGTTATGGGAGCACATGAGATGATGGGATGTTCTGCGTGAATTTGCACATGAGGTTTCAGTTCACAGTCTCATCCGAATATTAGTTCGACTTTTTCATCAAACTGAGAAGAAAGAGCAAGGATGGAATCGAACCCAGAACCTCACAGTTTCCTTGTTAGGCAGGTGAACACCTTAACCGTCCTGCCCACCTTTATCTCTACTAGTTGTATTAATGATGAAAACAAACCCAGCATGCTATCTGCAACCTCAACAGGAAGAGGCTTTTCCAGGTGTACTTTGCGCAAGACAAACAGCCCTGAATAAATATGTCAGTGTGATGCCTTACTGACTGGCAAGACACAAAGGACTGATTGACAAGCTAAGAGTCAAGTCATTAAGACTGTTTATAGTTCAGGGGATAGGGGGTGGGGGGGGGGTGATCCTATGTAGATGGCTGGCTGTAAGTTTAAAGAATAGCAAAGGAGTATAGAAAAATAAACAACCCTAGCTTCTTATAGTTCTTCTACAACCAACTTCCAAATCACTACAAAGTTTTTCAACACTTTAAACAAGAAGCGCAGCTGGTTCCATAGGCAAACATACAGAATCAGTACTTAACACTTTTTCTTGCCTCAAAATCAACACAGGTAGCTTACACACGTAAGCAATAACTAATATTGTACATTGAAGCAGGGGAGGCAAGCATACAGAATCAGTGCTTAAAGCTTTTTCATGTCTCAAAATCAACACAGATGTATACACATAAACTATGATTAATATTGTAGAGGCAGGGGAGGCAAACACACCGAATCAGTACTAAAAACTTTTTCCTGCCTTAAAACAGGTATATACCTCAACAATAACTAATATCGTACATTGAAACATGGGAGGCAAGCATACAGAATCAGTACTCAAAACTTTTTCCTGCCTTAGAATCAACACCCATATAAATATATGCTGTAAGCAAGGACTAACATTGTAGGCTCAAGCAGGGTTTAGAAGTTTAGAAGAGACTGTGTTAGTGAAACCAACAATGTGGATATTTTGTTTCCCACCAAGAAGTCATTTGTTCTGACGCTAACAGTTGAGGCCTGTCTGCTGAACATCCCAGTTATTGCCCATGATGCACAGAGGGCGAAGTTTGGAATTTTCTGTGTTGTTCTGGGAGTGACGGGGGGGGGGGGGGGGGGGGGGGGGGGGGGGGGGGGAACCAGCAGGAAAAGAAAAGAGTACAAAACCCGCTTTTTTTTCATTTCCTTTGTTTTGTCTGTATCTGTCTGTTTTTCTCTCCCTATCCATTTCTGTTTTTGTATTAGAACTGCTCTCTCTCTGTCTGTCTGTCTTTCTGTCTGTCTGTTTATATGTCTGTCTTGTCTGTCTGTCTTGTCTGTCTGTCTGTCTATCTCTCTCTCTCTCTCTTTCTCTTTATCTCTCTCTCTCCTTTTCTGAAAAGTCAAAGTGGTTTATGTTACTGTAAAAAAAAAAATCACTCTTAATTAATAATACCAAGTTTATCATATATGTCTGCTGCCTTGCTTTATTTTTGCAGTTTGCTTCATACATGTGTGCCCCCCATTGTATACACCCAAGTGGTCTTACAATTAAAATCCTGAAAATCTCTCTCTCTCTCTCTCTCTCTCTCTCCCCTCATGCATGTACACATATGCCTATTTATTTATTTTATTTATTTATTTTTTATATCAAGGATAATGGAATAAGCACTCATGTGCTTATGTACACTATGTGCACATGTACCCACAAAGAGCAAACCTATAATATAACATCATATGATGGTTTCCCTGGCTGTATCATGCCCTGCCTGTTGTGTATGTGTGTGGGGAAAGCGTTGCCAGCAGCGTCCCATTACAGGGTGGTGACTGTGCCTGATGCTCCTGTCTAACAGACACACACCTCCCTCCACCCCCACCATCCCTTCTGCTCTTCTCTTTCCCCACCAGTATTGTGTGTCACAGCAGCAGAAACAACAATAAAAAGTGTTGGGAAGTATCAGTTCTGTTAGTCATTTCCTTATGGTGTGTCTTCGGCATCAACCATGTCCCATCCTTCCCCTCCTTTCTATAACTCAAGCAGGCCTAAATTTAAAAAAAAACAGAAGCAAGAGAATGACAGACTTTTGTTAGAATAAGTAAGTAAAGATATTTTTGTGTGCTCAATCTTTCTTGTGAGAGCTCTTAGCACTTACAAACATGACATCAACAGACATATTCATTAATGAACAAAAAGACAAAGCATACAGACAGCCACACACACACCTTCACCCCAACTCTTTCTCCTCACTAGCCACTCTTCAACTTTAACCAGTCTCCCACCTGAAATCACCCCACCCTCCTACATTACTACCTCCTGTACCCAAACCTGTACACACACACACACACACACACACACACGCACACACACACACACACACACACACACACACACTCACAGGATAGAATATACAATGACCTTTTATTTGAAGAACATTTATGATTCTGAAATGGTTCTGTGGGAATAGGAGAGGTTGGAAGAAAGAAGAAAAACAAAAGACATTGATGACAGTTGCTTCTTGTGATGTCCCCATTCCTCTAATGAATCTGCAACTAAGTATCAATTATGCTAAAAAAAGAGAAAAAAGCAGTGTGGACTGTCTTGTGGACAACCAGTTAACATTGGAAATGTTCAATCAAATCTGTTTCCTATCTTCAAAGCTGAATAATTATCTACATAACAATTATTCAACACACAAACAGCTAACATGTAACTATTCAAAGTGGGGCCTTTTCCCCCTATCTTATATCTGAACTGTTATTTACATGACAAGTATTCAACATACAAACAGCTTACAAGTAACTATCCAAATGTAACCTTTTTCCTATCTTCAATCTAAAACAATTATTCACATAACGATTATTGAAATCTGCAGACTCAAAACAGAAACTCAGTAACTTTTGCTGACATCATGGATAACTGGCTTTTCCCCATGATTGTATCGTTGTTGTTGTGACAGTAATGAGTAACCCTGTCTGCCCAACTTCCCAGTTATCGCCTCATCTGCATGTGCAGTTCAGTGAAACAGGATTTTCTGCGCTGTTTCTGGTGTGATGGCAGTTAAGGAGCAGCAGGAAGGAAAGTGGGTGTGGACTTGCATTTTCTCCTATTTTACTTCCATCTATCTCTGACTCCCTCTGTTTATCCCCATCTCTGCATCTCTTATCTGTCCTATCTCCTTTCCCTCTTTTCTGCCTGTCTACACCCCGTCTCTCTCTCTCTCTCAGTACTGCACACTGAGTCACTGAAGGTATATCCATAAAGTGTTTAAACATAAGAGCCTGTTGTTGATCAGGAGAGATAGGAGGAAGGCAAAGGCACACTGACCTCACCAAACTTGGGGTGGGAGAGGGGCAGGAAACTGGATAGCCTGGTGGTTAGAGCATTGCACATTGCACTTGCTATCTGACAGCTTGGGTTTGAGCCCAGGTTAAAACCACCACTGAGACGCCTGTTCAAAGGGATTTTCTCCCCTGGAGTTAACATCAGCGTCAACTCCACTCCACTAAAAGTTCTTTGGATGAGACTATAAACTGTGGTCCTGTGTGGGGATGCACACAGAACTTCATTGAAACCTGTTCCACCTTTCAGAAGAGTAGGCCATTTGTGGTGGTGGGAACGGATGACAAAATTTACAAAACTGCATGCACATGGGGAAAATAAGATCACAAGAGCTTATTCCATTATCTTGAAATAAAAGAATAAATAAAAAGGCTAAATGAATAGATCAGTAGCTTCCCTCACTTGGCAGCTAGCAAAACTTCAAGCTCACAAGTGGTCAACACTGTTATAGTTTTTCAATGTAAGGACAACATGGTTTTGTCATTCACATTCAATGGTAAAAGCGATTGATTGAGCAAACTGTTGGCATTTTGAAACTGATAGCAAACATTTTCAGGTGGTCCCTGGTCAATGAAGACAGCCACATAATGTTTAGACAAAAGTGTCAGTCACAGGTCAGGAGAGACAGAAGGAGGGCAAAGGCATACCACACGAGTTACATAACTAAAATAGGCAGAGAGAAGGTCACTGTCTGATCTTCTGGCAGAGAGAAGGCCACTGTCTGATCTTCTTTGGAATTGTTTTAACCAACCTATCCAGTTTGTGCTATGCTCCTGAGCAATGAGAGAAAGAACGAATTATTACTGTTGACACTTTACATTACCCCCTGATCTCTCTCTCATTGCTGTCAAGAGACTGGCAATCCAGTAAAAAAAAACCCAACACCACACATATGACAGTAAAACATCTTTAAATAAAGAATGACAGCAATGTAATATTTAACGAATAAACTGATGAAGTGGTGTTGTTTGGTTATGACAGAGTAAGGGAGGAGGAGGAAACAGTTGTGAATGTTCCAGAGTGTGTTGACAGTGACAGTGACAATGAACATGTAGTAGCCAGTGGAGAATCCAAGGCTACTTACAGTAGCTTGATGCAGTGCTTGCAGGAATTTCATGAAACTGCCACAAGAAAATGGTTGATCTCTCCCACTCCTTCAAGAAAGTTCCAATAGTAAGTAAAACTGTGAAGAGCAGAAATCATGATAGAGAGATGTCTCTTGACTATATAATAGTTTTATCACTGATTTGTTCCATAGTTGAAACCATAGACTGATAATATGATGCATTCCATAATTATGGTCCATTATATAATGCATTCCATGATGTGGCAGCTTTGAAATGTTGTCAATTTCTGTTGTGTACTTAGAATATTTCTGTTGTGTATTTAGAATATTTCTGTAGTGTATTTAGAATATTTCCGGAGTGTAGGTTTTGTTACCTCCCCCCCCCCCCACTCCTCATGTGAAAGGGCTTAAAGCCTACCATATCAAATCATTTCCCATTCCCTCAGTCTGTCTGTCTGTCTGTCTCTGTCTTTCTCTCTGTCTCTCTCCTGCCCCTTCTCACACACATACACCTCCTTGCATATAGCACACAGACAAACAAGCATGCTGGTTAGGTAACATTTCTCCAGATGAAAGAATGTGTCTGAGGGTTTGTTTCCCTGGCTGTATCATGCCCTGCCTGTTTGTGTGTGTGTGGAAAGCGTTGCCAGCAGTGTCCCATTACAGGGTGGTGACTGTGTCTGATGCTCCTGTCTAACAGACACACACCTCCCTTCCCCCCACCCCCATGTCTGCCCACCCATCCCTTCTGCTCTTCTCTTTCCCGCCAGTATTGTGTGTCAGGGGGCAGAAACAACAAAAAGTGTTGGGATGAATCGACTTATAATGTCAGTACCCGCCTTTACTTCCTCCACAACTACTGTTTCCCCTCCCCTCCTCTCCTCCATCTGATTGTCTGGCTCCCTGTCTGTCTGGGTTCTTCTGGATTTTCTGGTCCCCTCCCTTTTCACTCATCCCTCTTTTACAGGGCTTGGTGTGTGTGGTTTAGGATATAAAGACTCCACTGCAGAGAGTGACATATTCTTCAATAATTCATCAGAAGAGACTATAAACCGAGGTCCCGTGTGCCAACGCATTTAGAACTTCTTGCGCACACATTAAAGCCTGTTCCTCTTTTCGTAAGAGTAGGCCATTGTGTGCCGGTGGGAACATATGACAGAATTTACAAAACCACATACACACAAGGGGCTGGATGTAAAAAAAGCACGTGAGTGCTTATTCCATTATCCTCGATATAAAAAGTATGTGTGTGAGTGTGTGTGATGTGATGTGTGTGTATGTGTGTGTGAGACAGAGGGACACCCAGCCACCCACCCACCTACACACACACACGCACACACACACGCGCGCGCGCGCGCGCACACACACACACACAAAGCTCCAATTCCCTGCCCCATAACAATAAATACATGGTTTCTAACAAAACAAGGCAGCCTCCAAAAACCATATGTCGAAGGGTGCAGAGCTGAGCAGAGCAGCATGAGCCAATCCACAGACCAGTTTATTTTGTCTAACAGGAATGTGCAGACAAGGAAGACGTTACCCATAATATATATATATATTTTAATATATATATATATATATATATATATATATATATATATATATATATATATATATATATATATGCACATCTCCTTTTCTTGTTTGTTTGCCTTCCCCCCCCCTCCCACCCCCTACCCAACCACCACCACTCCCCCCTCCCTTTATCCAGACTTTCAGCAACTGTTTCTTGCCTGCACCGTTTTTCACTCCTGCTGTTCCCACGCGCTCATTCCAATATCAACGTAACTCGATCTTACCATGTGTTATCTTTTTAGAGCTGGAATTAAGCTCCTCGAGAGTTATTACACTCAGTGTCAGGCCGCCGTGAGACCAGCATCAAGAGGAGGCTCTGCACTACCGCTGGGTCGCTCTGGTGGTGAACTGATGATTCTGAGGTGCCTGGTTCTGATTCGACGACACTCACGCAGGCACACCACCCAACGCTGACTGTCCTTATGCCCACTTGGCCGAGAGAGTGGGGATGTACTGTGGGCAGGCATCTCCACTATAATCAAATTTCTGCCCGATTTCCGAAACAGCAGCTGCCTCTCTGCTGTTTTGGAGGTCATCGTCGAAAACGACGGACTAACATACATACATACCCACTAATGCTGTCAAGGAACGACAGTATTATTAGCTTAGTCGCGGAACTGAATCGAACGTCCAACTTGGGGTGTTGACCATCACAACGTCCACTTAACCACTGTGTCTCACTAGTCTTCTGACCAGGGTGGTGGCCGGGTAGCCAAGTGGTTAGAGCGTTGAGCTCGTGATCTGACTGACGGTACGGGTTCCAGCCATCACCCAGACGTCAGTTCGAGGGGATTTCTCTCCCTTGGTGTTAAGTTTCAGGAATGCGCTATACTCCTACCTGTTGGTCTGTCTGTCTGTCTGACTGAATGTATGTCTGTCTGTCCGTCCGTCCGTCTATCTATCTACCTGCCTCTCTATATATCAGTTCAATTTATTCTCTGGAGTCGATAGAGGGATACGAGAGTGTGTGTAGACGGATCTTGGAGACTGGTGTAAAGCACATAATCTTATTCCTACCCTAATAAAGAATAATAAAATATGAATCTATCTATCTGTCTATCAGTCTTCTGTCCTATCTATCTATCTATCTCCTGACTTCTATCTATTAGTCTATCTATCTATTATTATCACGTCTCATCCATCCGTCCATCCATCTTTTTCGTCGTCTGTCTGTCTGTCTATTTTCTATCTATCTACTATTTCTATCTAATTATACCTTTAAATTGTATCTTGTATTTTTCATCATCATCCTCATCCTCCATCTCTCTTCTGTCTGTCTTCTATTTATCTATACTTCGCCATTTCCTATTGCTGCCCTTGACTGTACTCTTCGTATTTTCCTCTCTCTCTCTCTCTCTGACTCTGATTGTAACTCGGATTTGATTTTATTTTTAAAGACGATAATGGCATGAGCAAACATCAACAAGCCCTCTGAAATGTGAGAGGAGAGAGGGAGGGAGGGTGAGAGAAAGAGAGAGAGGGGGGAGAGAGAGAGAGAGAGAGAGAGAGAGAGGGGAGAGAGAGAGAGAGAGAGAGAGAGAAAGGGAGAGAGAGAATGAGAGAGAGAGATAGAACAGAGACAGACAGACAGACAGAAGACAGACAGACAGAGAAACACAGTAGAGAGAGAGAGAGGAGAGAGAGAGAGAGAGAGAGAGAGAGAGAGAGAGAGAGAGAGAGAGAAGGAGGGGGGAGAGAGAGAGAGAGAGAGAGAGAGAGAGAGAGAGAGAGAGAGAGAGAGAGGAGAGAGAGAAACAGAGACAGACAGAAGAGACAGACAGACAGACAGAGAACAACAGCAGAAGAGAGAGAGAGAGGGGGGGGGGGGAGGGAGGGAGAGAAGGAGGGAAGAGACAGAACAAGACAGAGACAAGCAGAAGAGAGGGACGAGAGAGAGACGGAGAAAGAGAAGAGAAGCAAATGAGCAGGAGACAGGGAGAGAGAGCACGAGAACGGGAGACACAGGCAGACAGACAGACACAGAAAGTTCTGACAATTTATCGGCATTAGCGTTTACAGGGTCTGTGCCAAAGAGAAGTCTTCCGTTTACCGCAAGCACTAAAATAATGAAATAAGCTAAGGTAAAGGAAGTGAGTAAACACACATGAAATCCAAGCAAACAGTTCTCCGTATACTGCTGTTCATTTTTTTTTTCCAGCCTGTCTCTACATTACAGTGCATGGAACCATCCTTACACGTTACCCACCCCCCTTCCACTGCCATTTCCAGAAACCCAGAGAGCAGGAACGTGATATTCTATTGCATCACGCCATGAATTTACTTACCATGCATGGTGCCATTGTGTTGTGTGGTGTGGTGTGTGTGTGGTGTGTGTGTGGTGTGTGTGTGTGTGTGTGTGTGGTGTGTGTGTGTGGTGTGGTGTGTGGTGTTGTGTGTGAGGTTGTGGTGTGTGTGTGGTGTGTGTGTGGTTGTGTGGTGTGGTGTGTGTGTGGTGTGTGTGTGGTGTGTGTGTGTGTGGTGGTGTGGTGTTGGTTGTGGTGTGGTATGGTGTGGGTGTGGTGTGGTGTGTGGTGTTGGTGTGTGGTGGTGTGGTGTTGTGTGTGTGTGGTGTGGTTGGTGTGGGTGTGTGTGTGTGTGTGTGTGTTGGTGTGGTGTGTGTGTGTGTGTGTGGGTGTGTGTGTGTTGGTGTGTTGTGTGTGTGTGTGTGGTATGGTGTGGTGTGTGGTGTGTGTGTGGTGTGGTGTGTGTGTGGTTGTGTGTTGGTGTGGTGTGGTGTGTGTGTGTTGGTGTTGTGTGTATGGCGTGTGTGGTGTGTGTGTGCATGTGTGTGTGGCGTTGTGTGGTGTGTGTGTGTGATGTGTATTGTGTGTTATGGTGTCGTGTGGTGTTGTTGTGGGTTGTTTGGTAGGATTGTGTGGTGTGAGTGTTGCCTGTAATACTTGTAGTTTGTTGGTATTGTATGGTCTGTAGTGCAGAATGTGCCTACTGTGTTTTGTCAGGTTCGGTCTGGTATTGTATTGTATTGCATTGCATTGTATTGTATTGCATTGTATTGTATTTTTCGTTCCTCGGCTAGAGCTCCCAAGTTCACCAATGACGAAATGTTGCGTATGCAGCCGTTTTAACCCACCATTTAGGTAGCCGCATTCCGACTTCGGGGACGGTGTCTAAACACGACACCTTCGTACATACATTTGTTTGTTTGTTTTAATGGTCATCCGTTTCTACCAGGCACGCAATGGCCTACTCTTCTGACAGGCGGAACGGGTTTTTAACGTGTGTGCAAGATGTTCTGCGTGCGTTTGCGCACGGGACCTCGGTTTATAGTCTCACCCCAAGGACTTTTGGTGGGGGTGGAGTCAGTACTGATGTTAACTCCAAGGTAAAATTCCTTAAAACGGGCTGCCTCCGAGGTGGCTTGATCCTGGGTCGTCAGATCACGAGCATGATGTTCTAACCACTAGGCTATCCCGCCCCCCAACTGCATTGTATTGCTTTGTATTGCATTGCATTGCATTGCATTGTATTGTATTGTATTGTATGCTACTTCCAGCCACGGTAGATTTCTTTGCGCGAAATTTGGGCTGCTCTGCTCGAGGAGATCATGACTGTCGCCACAGGTGCGGCGTCGCCCATTCTTGTTTTTCTTTTCCTGTCTGCATCTGTGCTTCCCTATCAGAGCGGCTTTTTTTCTACAGAATTTTGCCAGGGACAACTCTCTTGTTGCCGTGAGTTCTTTTAATTGCGCTACATAATTTTGTGTAACACACGGGACCTCGGTTTATCGTCTCATGCGAAAGACTAGCATCCAGACCACCACTCGTGGTCTAGTGGATGGGGGGGAAGTTTTTGGCCCAAACAGGGATCAAACCACCGCACACTTCGAACCACAACTTTTTGCTTTCTAGGCAGGCTCGTTACCTGTAGACCACTGATCCACTTAAAAAGTCATATCTGCCAGTGTCTGTGTTCCCCTATCAGAGCGGCTATTTTTCTACAGAGCTTTGCCAGGGACAACTGTTGTTGCCATGGGTTCTTTTACGTGTTGCACACGGAAACTCGGTTTGCCGTCTCATATAACAAACTAGTACCGAGACCACCAGTCAAAGTCTAGTGAATGGGGGGAAAAGTTCCGTTACAAACGGGGATTGAACCTACACTTCTTGCTTTCTATGTAGGTGCGTTACCTCTAGACCACTGATCCACGTATGTTGGGGCACTTAAAAGAGTTTTCACAACGCATCAAACATTGGCAAGGATTCCGAGATCTTTTAATACGTGTGTTTGGTCTCTCTCTCTCTCTCCTCTCTCTCTCTCTCTCTCTCTCTCTCTCTCTCTCTCTCTCTCTCTCTCTTCTTGCTTTCGTGTGTGTGTGTGTGTGTGTGTGTGTGTGTGTGTGTGTGTGTGTGTGTTTATAAATCCACGCACGGGCAAAAGGCATCAGCAGGTGTGC
>CM054145.1:18027323-18049823 GCA_028751875.1 Rapana venosa
AAGCTAACAGCAAAATGCGTTGGCATCAATTTAAAAGACAGAAGAAAAGATTGGCTCACATTTCTGTTCCTCAGACTGGTAACGTATGGGTATATATGTGTCTATGTCTATCTTGCAATTTGTTAGCTAATCATAATAATAATAATGTTATATGATCAAGGAACTTCGGGGAAAAAGCGCGATGTGTTGTCATTAACAGAGGGGCGGGTAAATCAGTGGAGAAACGCCGCCAAGCTTCTAGTCTTTCCAGTCATAGTCTCTGCACCCAGTCCCTTTTCTGCACCGGTGTGTGCGCGTTCACTGGACTCGCGTGCATTTACATAATACACACGGGCATGCTTAGAGTTAAAGACGGGGACTGGATGTAAAAAAAAAAAGCACATGAGTGTTTATTCCATTATCCTCGACATTATAAAAAAAAAAGACAGAGAGAATGAATGAATGAATGATATTTATGATTAAAGCGCTTTGATTTGTTTGTTTTGCAAGATATAGTGCTATATAAATTCCATTTGTTATTATTATTTATTTATTTATTTTTCAAGGGCTTCAGATTAGCATTCACATACTTTTTTTTCCCATCCGGCCCTTGCCCTGATTAGGGACTATCAAAAAACAAAACAAAACAAGAAAAAGAAAACCAACCAACAAACAAAAAACCCCTCAAAACCAAAACAGAAAATAGCAACCCCCTCCCCCAGAGAGAGAGAGAGAGAGAGAGAGAGAGAGAGAGAGAGAGAGACAGACAGACAGACAGACAGACGACAGACAGACAGATATAAGAAGACAGACCGACAGAATAAGAGAGACAGACCACACACAAAGCACTCAGACAAACAGATACACACACACAACACACAAACACAAACAAACACACACAAACACACAAACACACAGAGACAAAAACACAAACACACCACACAAGACAAACACACACACAAACACACACAACCACCACACACCACAACACACACACACACACACACACACACACACATAGACTGGCGGTCAAACATCAAACTGAACCAAAATTCGTATAGCATGTCAACATCGAGTCGACAACTGTATTGCCTAGCTACCCCCACCCACCCCCCACCCCACCCACTGGTTCCTCTTCACCTCTCCCTCCCAAAAGCTCACAGCAGAGAACAGGAGAGAGGCTGAGGTTGAGCCTGTAATGACTCACATGTGTTCACAAATGAAATCATTAAATGGGATTACAGCAGCCGCCTGAAAAACCAGGTGCAAGTAATCTATGTAGGCGTAGGAATGGACACTTAACTTGGCAGGGAGGAAAGGAACAAGGAAGGAAGGAAGGAACGAAAAAGATTCGTTCAAAGATGGTAGTGGCAGTAGCAAATTCTCAAAGTGTGTGTGTGTGTGTGTGGTGGGGAGGAAGGGGAGGAGGGGGGGTATTCCGAATTACAACGGTTCTCTGGGCATTAGAAAAAAACAACACATACATATACATTTTTTCTAATTAATTTTTTTCTTTTCAAATTATCCAAAATGTATTAAGAACTTTTGTGTACATATGCCCGTATCTCTTTTACAAAACAGGAACTCTAGATTGTAGGAACATATTTGAAAGAGATTTATTTATTTATTTATTTATTCTTTTATATCGAGGATAACGGAATAAGCGCTCATGTGCTTTTTTACATCCAGTCCCCGTGTGTATGCAGTTTTGTAAATTTTGTCACCACCAGCACACAATGGCCTACACATGGCCTCTGAGAGAGAGAGAGAGAGAGAGGGAGAGAGAGAGGGAGAGAGAGAGAGAGAGAGAGAGAAGAGAGAGAGAGAGAGATTTAATCTTCAGGTCACCAGCCCTAGAATGGGGTCAAACAAAGCCAGCAAAAACAAAAGAAAAGGAAAAACACCTGTGCTGATTACCAAAACGTGGCAAATGTGAACATGGGTCCTTCAAAAATTCAGAGAAATTACCTATTTAAACCTTCCTATACTACTTGTCAATGAGACAGACAGACAGACTGACTGACTGACTGACAGACAGACAAAGAGAGAGTCTAACTTTGAAATGAACGATTTTTAATACATAAGGAGGCATATTCTAGACAAAAGAGTCAAGAAAAACAAGTGCAGGTAACCAATTACAACTTCACTCTCATCATAAACTAATTTTTGTCCAAGATTCGAGGGGGGAAAAAATCACTACAAGTTAAAACTTTAAAGGCAGCATTCGGGGAATATTTGAGTAAGGACCATGCCTTTGGCCTGACCTGACTCGAGTTTCGGCTCCTGGTTGAGCACTCTTCAGAGGTCCCGGCACTATTTGAAACCTCACTCATCCTTTGTGGTAGGTAACAGCAAGACACCCTCCAGAATTTATAAGTGTCTATTGCCACCCTAAGAATAAATAGATATTTTTGTGGCCTACCACTGCTGCCAGCGAAAGATGAAAAACAGAAAGAGAAGAAAGCTATGCAAAAATAATAATAATAATAATGATAATAATTTTTTTAATATATATATAATAATCACAAACAAGCAGAGCTGTTTGGTAGATTGACAAAGTAAGTTAAGGAAATGATTTTCATGGAAAAGTCATGAGGCTTAGGCTTTAGTTAGTTCCTACCATTGCTACAACAACAACACCTACTATTGATGCTGTTGCTGCTGCTGTTGCTACTGCTGCTACTACTACAACAGCTGCTGCTGCTACTACTACTACAACAGCTGCTGCTGCTACTGCTACTATTTCTATTACTACTGCTGCTACACGCACACACACACACACACACACACACACACACACCTCAGATGCAAATGTTACCATCTTAACTTGTGTGATAGAACAAGATCCCCCCCCCCCCCCCCCCCGCCCTCCCAGACCCACCCCCCCTCCCCCACCCAACCAACCAAACAAAAAAGAAAGCAACACAAGAGATCTGCTACAGAAAGAAGAGGCCCAGTTTCCTTTCAACTACGAGCAAAATAATGCCACCACCTCATCCCCCCCCCCCCCCCCCCCCCTTCCCATTTTCCTTTTTCTCTCTGTTCCTTAGTCTGTCTTTCTCGTCTGTCTGTCCCCACTTCCCACGGGGTCTGTAACTCTGGCACCCCCCCTCTCCCCCTCCTCTCTTTCACTCTGCGCACTTTTCTCTCTCTTTCTCTCTCTCTCTCTGTCTCTGTCTCTCTCTCCACCTTCTCCATCACTGCTGTTCTGGTAGACATTCCACGGGTCATAAACATTCCCTCCCCTACTGATGGGGCGAGGAACTGATGAAATATGGGTTTCGTCCCATTCGCGTAAACTGGTACAGAAGTTGTCATCACTTTCGCGTTTGAGGGTACAGTAAACAAAATATAAGTCTCAGCAGTTGAACCACCACCCCTTCTCCTTGGGTTAGCTCGCGATCTTCTTTCTTTTTTCTTTTCGTTCTTCGGCTAGCGATCATAGAATGCGATTTTTTCCCCTCACCACTCCTTGGTTGGAGCTCCCGCGTTCACCAATGGTGAGATTTTTTGCGTATGCGACCATTTTTGCCCACCATGAAGGTAGCCGCATTCCGACTTCGGGGGATGTATGCTGGGTATTTTCGTGTTTCCGTAAACCCCACCGAACGCTGTCACGAATTACTGGATCTTTAACGTGCATATTTGATCGTCTGCATGCGTATATATATAAACACGAAAGGAATTAAGGCACTGGCAGGTCTGCACTTGGTTAACCTGGGAGATCGTAAAAATTCCCACCCTTAATTCAAACAGAAAGTCGAGATTCGAACCACGACTTTATGGACACGAGGGACTGAAGTAAAACGGTCTTAACCACTCGGCTATAGCGTCCGTCAGCTTGCGATTTGACGTTCGGAGTTCGAGCCACCATCAAAACCAGAAACCGAGGTTTCGTGTGCACATGCACACACCACATGTTAAAACCTGTTCCGTCTGTCTGAAGAGTAGGCCATTGCGTGCCGGTACACACTACACACACACTTACACACACAACACTAAAAACACACACACACACACACACACACACACACACACATCACACACACACACAACACACACACACACACACTATGACAATATTTACAATAAAACGTGGACATACCAGTGTCACGTTCAGCCATGATCCCCGAAACTAAGTCGAAACGCGGAGGCTACCTTAATGGAGGGTAAAAACAGTCATGAATATACACGCAATCTCACCATTGGTGAGGCTTGGAAGCTCCCGCTGAAGAATGAGACAACAAATCGTGTAAAATCACAGAGATTTTGTCCCATTCATCAGAGCAAACAGTATAGAGTTTCACCAGTTTCATGCAAAAATCCAGTCAAATACCAGAGGTTTCGTCAGATTCATAAGAGCAAACAGTATAGAGTTTCACCAGTTTCATGCACAAATCCAGTCAAATACCAGAGGTTTCGTCAGATTCATGACAACGGGTTTACACGAGTAAAATGATACAGGTGAAAAAATTAGCGAGAAGTTTCAGAAGGATGAAGTTGCAAGACACGCATTTCATCAGCACCTCGCCCCACACATCAGTCTCTCGGCCCTACTCTACTGTTCTGAGTCTGTTTTCCCTCTTTTTCTGTCTTGTCAGCAAGTGTGCCAAAATCACATCATTCGCGCACGAGTGTGTGTGTGTGTGTGTGTGTGTGGTGGGATATGTGTATGTGTGTGTGTGTGTGTGTGTGTGAGAGAGAGAGAGAGAGAGAGAGAGAGAGAGAGAGAGAGAGAGTGAGGTGTGTGTGTGTGTGTGTGTGTGTGGTGTGTGTGTGTGTGTGTGTGTGTGTGTGTGTGTGTGTGTGTGTGTGTTTGTGTATGTGAGTAAGTGAGTGTAAGTATGTGTGTGTGTGGGGAGAGAGAGAGGGGAGAGTGAGTGATGAGTGAAGTGTGGTGTGTGTGTGTGTGTGTGTGTGTGTGTGTGTTTGTGTATGTGAGTAAGTGAGTGTAAGTATGTATGTGTGTGAGAGAGAGTGAGAGAGAGAGAGTGACAGAGAGAGAGAGTGTGTGTGTGTGTTTAGTCATTTTTTATTTTATTTCGAGATAATGGAATAAGCAGTGTGTGTGTGTGTGTGTGTTTTGTGTGTTGTAGTGTGTATGTGTTGTGTGTGTGTGTGCGTGCGTGGTGTGTGTGTGTGTGTGTGTGTGGTTTTTGAGCGTGCGTGTGTGTGTGTGGTTAGTATAAGTATAGTAGTAGTTGTAGTAGTAGTGGTAGTAGTAGCAGCAGCAGCAGCAGCAGTAGTAGTAGTAGTAGTAGTAGTAGCGGTGATGGTGGTGGTGGTACTAGTATTAACAATCATGATAATGGTAGTAGTAGTAGCACTTGCAGTAGTACTATAAGTAATAGTGGCAGTCTTTAGTTTTACGTCTTTCCACATAACGTGACACAAGATGGAGAGAGAGAGAGAGAGAGAGAGAGAGAGAGAGAGAGAGAGAGAGAGAGAGAGAGAGAGAGAGGGGAGAGAAAAGACAGACAGACAGACAGACAGACAGACAGACAGAGGGGGTAGATAGATAGATAGATAGATGATAGATAGATAGAAAAGAGAGACAGACAGAAAGAGATGGTAGATAGAAGATAGATAGATAAATAGATAGATAATAGAGACAGACAGACAAGAACAGACAGACAGACAGAGAGGGTAAAAAGATAGATAGATGGATAGATAGATAGATAGACAGACAGAAAGAGAGGGTAGATAAAGATAGATAGATAAATAGATAGATAGATAAGACAGACAGACAAGACAGACAGACAGACAGAGAGGGGAGAGAATGAGAGAGGGACAAATGAGACAAAAACAGAGAGAGAGGGAGAGAGAGAGGGGGAGACAGACAGACAGGACAGAGAAACTCGGGGGGGGACAGTGGGTGAGGAAGGAGCTAATTGAAAGAAGGAAATGCTGATGTGCGTGTATGTGTGTGTATGTTGTGTGTATGTGTGTGTGTGTGTGTGTGTGTGTGTGTGTTTTGTGTGTGTGTGTGTGTGTGTGTGTGATCACGCAGGGAAGCACGTGAGCATGGTATATACACACACAAATTCACAGGGGCACATTTACTGACACCTGGCATGCACGCATGCACATACACACGCCAACACGCGCGCGCGCACACACACACACACACACATAGGCAAACACACAATCACTCATCACATAACATGTATGCATGCAGCGCGCACGCACACACTCTCTTTTTTTCACAGGCACGTGCATATTCAGCATGCAGCACAAACATACACAGTATGCAAAAACACACGCACCCCCATACACACACATTAGTCTCTCTCTCTCTTCCCCGCTCTCTCTCTCTCATCTCTCTCTCTCTCTCCTCATAGGCACGTACATACGCAATCACACACACCAACACACACACACACACCACACACACACACACCACACACAACACACACAACACACACACACAAAATTACTCCCTCTCTCTCTATCCCTCTCTCTCTCTCTCTATCTCTCTGCCATAGTCATTAAAAAATGCAATCACACACAAAAAAACATATATCACACGCGCGCGCGTACAAGTCCAACACCCCCCCCCCCCCCTCCCCCACACACACACTTACTGAGAAAGGGAAAGATAAAGACACAACAATAAGACAAACAACAACAAACAAAACTCCCAAACATGTAAAGAGACTAACAGACAGGGCAGACAAGACAGACAAGACAAAACAGACATGTAAAGAGTCGATCAGACAGACAGACAGACATGTAAAGAGACGAGCAGACAGACAGACAGACAAGACAAGACAGACATGTAAAGAGACGAGCAGACAGACACACAGAGAGACAAGACAGACATGTAAAGAGACGAGCAGACAGACAGACAAGACAGACATGTAAAGAGACTAGCAGACAGACAGACAAGACAGACATGTAAAGAGACGAGCAGACAGACAGACAAGACAGACATGTAAAGAGACGAGCAGACAGACAGACAAGACAGACATGTAAAGAGACGAGCAGACAGACCCGACAAGACAGACGACATGTAAAGGGACGAGCAACAGAAAAGACACACAGACAAACAGACAAACAGACATGTAAAGAGACGAGCAGAACCCGAAAAGAAAACACAGACATGTAAAAAGACGAGCAGACAGACCAAAAGACAAGACAGATATGTAAAGAGACAGCAGACAGACAGGTAAAGAGACAGCAGACACACAGACAGACAGACATGAAAGAGAAAGAGCAGACAGACAGACAGACAGACAGACAAGACAGACATGTAAAGAGACGAGCAGACAGACACACAGAGAGACAAGACAGACATGTAAAGAGTCGAGCAGACAGACAGACAAGACAGATAGACAAACAGACATGTAAAGAGACGAGCAGACACACAGACAGACAGATATGTAAAGAGACGAGCAGACAGACAAGACAAACAGACAGGTAAAAGGGCGAGCAGACAGACAGACAGACATGTAAAGAGACGAGCAGACACACAGACAGACAGACAGACAAGGAGGCAGACAATGGCAGGAATGGAAGACAAAATACAGGGGTGGTTTTTTCATCACGAGTCGCGGCCCCTCCTGACGGGGGTGCCAGAGGTGTGAAGAAACATTACGAGGAATGAGAAAAACAAGCACACAAAAACACCGAGACACCGACACAGAGAGAGAGAGAAAGAGACAGAAAAAGAGAGAGAGGAGAGAGAGAGGGGGGAGGGGGGGGGGGGGGGGGGGGGAAGAAGAAAGAAGAGAAGAAAAGAAAGAGAGAGAGAAAAAGGGGGAGGAAGGGGAAGAAGAGAGAAGGGGGGGGGGGGGAATAGGGAAAGGGGGGGAAAAGAGAGAGGGAAGAAGAGGGGGGGGGGGGGGAGAGAGGAAGGAGGGAAAAGAGAGGGAGGGGGAAGGGGGGGGGGGGGGAGAAGGAAGGGGGGGAAAAAGGGAGGGGGGGGGGGGAAGGGGGGGGAAGGAGAGGGGGAGGGGAAAGGGAAAAAAAAGGGAGGAGGAGGGGAGAGAAGAGGGGGAGAAAGAAGGGGGGGGGAGAGGAAAGGGAGGGGGGGGGGGGGGGGAGACAGACGACAGAACAAAGAGAAGGGGAGAGAGAGGGAGAGAAAATAGGATGGGGGGGGGGGGGGAGAGGGGAAAGGGGGGGGGGGGAAGGGGGGGGGAAAAACGGGAAACAGCCGCCGAGGGAAAAGAGGGGAGAGAGAGGAGAGAGAGAGAGAGAGAAGCAGACGACAGACAGACGATAGGAAAAAGCACAGTGTGGATTGTCACCATCTGCTATCCGCTATGTGGGCTCTGTCTTTTACGTAAACGTTGGCACAACAACAAGTCTGCTACCAGCCAACCAACCCGCCAAAAACCCAAGAGCAAAACCAACAAAAACCAACCAAGCGAAAAAACCCAAACCCCCAAACCCAACCCAAACCCAAATCAATCATGGGGTAAAATTGTTATCTTTTTAAAGTATTTCTGGGAACAAGGCAGGAAAAGGGACCAAGAAGCAGAAAAAAACAAGAAGGGGGTGCAGAAAAAAAAGGAACAAGGCGAAACAAAGAAGCGATAGAAAAGGGGGAAATTCCTACACAAATTTCCAGAAGGGGGGGATGCTATTTATACTATCCCACTGAGGGGGGGGGGGGGGGGCTGGAAAGCAACACCGAAGAAACAAAAAAAGACACCACCCAAAATATGCCCTAAGTTTTCGTCTGTCAAAATCGGTAGACTTTGGTAAGGGATCAGGAGTTTAAAACAAAAATAAGGGCAGAGACCAAGCGGTTTGAACCTTCGGGCTCGTGATCTGACGCCTCGCTTTGGGGGCCCCTCCCCCCCCCCCCCCCCCCCCCCCCCCCCCCCCCCCCCCCCCCCCCCCCCCCCATGCGGGTTCGAGGCATTTCTTTATCCCGGAGGGGGGGTCACATCAAAAAACCCACTCCCCACCCCCTCGAAAATCCTCCGGGGAATTATAATAAACCTTTTCCCGAACGCCGAGAACATATCGGTATCTAAGGTAACGCGCCTTCTAGAATGCAAAAAGCCGGGGCGGGGTAGCGGTGGTCCGTATCCCGTTTGGGCCCGAAATTTTTCCCCCATCCATTAGACCATGAGTGGTGGTCTGGGCGCTAGTCTTTCGGATGAGACAATAAAGCGAGGTCCCGTGTGTTACACAAAATTTTCAGCGCACGTAAAAGAACCCACGGCAACAAGAGAGTTGTCCCTGGCAAAATCCTTAGAAAAAAGCCACTCTGATAGGGAAACAAATACAGCTGCAGACCAAATGAAAAAAAAAAAAGGTGGCGCTGCTCTTGTGGCGACGCGCTCTCCCCGATGAGAGCAGCCCGAATTTCACGCAGAGAAATCTCGTGACAAAGTGGTATAAAAAAATAAAAAAATAAAAAATGAACATCTCGCGCACACGTTAAAACGAGTTCTGGCCTCTGGGAACACGTCTACCATTGTGTGCCGGTAGGAGTGAACGACAAAATGAAAGAAACAATTTTTTATTTTATTTTATTTTATTGTTTTATATCGAGGATAATGGAATAAGCACTTATATGGGGGTGTTTTTTTTTTTACATCTAGTCCCCGTGTGTATGCGGTTTTGTAAATTTTGTCATCTGTTCCCACCGGCACACGATGGCCTACTCTTACGAAAAGCGGAACAGGATTTAACGTGTGCGCAAGATGTTCTGCGTTCACACACCACAAACCCACATGCACACTGGTGTTCGTGTTTAGACATCATCATCCCTGTGTCGGAATGCGGCTGCCTGCGTGGCGGGTAAACGGTTGAAAACGCAACATCTCATTATTGGTGAACCACGAAGCTCTAGCACACACACACACACACACACACACACACACACACACACACCCTCCCCCCCTCAAAAAATTTTTTTTTTTACATCAGACCTTAATGTCTTCGTTTAGATTGAAACTGTTCTTGCAGTTTTATGGAAGAGACAGCTGAACACTATTTGTTACGCTGTCTCAAGTATAATCGTGTTAAGAGACAATATAATTACAGAAAATATTACAACCATATTGCGCAGAGACCCAGGCCCGAGTCTTAAAGAAAAACAATGAAGATGCGTATGCGCGCGCGCGCGAGGTGTGTGTGTGGTGTGTGGTATACGTGTGTGTGTTGTGTGTGTGTGTGTGTGTGTGTGTGTGTGTTGTGTATGTATGTACGTGTGTAACTGTGTGTGTGTTGTGTGTGTAACTGTGTGTGTGTGTGTGTGTGTGTGTGTGTGTGTGTGTGTACTGTTAATACATTTACTGGGCTTTCAAGAAGACTCCAGGGTCTCGAGCCATTTCAAATAAAATGCTGCATGTCTTTGTTTCGTGTTGTTCATCATATGTCCCTTCATGTTGTGCGTTGTTGTTATGCGTTCCCCAGCTTAACACCCTGATGACCACCCAGAATATGCACTCTGACTGACTCATCCCACCCGGGAGTGACTGTGACTCTTCTTCAAGTACCTCACGATATAGATAGCCGTACTCCGACTTCAGAGGATTTTTTGTCTGGTCGTGGCGGAAGACAATGACAACATAACACTTTACAACATAACGTCAACATGTGAATGTAGGTCTCAGCACTCAACAGTTTTCCTCTTCTCGGCTAGAGCTCCGAGGTTCATCAATGGAGAGGAGTTCCGTGTGCCACCGCTTATCCAAAATTCAGGTTGCTGCATTCCGACTTCAGGGATGATTTCAAACACGATACCAGTGTGTATGACGGTTTTTAAACGTTGGTCATTCCTTCCTACCGGGCACGCATGGCCTACTCTTTCGAAAGGCTGGAACGGTTTTTTTAACGTGCGCGCAAGATGTTCTGCGTGCGTTGGTATACGGTACCTCGAGGTATAATCTCACCTGAGGGACTTTTGGGGGAGTGGGGTCAACACTGATGCTAACTCCAGGGGACAAATCCGCCTCAGTGGTGGTTCGAACCCTGCAGGCCGTTAGATCACGAGCTCAAAGCTCTAACCACTAGGTATCTTGCACACCGCATCATATTTGACAAAGCCTTGGGCCAATAAAAGCTCTTGGCCTGGGCCAATAAACGCGTTTGGCCTGGACCTATAAAAGCTTTTGGCTTAAAAGCTTTTGGTATGGGCCAATAAAAGCGTTTGGCCTGGGCCAATAAAAGCTTTTGGCCTGGGCCAATAAAAAAGTTTGGCCTGGGCCAATAAAAGCTTTTGGCATGGGTCAACAAAAGCTTTTGGCCTGAGCCAATAAAAGCGGTTGGCACGGGCCAATAAAAGCGTTTGGCAAGGGCCAATAAAAGCTTTTGGCCAGGGCCAATAAAAGCGTTTGGCCCGGGCCAATCTTGCCCATTTCAGACAACTAGCTGGAAGAAGTAACGAACGTTAACGGGTGATGGTCTGACCAGCTCACAAAGTGCAGAACCTGTTTCAGAACAAGTACAGAAAAAATCTTCATGCTGTGACTGTTAATGGTTGTTATGATCAGTACACAAGCACCGGCGAAAAACAGAACTGTCAGTTGGCAGATGTTTTAAACATTGAAGAGTTCTGGAACAGACAGGAGAAGAAAGAAAGAATAGTCAACTCCGTGCTGTGTTCAGAGTACAAGGCACTTGTTTTCGGGGATTTTTTTTTTTAACGTACTGGTTGAATATTTCGGTCGGTGTGTGTGAATGTGTGTGTGTGCGTGCGTGCGTGCGTGCGTGCGTGCGTGCGTGCGTGCGTGTGTGTGCAGTCTCTGTTTTATATTAGAGCAAAGGAATTTAGTTTTTGACTTAAGGTGGAGTTGGAGCAAGTTCCTGCTTATTTTTAGGACGATATTCAAAATTTGTGAGAAGGCAATGTCTTTGAAGATTGTTTAGAGTATGTATTCATATAAGAAATTATAAAAGATTATACCATCTTTCGAAAAATGATGAGTTTGGCTTTTGGAAATCAACACTTTACAGGACAGTTTTTACAAAGTCCAAAGAGTTACGAAAGACATTTACTTACTCTGAAGTCTGAAGATGTAAGACAATGCAATAGTGATTATAACTTCAAATGAATTATCTTTCCAAATGTTTCATTACTGATACTTTGGTGCTACCATCAAAAAGTCAACTTGAGTAAGCAACACAAAAAACCCCAAAACAAAACAGACCAAAAAAGAAAAAAACCTTTATTGGAAATTCTTCCTCGTCGAGCGCTCAGACAACTATCGTCTGTTATTTGAGGGAAAACGCGTTGCGCTGCCGTTAAGCGCCTGACAAGTCAGGCCCAGTGCGGGGTAGAATTGTTAACTTTTAAGTCTATCTGGAAAAAAAGGCAGGAGAATGGACCAAGAAGGCAGAAAATAGATAAGAAGGAAGTTACAGGAAGAAAAGGAACAAGGCAGAAACAAAGAGAGGAAAGAAAAGACAAAATTTCAAGCACAGAATTTCTACAGGGTCGGAATGTTATTTATACGGGCAGCCCCCCCCCCCCCCCCCCCCCTTCATCCCCAGGGGAAATTATCTGAAGAAAACTGACCTTTACCAAAAACTATTGCAGCTGAACAATAATAAAAAAAAAATCCATATTTTTCAAAATCTTGTCATACCATTACATCAGATAGAAAATTAAGGGCAATGAAAATGTCGGAAAATATGTCTCATGTAAGAAGTGAACATTCTTTCTGAAAATAAAATGTGTTAGTACTATCAAATAAGGGAAAGGAAAAGTCATCCCATTTTTTTCCCCTGACTCTAAAAGAGAGCAGAATGTGAACACTTGAATCACTGGAGCAGTTAATGATGTTGTCGTTGTTGGTGGTGGTGGTGATATTGGTGTTGTGCGTTCCCCAGCTTAACACCCTGGAAGTCACATAGAACATGCACTTTGACTCAAATCATCCCACCTGGGAATTACTGTGAGAGTACACACTGGATGAGAAGTTTGCGTGTATGACTCTTTACAAGAACCTAGCCACATCGGCAGCCATACTCCGACTTCAGAGGATATTGGAATATCGACTTTCCAGATGACTCTAGCCCCCAACTCCGTCTCGGCTTCAACATTCAGCGAAACAGTTAGTTGTTTTCGGCCTTTTTGTCCATGGATTTAACGTCCAATTTTGTTGCACCATTAGATCAGGCAGAAAATCATGGGCAATTAGAATGTCCGACAAACACCGGGGGGAGGCAATTTTCTTTTTTTTTTAATACTTCATATTTTCTACTTGATATTTAAAAAATGACCATTGGGTACATAAGTGACATATTCATAGATATGCCTGGGATATCTTCTTTATTTTGGGTCAATATCTCTCCTCTATGGGGCGTGGCTGTAGTTTACACCATGCACTTTTAAAAAGAAAACCCTTTTATTTCGAGGATAATAAAATAAGCACTCATATTTTTTTTTACATCTTGTCCCCCTGTGTATGCAGTTTTGTAAATATTTCAGCCGCTCCCATCGAGGAAAGAACCCCCCCTCCGCCTTACTGCTTTCTTGACTGAAAAAGACATCATCTGAGGCAGCCAATACATTTTTTTGTCCATAGAAAATCTTAACCCTACAAGCAACAACAGCAACAAAATCAGTGTTTGTCAAACATACAAAGAAAAACGCGAATCCACGAACATCGCGTACGCAAAATCTTACAATTGGTGAACCTCGGAGCTCTAGACGAGGGACATAACCCCCCCCCCCCCCCCCCCCCCCAAAAACAACAACAAAAAAACCAACAACCCCAACCAACAAAACAAAAAATACCCCCCCCCCAAAAAAAAAAAAAAAAAAACCCAACCCAACAAACAAAAATACCCCCCCCCCCCCCCCCCAAACACACACACACACAGAGCCGACTAACCTGCGGAGAAGAGGTTCGACACGGGTTTCTTGCGGTAATCAAAGCCATCGTGTGGCCCCGGTAAACGTGCTGACTGGCAATAATAATACTTCACTCAACAACTGGTCACACAGTCCCTTCTCACACTGCTGACACACACACTGTAAATTTTCACCGAGACACTTTTCCCAACAGCGTTTCTCTTCTTCTCAGAATCTTTGTCTACTGATCACCATGTTTTCCTCTTGACCCGGACTATGAACTGTGAATTACGCCAAAAAACAAAGACGAGGAATGTTAAATGACGAGGCCCCGGTTTTCCTCTACGAGTGATGATGGTTGGATGGTTGGTCCTGTGAGGAGCAGGGACAGGACACAGGCACAATGTTATAGACAGCTGCCACCGCCACTGCCCACTTCACAGACAGACAGAGGGGTGAATGCTGAGGTAGGGAGAGAAGACGGCACAGTGCTGACGACGTGCCACCGCCGAGATTTTTAGGGAAGGTTAGAACACACCGTTTGACTTGGGTTTTCGTGTGTGCTCGATTTTCGTTCCTCTTCACTTTTTAAGTGTTACCCTTTTGGTCCATTCTCCTGCCTTTCTCTCTCTCTCTCCCCCCCCCTCCCCCCGAAAGACTTAAAAAGATATTCTCTCCCATGTCGAAGTCGGATGCGCTGGGCCTGACTTGTCAGGAGCTTAACGGCAGCGCAAGGCGCTTTCGCTCATATAATAATAATAATAATAATGTATGGAATTTATATAGCGCTGAATCTTGTAAAGCAACAAATCAAAGCGCTCAGATTTGAATTCGGGCTGCTCTCCCCGGGGAGAGCGGGAGAACGCGTCGCCACTTAGCGCTGCGCCACCCTTTCACCCTTTTTTTTTTTTTTTTTTTTTCTTTTTTTTCTGCAGCTGTATTTGTTTCCCTATCAGAGTGGCTTTTTTCTAAGAATTTTGCCAGGGACAACTCTCTTGTTGCCGTGGGTTTTTTTACGTGCGCTAAATAATTACGTGTAACACACGGGACCTCGGTTTATCGTCTCATCCGAAAGACTAGCGCCCAGACCACCACTCATGGTCTAATGGATGGGGGAAAAATTTCCGGTCCAAACGGGGTACGAACCGCCGCACACTTCAGACCCGGACTTTTCGCTTTCTAGACAGGCGCGTTACCTCTAGACCACCGATCCATATGACAAATAAGAATAGTTGCTGTCTGAGTGTTGAACGAGGAAGATCTCATCTTTTGGGTTTTTTTTGTTTGATTTGCATTCTTTGTCCTTATTTCGTTAAGCCTCCCCCCCCCCCCCCCTAAGATTTCCCTGTGTGTGTGTGTGGGGGGGGGGGGGGGGGGGCGAGTGCGTGCTTGTGTGTTTGTGTATGTGTTGGGGGGATTCTTTCCTTCTTTTGCTGCCTCACCTTTTTATCATAGGGCTGTTACGTCAACTCTACTCATTACAATCTTATCAAACACAGACATTTTCATGCTTATTCTGTCTCAGCCACAAAAGCCATGTTGCTGTTCTTGTGTGTTCCCCATCTTTTACACCCCGGGGGTGGGGGGTCACTTAGAATACGCACTCCTTCATCCCACATGGGAATCAATGCGACATTGAAAGTACACTGTCGATGAGAAGTTTGCATGTAGAATGACTCTTTTCAAGTACCTCGCCACATCGGAAGCCATACTCCGACTTCAGCGAGTTTTCCCTTCAAATGGAGAGTGCAGATGTTTATGCTAAGAGCTTGTTAGGGCTGAAGACAATGGCAGCATTAATTTTGATGTAGGCCTCGGCATTTAGCTTTCATCAATAATTGATGAAAACTTAAAAACCTGAGCCAAATAGCCATTTGAAGCCTTCAGTGTACTCCCAACCTTACCGCTATTATCCAATAAAGCACTGCCATAAATTCCTAGTCATACCAATGATGTTTAGGGGTACTTGTACGGATCACACATTTAAACAACTCTATATACAAATCCCCATCACCAACAACAATTATAGTTTAGCCATGGAATCAGAATGAGCGAGTTACCCTTTCTAAAATGACGATAGAATCACTTCTCCAGGCCCGAGAGATACACACTTGCCATGTAGTACTTATAAGGCGCAGACTCTGGCGATGTTTACAATACATCACAAAGAAGCAGACGAGTATTGAGGTACTTAATAACTAAACCACAAGCACTGAAAGAACAAGCGAAATTTGATGTTCAGAGTAACGGAATAATTATAAGCACTAAAAGGCTTTTTCATCCAGTCCTCGGATAAAACAGCAAACAACCACCGCATTAGAATTTTTGTTTTGATATACGACAGATAACGAAGACAATGGTGTTAATTATCACTTTGAAGGTCATCCTACATTAGACACCACGCTACCAGGTTGTGCTCTCCCTTTTCTTTCAAAGTACACTCCAGCGCTAACCGACAATATTATCAGTACCAATAGGAGCTGAAAAGCAAGTGTTCAGTATAGAAGGGACAATGAGAATATAATGATAATTAATGAAAAAATAAGCAGTAAAACTGCAAGACTTACAGTTTTGTTTAAATGATCAAGGCAGCTCACGTATCAGTATCCGTTCTACGAAGACCTCCCTCCCTCTCTCTCGTCTTACTCTACAGTCGCACCTCCTCCATACTCTCTGACGTTGATGTGGGTGTTCTCTTGATGAGAACTTAGGATAGAGTGGGGACAGCCTCAATCTATAGCAAACACGGCAAGGGCGTGAACGACCAGTACTATAACAAGGTAGACAGAGCTATGCAGTCTAGGAACACTTTGCCTGCAGTGAAAGACA
Organism: Rapana venosa; assembly: GCA_028751875.1. Classification (NCBI taxonomy): domain Eukaryota; kingdom Metazoa; phylum Mollusca; class Gastropoda; order Neogastropoda; family Muricidae; genus Rapana; species Rapana venosa. The sequence continues at coordinate 18,043,894 of CM054145.1, forward strand.
GAAAATCCCCTGATCACTATCACCGAACTGGCTGTGGTCTAACTATCCACACTTAATAGTGAATTGTGGTTGTCACGGGCGCAACTGCCTACCTGCTTGCATGCTGATTGGCACGCTGCTGTGTGCATTGTTTTCCACCACCCTCCATTGTCTATCTATTCCAAGATTCAAGGTCTAATTCCCTTGGGGGTAGGGAGGATTATAAACAAATTTAACACTTGAACAAATCTAACAGCAATTTACCCCAAAGTAATTACTACCAGTACCAATAAGAACCGAAAACCAAATGTTCAGTATGGAAGGAACAATGAACCCAATCAAAATTGTCTTGATTAAATCATGATCAGTGACGATGATTGTAATGACAATGAAGGCGAAGATGATGACGTCGACGGCGATGATGATGATGATAATAACGGTGATAATGCTATACAATATCCAGCCAGGTTTGAAACCGACAGGACTATCTTTTCCTCCTGTCATGCTGTATCCAGGCGTCAACCAGGCCAGAGAGATACAGACAGTTGCCCAGTTGATCAAGTACTTGAGTAACGTCAAGTGAATCCAGTACACTGAGGTTACCTAGTCTTCCCATTCTTCTTTCTATTTATTCTTTTTCTTTTATATCGAGGATAATGGAATAAGCACCCATGTGCTTTTTTACATCTAGTCCCCGGGTGTATGCGGCTTTGTGAATTCTGTCATCTGTTCCCACCGGCACACAATGGCCTACTCTTACGAAAAGCGGAACAGGATTTAACATATGCGCAAGATGTTCTGCGTGCGTTCGCACACGGCCTCGGTGTATAGTCTCATCCAAAGGACTTTTTGGGGAGAGTGGATTCTGCACTGATATCCTCGATATCAAAGAATAAATAAATAAAATAAATAAATGTTAACTCCAGGGGAAAATATCCCCTTGAACGGGAATCGAACCCGGGTCGTCAGATTGCCAGCGCAATGTTCTAATCACTAGGCTATCCCGCTACACGAAGCCCATGTCTCAATTGATTAGCTCTAGTGACACATGTAACATGTAAGTTTTAGGTAATTCAGCCAACAAGCCAAAATATATTTTTTTAAAAAGATTACTGTCTTCATCTCTTCTTCTTCTTCTTGTTGCTGTGGAGAGAATAGTTCAAAATGACATTGTTATCATTCGTTCTGCTGAAAATACTTATACATATTTGTTCTCCTTCCTCGGCTTGAGCTCCGAGGTTCACCAAGGGTGAGATTTTGCATATGCAACGGTTTTTGTCCATCATTAAAGCAACCCTCTTCCGACTTCGAGGATGCATAAATATATTAGTATAGTATGTTAGTCCGTCGTGTTCGACAATGACCTCCAAAACAGCAGAGGAGGCAGCTGCTGTTTCGGAAACTGGGCAGAAATTTGATTATAGTGGAGATGCCTTGCCCACAGCACATTCCCACTCTCTCGGCCAAGTGGGCATAAGGACAGTCAGTGTTAGAGATGTTCTCCAAAAGGCCAACTAGCCCCCAGGGCTGCAGCACATTAAGGACTGTGCAAGTCAAGCCTCCTAGTCAGAGAGTCATAGTCGATTACTAAAGACTAAGCTGTAAAGTGGAATTTCATGAGTGGGAAAGCCACTGGTCATACATCCTCTCACTTTGCTGTTGCCCCCAGCGTCAATGGTTTAATCAAGAACTGTGATAACCCCAGGTGCTGACGGCATGCATAAATATATACATGACTGTATTCCGACTTCAAGGATGCATATATACATATAAAACGCTGAAGTATAAAAAAAAACACGGGGAAAGAATACTATTATTAATTGTGTCCAAAGCGACACTATTCATTCATTCATTTGTCATTGGCTTTCAAGGTTTATTGACCTTGGTGCCTGGACTTTCATTGTCCGCAAGGTAACCGCCCAGATATGGCCTCTGTGGTCGGCAGGGCTATAAATTTGAATTGGATTCATTCTACTCTATGCCAGTACATTCAAAAACTATACTATGTTTAACAGAGTGATTTTTTCCCCTCCCAAATCTCAGACACTCCATTCATTACGCATTGTATACGTATGATACATTTACTAGGATTGGGTTAAGACTTCACAATCACATTCTTTGTGTATAGATCTACATCAGGTTGTTCAACTGCAAAGTTTGTAACAAAATGCAGGATGCAGTTTGTTTTCCTGCTTGTGCTTACTTGTAACTTGTTCACAGCAACATCGTGGGGGTTTTGTTGTTGATCGTTTATAATAGCTGCTACCACCTCAGGTCCAGGCCAAAGCTGTGTCAGCTACCGATGTATGCCAGAGTGCTGAATCCTACATTCAAATGGTTTCAAGTGTTGAGGCTGTTTTCTGGCATGACCAGCTTTTGGCATGGCAACCTACATTCTCCTTTAAAGGAGGATAAAAAATCTTCTGAAGTCGGAGTAGGGCTGCCTATATGGCGAGGTACTCGAAAACAAGATTTAATTCCTTTAAACCTTTTTGGGGTATGGAGGATTACAAAACGTCTCCAACAGCAGAATAAACCTATTATCAATTCACAGAAGCTTTTCATCCAGTGTGTACTTCTGATCTCACACAGCGATTCCCACATGTGATAGAGTGCATGTTCTGGGTGACCTCAATGCCATTCAGCTGGGGAACGCCCATCAACAACAACAACAGCGTTTCTGCAATAACAATGCCAGTCTGATGGTATTCCCTGGCTGGAAACTGCTTCCAAGTGCCTTGGAGGTAGGTGGGAACGAACGACCTAGCCCAGCATTATAATCTGTGGGAAAACGGGTTTAGCATGAAAACGACTATAACGAGGGCCCTTGTTCTGCTCCCAGCCAACCAAGCACAGCGTGACACAAAAGGTCACCTGACCTGCAGATACCATCCCTTTCTCTTTCCGGTTCTGGAGGAGTCCGCCATGTTTACAAGCAGCGACTTCCGGTTGACAGGAATTCGGCAGTGGTCTCCCTTTCCGGCAATCCGCAGTGCCACCTGCTCATGCCACTTCTTACCAACATGAGTTCTAGTCTACAATAATGATTTCCGGCCAGGCTCAAGTATAATGGTTCAAGTGTCCATAAATGAGAAGACTGGGTTTTTTGGTGTGTGTATGTGTGTGAAGGTCTGTCTAGCTGTCTGTCTGTCTCTCTTTTACACTAAAAGATAGTTTGTATGATAGTAATTCCATTGAAGGGCAAAGGCTGGATTAAAACAAGTATTAAAACGCTTGTCTGTAACTCTTGGTAATAAATATCATCATCTCAAATGTATATCTGTCTGTCTCTTGCTCAAACACAGACATGCACACGTAGGCACACACACACACATACACACACACACGATGTGCGCGCATGTAAGCACTCACAGGGTAGAGGGAAGGAGGGAAAAGAGGAGGGTTATCTGCATATGGAGACAATTGACACAATTGACAATTGACACAATTGACACAATTTTATTGCTATTTAGCGATCAAGCCATATAGCGCTGCGGCGCGGTAACAACGATATCGAACGCGACGCGATTACAATGACATGGAAACCATGGCAGTGGTGGTATGTACATCAAGATTCGATACATTATTGTCTGTGTCTCAAGTGTCTCAATTTTCAAACCAGCCTTTCCTTTTCCAGTCTACAGCCAGCGAAGTCAGCCCATGTAAGACTGGATCAGGTCCCGAAGATGATGTAACTCCTGCTCAGCACTGGCCACCACTGTCTCTGTGTGTTGTGTGTTAGTACACTGTTTCCCTTTACGAAGTCTGGCAAGCCTGACACGTTCTTCTGGCAACATGTTTTTCTCTTCTTGCTTGATGTACCAGAACACACACTTAGATTCCTCGCCAGGATCTCCATTCCAAGAGTATTCCAGGATGATGTCATCTGATTCACACATCACAATGTTTTGATCAACCGAACTATGTACCACCACCTTTCGAAACCGTGTGTTTCTCTTGCTGTCCCTTAATCGACGCTGTACACGTTTGTCAGTTAGAGTAGACACATACTGTTTCACAATACCAGTATCAGTATCAGAGTCCTCCACTGTGCAGCCAACTGTCAGCTCTTCCTGCACATCAGGCGCCTCAGAAGACACACTGATCTTGTTGTCTGTTGCTGGATCACACAGTAGAACAAGTGAATCTGGTGTGGCTGAGGCATTCAATTCACTGCTGACACATAGTTCTGTGTACACACTGGTTTGTTTTCCTTCTGTTTCCACATCGAGCTATCTGCATATGGAGAGAGAGAGAGAGAGAGAGAGAGAGAGAGAGAGAGAGAGAGAGAGAGAGAACGGGATTTGAACCCGGTCGTCAGATTGCGAGCGCAATGTTCTAACCACTAGGCTATCCCTGTGTGTGTGTGTGTGTGTGTGTGCGTGTGCGTGTGCGTGCGCGCGCGTGCGTGCGTGTGTATGTGTATGCGTGCGTGCGTGTGTATGTGTATGCGTGCGTGCGTGTGTATGTGTATGCGTGCGTGCGGGTGCGCGTGTATTCTTTTTAATTCTATTTTGTTGCATACATGTAAAACGAATCAGCATTTCCAAAAGTATGCGTGCTAAATGATTTTTCTTGGCCACTGTAAGAGCATAGATAACTCAGTCTCGCAAAAAAAAAAAAATTCAATTAAAGTCAACTGAAAAGTGAGATATATTATTTTAAAACTCGACTCGCTGACAAAATCCAACACTGCAAAAACAGCGAAGGAGGGAGTGAGTGTATCCTGGGGGGGGGGAGGTAAAGAAGCCAAGGAAATCAAATCTGCAGTCGGACAGCCAAGTGGTTAGAGCGTAGCGCTCACGATTAGACAGTCCGGGATTCAACCTGGGGTACAGCCACCACCGACGAGACGCTCGCCCGTACAAGGGGATTGCTGCCCTTGAGTTAACATCATATCAGTAATGATTCCACTACCCCCCCCCCCCCCCCCCCAAAAAAAAAAAAAAATTTCGGATGAGAGACTATAAAACGAGCCCCCCCCCCCCCCCCCCCTCCAAGTGCGAACGCATGCAGAACATCTCCGTGCCACACGTTAAAACCCGTTATGCCTTTCGGAAGAGTAGGCCATTCGTGCTGGTAAGAAGGGATGAAAAATATATTTTTAAAAAAAACACAACACTTTTGTTGTCGTTTTTAGACATAATCCCCGAAGTCGGAATGTGGCTACCTTAATGGTGGGCAAAAACGGGTACTAACGCAAAAATCTCACCATTGGTGAACTTCGAAGATCTAGCCGAGGAGTAACCCCCCCCCCCACCAACAACAAATCCGACACAAAACCAAAACCCAAAATCCCAACCCTACAACACATTCTAGTACTATCCCGGCACCATCAAAAACTCGCAATTGACTGGCGTATTTACATTATAGGATCGGTGGTCTAGAGGTAACGCGCCTGCCTGGAAAGCGATAAGTCCGGGTCGGAAGTGCGCGGTGGTTTGATCCCCGTTTGGGCCAAAATATCCCCCCCCCCCCCCCCCCCCCCCAATTAGACCATGAGTGGTAGTCTTTCGGATGAGACGATAAACCGAGGTTCCGTGTGTTCACAAAAAAAATATTTAGGCACGTAAAAGAACCCACGGCAACAAGAGAGTTGTCCCTGGCAAAATTCTGTAGAAAAACGCCACTCTCATAGGGAAACAAATACAGTTGCTGACAGGAAAAGAATAGTGGGTGGCGCTGCTCATGTGGCGACGCGCTCTTCCCGGGGAGGTCAGCCCGGATTTCACGCAGAGAAATCTGCAGTGGTTTAAAATAATAATGATAATAATATATATATATATATATACCTACTTGTCCAAGACACAAATAAAAGCTTTCACAGTGACGTGCAAGTGAGTCCTCAAAGGCACAACTCTCTCTGAACTCTAAAATGGTTTATGCACATCAGCCTTAGGCCACAATACACTTTGAGGGGCAAAATGAAAGATAAAAACAATTCTCTTAAG
>CM054145.1:18052323-18099823 GCA_028751875.1 Rapana venosa
GACAACCTTGTTTTTATTTATAATCGAAATTTTCGGCATTTGATCCCCTTCTTCCGCCGAAACTGATTACATACTAACCATATATAGGATAATTATTGTCATGATGATGATTATTATTATTGTATTCGTCATCATATTTATTTCAACTTGTTCTTCTAAAGCAAACAGGCTGATGATTTTAATATGTTATATATACACGTTATATTATGATTGGAGTTAATAGTCAAGAAAGCAGTTAGGTTTTCTTATCACAGATTAGGTTTTCTTATTTGATCTTATTTATCTGATTGGGCCATACCACTTAATGAACACACAGAAGTGATGCAAAATCACAATATTTAAGAAAGCTGGTGCATAAACCATGCTTCAAATATGGAACAAAAAACCCCAACACCTTTGAACACAATACAAAATACTTCAATTAGAAAATGTTTTAACAGTAAATCCTATCAATAGGCTTTATATTCTAGAAGTACATCAATAGTATATCAATTTCAAAGTATGTAAATGTTTGGACAATTTTCGTTAACACATCTATCTATCTACCTATCTATTAAACAACAAAGTTCCAGTTACGCAGCTGCTTTGCAGTCATCACAAATGGTAAACCAATTTCTACCTATACATCTCATTCGTGACATCCTGCTTTGAAGACACCAACACATCACGCAGTGTGAACATAGTTATTTTTTGTGTCGACCGTCTTTGTCAGTGATGTCGCGTTGCGACTGTGCAGGAGAAAACTCTGAGCAGCATGCGCTGAATCCGGATTACCGCTTGTAGCAGTTTCTTCATCAACAACAACAAAAATAATAATAACAATAAATGGAATTTATATAGCGCTGTATGTTGCACAGACAAATCAAAGCGCTTATATATATAGATATATATATCATATCGTGTGTGTGTGTGTGTGTGTGTGTGTGTGTGTGTGTGTGTGTGCTTTAAAATTGCAAAAAGTTTCAAGATCACTACGTGAATTTGAAAGAAGATGATTTCTGCTTGTACCAGCTTTTCTTTCTTTCTTTTTTTTTCCTAATATGCTGTTTCGATCACGCTTCACAACATTTCCATGATTTCTGTTCCTACCCATAACATTATCCTGACGTACAAAGCACACACTTCTTCTCCTCCTCCTTCTTATTAAAGGATGATATATATATATATATATATATCACTAGGTTAAATTTCTTCTTAATTACAAAAACAATTTGTTTTACAAGAATGAAAAATGAAAAATCTTTCACTGCAGGCATTGTATCGTGTCGTGTTTATTGTATTGTATTGTATTACACACAGCTTTCAGCCATTGCAGGTTATTCAGGCTGTCTGTCTGTCTGTCTCTCTCCAGGGAGAGTGCATCGCCACTGCTAGGTGTGCCAGACCTGACTCACGAGTTACAGCTCCTGGATGAGCCTCCCGCCGTCAGAGGTCTCAGTGGTGGTCACGAAGAGTTTAACCATCCTCACTTTCTTCTTACCCAGGGAACCTTCTCACTAAATAAAAGCGCAATCGAATTCAAAGAATTACAACTTTGATCCTGTGGACAACCAAAGCTACCATCGAAAAGGGGACATGAAAAAAGGCGTGTGAGAAAATACGACTGAAAACTGAATCACAAATTAGGTACATACATGGGGGCGGGATAGCCTAGTGGTCAGAACACTGAACTGCTGTTTCAACGGCCCGGGATCGAGTCATCACCGAGGTACCCACCCTTCCAAGTGGATTTTTCCCCCCTAGAGTTAACAACATCAGTACTGACTCCACTCCCCCAAAAGTCCTTTGGATGAGACCATAAACCGAGGTCCCGAGTGTGGACGCGCGCAGAACATCATGCACACACGTTAAAATCTGTGCCGCATTTCTGAAGAGTCGGCTACTACATGCTGCTAAGAACGGGTGACAAAGTTATTTATAAAAGAAAACCCCACGCATGTACTTTGGTGTCGTGTTTAGACACCATTTCCGAAGTGGGAAAGCAGCTACCTTCATGGCGGGCAAAACCAGTCGCACACACACAAAATCTCACCGTTGGCAAACCTTTAAGCTCTAGCCCAGGAACGAAAAAAAAACCAATATAAAATTAATTAGCTTGAATATCTGATAAAAAAAAAATCTGTGTGTCTAATGTTCGGGGATCAATACGGATAGAGGATGTCCTTTCCAAACGTCTGAAAACAGCGCGTATGGTCCATATCAGCTACAAAACAATCCCAACATTGTCATATAGTTAAGCTGAAAACCCGTTTTCTAATCTCCCCACATATATGACAAACCAATAAAACTGAACAGTAGTTGTGAAGGAAAGCTGGAAAAGCCATCAGTTCAGAATCCGGGCGTCCATACTAAAACTTACTACCGAGATACGATGACAATGCTCGACAAGTGCAGGTGATAACTGCAGCTTCTTAATCATGACAAGTGTCCTAGGGCTAGATTTTTTTCAATAAAAAAGTGTGAATGTTAAATGTTCCAGTGACCGCGTTTGAAGCATTGTGGGGCGAGGACCAGGGCCGGTAAGACTGCATCTGACTCATGAGTTTCGGCCCCTGGATGAGCCATCGTCAGAGGTCTCGGTGGAAATTGAGCTTTACCATCATCCCTCACAGTTTATGGAGGAACACTTCTATCGAAACAGAAGTTTAATCGTTTGGCACAGAAATGAAATAATCTTGTTGACTGCATAGTTGCCATCAAAAGGTGATTATCGGGGGGGGTGGGGGGGGGGGGGTGGAAATGTAGCTGAAAAATCTGTTGCAAAATAGCTCTCCCTCAGCTCTACGTTCTGACAAGAGTTGAACTGAATGAAATCTTTAACAATATCAAAATAGGACCTTTCCCCTATCGCTACACTTTTAATAAAAAGTCTTCGCCTAAAAATGATCCCCCCCCCCCCCCCCCCGTTTATTTCATGATTCAAAGAGTAAGAGTAAGAACGCTTGTCATAGAAAACCCCCACAATTTCAAATCTCTAGACCTATCTCTTTTAACTGATAATCATCCGGTATTTTGTGCAATCAAATAAGTGGGTCACAAAATTTAAACGTAAAGTAACAGGAGAAACAAATATGGGTTTCCACAGCTTGTAAAATTGTCGGGGCACTCCAGTTTCGTAGGAGACTCGAGGCCTCGGCTGCTTCTAGGGCAGGCCCTTCTACATGTGGTTCAGGCTGATGGCGTGGTTCAGTTTGGGGTCAGAAACTGCTGCAGGTTGGGCAGGTCTTCAGGAAGACCTGGAAAAAGATGACCGACAATAAGTCCTTATCCGTGTGCTTCTCTACGCGCCTACCTCTGCATATACAGTCCTTCAGATGAGACTATAAACCGAGGCCCCGTGTTCGAACGCATGCAGAACATCTTGCGCACACGTTAAATCCTGTTCCGCTTTTCGGAAGAGTAGGCCACTGTGTGTCGGTCGAAACAGATGACAAAATTTACAAAACCGCATACACACGGGGACTGGCTGTAAAAAAGCACATGAGTGCTTATTCCATTATCCTCGATATAAAAGAATAAATACATTTTAAAAAAATATACATATGTGGATGTAAAAAAGCACATGAGTGCTTATTCCATTATCCTCGATATAAAAGAATAAATAATAAATAATAATATAAGAAGAAGAAGAATATACAGACATGGACGAGGATTAACTGATAACTGACGAACGCTAAAGCCGAGTGGTTAAGCCCGTTTGACTTCAATCTCAGGGGTTCATGAAGGCGTGGGTTCGAATCTTGACAGAAGCGTCTGACGAATTATGGCTAGGAGTTTTCACTGGCCAATTATGGCTAGGAGTTTTCACTGGCCAATTATGGCTAGGAGTTTTTACTGGCCAATTATGGCTAGGAGTTGTTTTTTTTACAATCTTCCCGGTCAACTTAAAGTGCAGACCTGCTAGTGCCTTAATTTCTTCGTGTGTAATCGCAAACACACCCAGCATGTATCCTGCACAGAATATGCGATGCACCCAGGTCAGAATGTGTTAGCTGAGGCTAGCAGGCAGACCTCCTGCAGAGTTACAAGCATAGAAAACCTGGCATAGAAAACCTGGCATAGAAAACCTGGCACAGAAAACCTGGCATAGAAAACCTGGCACAGAAAACCTGGCATAGAAAACCTGGCATTACGCACCCCACCCTGTAGGGGAACGCAGAGAAGAGAGAGAATGAATCAGTTGGTAATATCATGAAAATTACACACACATACACATACACACACGCGCTTCTGCGAGAAAAGATTTTGAATGAAATGGTATACATACACATACACCCATTTGCACGCGTGCAAATCCCCCTCTCCTCCCCCATATACACATATGCGCGCGTATTAGTACACACACACACACACACACACACACACACACACACACACACACACACACACACACACACATACACACACACACACACACACACACACACATCCCACCCACACGAACAGAATCACCATTCCGCCACGACCACCATCACCACCATTACTTCTCTAGCAACTAAACAGTTAAACTCTATCAAATTAAAACATGACATGCCCTCAAAAATTAAAAAACCAAACCCATACCTAGCTCCCTCACTCGTGTCCGAGCAGCGTGAATTTCCTTGGCCAAAAAGCCCATGGTGAACAGCCGACGCTCCACACTGGGCGAGTCATCACTTCCAGAACTGCTGGACCCGTCACCAGACCCACTAGATGGAGCAGAACCATCTCTGGAACCGCTGCCATTGGTCCCTGTCACGGCTTCACTGGCGCCCTGGCAACACGAGAATCCAAGACACTCTGTATTGTTGCAGTTTACCTTTGTTTGGTAAGGGTTGAGCTATGTCACACTCTTCATTCTTTCAGGGTTGTTTTAAGCCTTCTGCTGGGTGTTTTGGCAGGGTAGTCGTGGTTTTGGTGGGTTCTGTTTGGCGGTACAAGACTGTGTGCTTGACTGGTGTTTCACGAATCTTGATCAGGAAATTGTGTTTTTCTGCCCTAACACAAGTACATTCTGGGTTTGGTGGTTGCTGTGTTTGTTTTTAAGTCATGATTGAAGATTGTTTTTTTTCTGGTAAAACACAGGGTAGCTGTAGAAGATGACACGTATATTAATTCTCAGCGCAGGATTGAACGGAATTATCAAAGGTCCTAGAATTTCCTTTCTCAAAAGTTTGTGTCCAGCAGAAATGAAATAATTGTTGGCATATTGTGCAAGCATGTAGTCAAAGCTACTTTTGCTGTTAATGGTTTTGCTGTTAAGGTTGTTGCTGCTCTTGATGTTATCATTGAAATTGTTGTTCGTGTATGGATTTTTGTCATTTAAATGAGAGTGAAAGATGCACAGAGGTTGTCATGGCTAACAACAATCTAAACATAAAAGTTTACAACATAATATTTTACAACATAACACTTCAATGTAGGCCTCGGCACTTAGCTCACATCAATAACTGACGAAGCCTTTGGCCAGGGCCCAATTTGAATATCTAACGCTGGGACTTTTACTTAAGGAGGTTTGACGTTTACATTAGAAAAAAACAACAATTTTTGATTTCCTACAACTGTAATCATTGTTATGCATCCTAACTATACTGGGTGGAGGGGAAAGACAGAAAAGGAAGAGAATGGAGCAGCTGAAGACAGCAACCATTCATGACATCTTTTCCTGGGGTCCAGACTCCTCAGGGCAGCAACCAGATCATCTCTCTTTAGGCCACACAGATTCCCTTCTCTTGGGCTGACCGTCACACGGGCTGGCAGGCAGGCAGGGCTACAGCTCTTGGGGTGGAACCGTAGAGCGACTCTTCACTGCTTGCTGACTGAAGAAGCTGACACACGATCCTTTTTTACCTTGTGGTTCAGATGGACCATTTGAACCTGTTCGTTTGGACTTGACTTTGTGAAGTGGACAAACTGCCAAGCGAAATGTTAGAAAGAGATTTTTTAAAAGTCGGCTTTCAGCCACAAGGCTTCAGTCATATACACAAGACACACACACGCTTGTACACACGAGATGACGAAGCCTTAGCGTGAACAGACGTTAAATTGAAGGCAACAACAACAACAACAACAACACGAGATGACATTAAGCTTCAAATTGGTCATTGATTGGCTGGAGCATGCAAGCTGTACGTTTGAGACAGAGCATCACAGATTCCAAATGGTTGGGTTGAACCTGTCATCTCAACCCATTTGAGACGTATGGGTATGGTGACAGATGATCAATTCAGAATCTGTTTCATCCTGATTATCCTGGCTTTACGATTCGGGAAGCTAGTCTATCGGCTCCTTAAGAGTTAGGGCTGACTGAAGAAGGGGTGAAAAGTCCAGATTGAAGAGTGTGGTCACCGGCTTGACGTCTTTTCAGTGGACTGGATGATCTGCAATTGTAATCAGCAGCTGCACAAAGGAATGTGGCAGTGATATCACCGTATGCAAGTCAGGAGCCGAAAGTGACGGTCTTTTTTCATCCCATCATTCGGTTGCAGAGACAGACGTGGTGGCAAACTACAGTTGGATCAGGAGCCCTTCTGTAGGTGAAGATGTTCTTGACTGCCAGGTTCTTCAGCAGATGGCAAATCTAGTGAGCTTCCTTCAGGCGCTTGCAGTATCATCAGACCTGGTCATCGTACCAGCACCGTTTGGATCGTGACATCTTTGGCAATCACCGACACTTTGGCCTGGCCTAAACCTCTGCTGGTGTGTCACTGCTCTTGCTGCAGGGGTCGCATCCTGTATGCAGAACCTGCTGTGATGATGCCGATGATTATGTGTACAGAAGACAGAAAGAGTAAGGAACAACTGGACGTAGCACCACGGCATTCGATGATCCAGGAAAGGCAGCGCTAGACAGAGTCGGCTGATCCTCGTTACTCCTCTTCCTTTGTAGCAGGTAATGAACGAACACATCCATGCAAGCACCCTCCAACTAGTGTGTACATGCTTGACAAACTGCAGAGCCTCCCAACACACATAAAACAATATTTTGAGAGACTCCTCAAGGCCAAAGACGGAGAAGCGAGCCGTCTTCGGTGTCCAAACTTGTGTTGATACATGTGCCTTTGTACAGCTGCGGTGATGGCGTCTGTCTTGCTGTTCACACAACAAAACTAGACATGTTATACGTACATCAAAAGAAATTTACAAAATGGACATAGTTAAATTCCATTTTAGATTGATTTTAATCATCTAGTCATCAGCTACTGATGAGTAAAATTTCTGAACAAATCCTGATTTCACGAGTGTTAACAACATTTTTTTTGTGTAATGTTAAAATGCTCGACACAACACTGACAAAATGAAAGTTTATACGCAGCTATGAAGAGAATGACCCAAAATGTCCATAGCTATTCATGGTAACAAATAAATTACCTTAGATAAGGCATTTATTCATACTATGAATCAATGCATGCTTGAAATATATGCACCTAAGTGTATGTTTCATTTAATCGAATTTTCATTCAATTTTTTTTAACAGTGCGCGATGGTGGCGCAGCTCCTGTGGCGACGCACTCTCCCCAGGGAGAGCAGCCCGAATTTCACGCAGGGAAATCTGCCGTGACTGAAAGTGGTATAAGTGAAATGAAATAGTGCTTATATAGCCAAAGAATGAATGAATGTTTTGTCAACTTTGGCTGCTGATTCCAAATTTGTCAAAGGTGCCTACATACAACTTTCAAAGAATAGACCTTGATATGTCAACTGGAAGCTTTGCTATGCAGTTTCCATTTGCACTGCTGGTATTTACACAGTCAGTAAGAAATGCACAACACTTTAGTCACAATCTATGTTTTAAAACATACACACTATTTTTGACAAACAAATGGAAAACAGAATAGTAATAAATACTTATAAATTTGTATCGTTATGGAGTTTCCTTTTATATCTTATTATGTTAAAGAACCGAAGTTTAGCATAGCAAGGGAGATCATCCTAGCTTTCAGGACAAGGATAAGCCAACAATTGTCGTCTGCCGAGTTCTTCAAACTGCTGAAGACAGTACCAGCGATGCTCACATCTTTTGTAGTGCACAGCAATCATTACTACTGCCAAGATGCGGTTTCCCCCATGGGGTTGCTGGGGAACTGTCAGTATAAAGAGCAACCCCACCTTCCGGAAATTATGCCCTAGGAATTCCCTCTTTTCTATCCCTTTTTTGTTTCTGCCATGTTCCTTTTCTTCCTGTCACCTTCTCGATTATTTTCAGCCTTCTTGGTCAATTCTTTTAACCTTTTCCAGAATGACTTAAAAGAGAACAATTCTCTCCCGTTGGATGCGCTGGGCCTGACTTGTCAGGCGCTTAACGGCAGAGGAACGCATTTTCGCTCATATGACAGACAACAAAAGTTGCTGTCTGAGCGTTCGACGACGGAGAAGAAGCAGCTAAGGTGCTGTTGAAAAACAATATTTTGGGCGTTTACAAGTCTTAGGATATGACAACAATCCTTTTCTTTCCTCTCGTCTGTTCCTCTCTTCTCCGCTCAGGCTTTTGTTGCTCTGCTGCTTCGCTCTGTGTGTTCTGATCTGTTCTGCTGTGCTTTGCTGTGCTCCGCTCTGCTTTGCTGCGTTCTGATCTTCTCTGCTCTGCTCCACTCTGCCTTGCTCCGTTCTGTCCTACCCTGTTTTGCTCTTCTCTGCTCTGAAACAAATGATTTTGTGGGCTTTATTTTACAAGTCCCAGGGCATTATGACACTAGATCTTTTCTCTCCTCTCTCATCTGTTCACCCTTCCTCTATGCTGCTCCACTCCGGTTCTTGCTGCTCTGTTCTGCTTTGCTTTGTACTGTTCTATTCTGTTCTGCTCTGCTCCACTCTGCACTGTTCTGCTCTCTTTTGCTCTGTTCTGATTTGCTCTGCTCTGCACAGTTCTGCTCTGCTCTGTTTTGCTTTGCTCTGTTTTGATTTGCTCTGCTCTGCACAGTTCTGCTCTGCTCTGCTCTGCACAGTTCTGCTCTGCTCTGCTCTGCACAGTTCTGCTCTGCTGTGCTGTTTTGCTTTGCTCTGTTCTGCTCTGCTCTGCTCTGCACAGTTCTGCTCTGCTGTGCTCTGTTTTGCTTTGCTCTGCTCTGCACAGTTCTGCTCTGCTCTGCTCTGTTTTGCTTTGCTCTGTTTTGCTTTGCTCTGCTCTGCACAGTTCTGCTCTGTTTTGCTTTGCTCTGTTCTGATTTGCTCTGCTCTGCACAGTTATGCTCTGCTCTGCTCTGTTTTGCTTTGCTCTGCTCTGCACAGTTCTGCTCTGTTTTGCTTTGCTGTTTTGATTTGCTCTGCTCTGCACAGTTCTGCTCTGGTCTGCTGTGCTCTGGTCTGCTCTGCTCAGTTCTGCTGTGCTCTGTTCTGTTTTACTCTGCTCAGTTCTGCTGTGCTCTGTTCTGTTTTACTCTGCTCAGTTCTGCTGTGCTCTGTTCTGTTTTACTCTGCTCAGTTCTGCTGTGCTCTGCTCTGCTCAGTTTCGCTGTGCTCTGTTTTGTTCTGCTCTGCTGTGCTCTGTTTTGTTCTGCTGTGTTCTGCTCTGTTTGCTTCTGTTCTGCTGTGCTCAGCTCTGTTCTGCTCTCTCTGTTTTGTTCTGCTCTGTTCTGCTGTGCTCTGCTCAGCTGTGCTCTGCTCAGCTCTCTCTGTTTTGTTCTGCTGTGCTCTGCTCAGCTGTTCTGCTGTGCCCTGCTCTGTTCTGCTGTGCTCTGCTCTGTTCTGCTGTGCTCTGCTCTGTTCTGCTGTGCTCTGTTCAGCTATGTTCTGCTGTGCTCTGTTTAGCTATGTTCTGCTGTGCTGTGCTCTGTTCTGCTGTGCTCTGTTCAGCTATGTTCTGCTCTGTTCAGCTATGTTCTGCTGTACTCTGTTCAGCTATGTTCTGCTGTACTCTGTTCAGCTATGTTCTGCTGTGCTCTGTTCTGCTGTGCTCTGCTCAGTTCTCTCTGTTTTGTTCTGCTCTGTTCTGCTGTGCTTTGATTTTGTCTGCTCTGCTCTGTTTTTGTCTGCTCTGTTGTGCTCTGCTGTGCTCAGTTTCGCTGTGCTTTGTTTCACTGTACTCTGTTTCGCTGTGCTCTGTTTCTCAGAGCTCTGTTTTGCTCTGCTCTGTTTAGTTCTGCTTTGCTTTGTTCTTTTGTTTTGCTTTGCTCTGCTGTGCTCTGCTTAGTTCTACTCTGCTGTGATCTGTTCTGCTCAGTTTTGCTCTGCTGTGTTCTACAGTGCCCTGTTCTACAGTCTCTAGTCTGCTGTGTTGTACAGTGCTGTGTTGTACAGTGCTCTAGTCTGCTGTGTTGTACAGTGCTCTAGTCTGCTGTGTTGTACAGTGCTCTAGTCTGCTGTGTTGTACAGTGCTCTAGTATGCTGTGTTCTAAAGTGCTCTAGTATGCTGTGTTGTACAGTGCTCTAGTATGCTGTGTTCTAAAGTGCTCTAGTATGCTGTGTTGTACAGTGCTGTGTTGTATAGTGCTGTGCTGTTCATGCTCTGTTGCTGTTGTACGTGCTGTGTTGTCAGTGCTCTAGTTGCTGTGTTTTGTCAGTGCTCTTAGTCTCTGTGTTGTACAGTGCTCTAGTTGCTGTGTTCTACATGCTCTGTTGCTGTGTTGTCGTCTGTTTGTACAGTGCTCTGTTGCTGGTGTTGTTACAGTGCTCGTGCTTGTTTACAGTGCTCTAGATGCTGCTGTCTGTTTGTACAGTGCTCTAGTATGCTGTTTGTGCAGTGCTGGTTGTACTGCTCTAGTATGCTGTGTTTACAGTGCTCTAGTTAGCTGTGTTGTACAGTGCTCTGGTAGTTGCTGTGTTCTACAGTGCTCTGTGCTGTGTTGCTACAGTGCTTAGTTGCTGTGTTGTACATGCTCTAGTTGTAAGTGCTCTGTTGCTGTGTTCTACAGTGCTTAGTTCGTGCTTGTTGTACAGTGCTCTGTCTCTGTGTTGTACAGTGCTCTGTCTCTGTGTTGTACAGTGCTCTGGTCTGTTTCTACAGTGCTCTGTTCTGCTTTACAGTGCTCTGGCTGTGTTACAGTGCTTGTTGTTCTACAGTGCTCTTGTCTGTTGCAGTGCTTAGTTCTGTTACAGTGCTCTGTCTCGTTTACAGTGCTCTGTTCTGCTTTACAGTGCTCTGGTCTGTCTTTGCTTTTACAGTGCTCTGTGTTGTTGCTCTATCAGTGTCTGCTGTCTGTCAGTGCTTGTCTCGCTCTACTTTGCTCTGGTCTGTTTTCTTACAGTGCTCTGTTTGCTACAGTGCTCTGGTGCTGTTCTACAGTGCTCTGTCGTCTGCTTACAGTGCTCTGGTCTGTTGCTTACCGGTGCTCTAGTGTCTGTTCGTGTCTTTCAGTGCTCTGTTGCTCTACAGTGCTCTGGTCTGTTCTACGTGCTTCTGTTGTCTTGTCTGTTGTTCTGTACAGTGCTTGCTGTTTGCTCTAGTGCTGTGGTCTGTTCTGACAGTGCTCTGGTCTGTTCTCAGTGCTCTTGTTGTTTGTCCTGTTTTCTACAGTTTGTCTTCTGTGTCTGTTCTCAGTGGTTTTGCTCTTTGTCTGTTTATCTGTTCTGTTATGCAGTGCTCTTGTCTGTTCTGCAGTGCTCTTGTCTGTTCTACAGTGCTCTTGTCTGTTCTGCTCTACAGTGCTCTTGTCTGTTCTGCTCTACAGTGCTCTGGTCTGTTCTACAGTGCTCTTGTCTGTTCTGCTCTACAGTGCTCTTGTCTGTTCTGCAGTGCTCTGGTCTGCTCTACAGTGCTCTGGTCGGTTCTGCTTTACAGTGCTCTGTTCTGTTCTGCAGTGCTCTGGTCTGTTCTGCTCTACAGTGCTCTGGTCTGTTCTGCAGTGCTCTGGTCTGTTCTGCTCTGCAGTGCTCTGGTCTGTTCTGCAGTGCTCTGGTCTGTTCTGCTCTGCAGTGCTCTGGTCTTTTCTGCTCTACAATGCTCTGGTCTGTTCTACAGTGCTCTGGTCTGTCTGCTCTACAGTGCTCTGGTCTGTTCTGCAGTGCTCTGGTCTGTTCTGCAGTGCTCTGGTCTTCTGTGTTGCACAGTGCTGTGTTCTACAGTGCTCTAGTCTACTGTGCTGTACAGTGCTGTGTTCTACAGTGCTCTAGTCTGCTGTGCTGTACAGTTATGGTCTGTTCTGCAGTGCTCTGGTCTGTTCTACAGTGCTCTGGTCGGTTCTGCAGTGCTCTGGTCTTTTCTGCTCTACAATGCTCTGGTCTGTTCTACAGTGCTCTGGTCTGTTCTGCTCTACAGTGCTCTGGTCTGTTCTACAGTGCTCTGGTCTGTTCTGCAGTGCTCTGGTCTGCTGTGTTGCACAGTGCTGTGTTCTACAGTGCTCTAGTCTGCTGTGCTGTACAGTTATGGTCTGTTCTGCAGTGCTCTGGTCTGTTGTGGTCTGTTCTGCAGTGCTCTGGTCTGTTCTGCAGTGCTCTGGTCTGTTCTGCAGTGCTCTGGTCTGTTCTACAGTGCTCTTGTCTGTTATGCTCTGCTCTACAGTGCTCTGGTCTGGTCTGCAGTGCTCTGGTCTGTTATGCTCTGCTCTACAGTGCTCTGGTCTGTTCTACAGTCCTCTGGTCTGTTCTGCTCTGTTCTACAGTGCTCTGGTCTGTTCTGAAGTGCTCTGCTCTGCAGTACTCTGCTCTGCTCTGGTCTGTTCTGCAGTGCTCTGCTCTGTCCTACAGTGCTCTAGTCTGCTCTGCTCTGTCCTACAGTGCTCTAGTCTGCTCTGTTCTACAGTGCTCTGGTCTGTTATGCTCTGTTCTACAGTGCTCTGTTCTGCTCTGTTCTACAG
Source organism: Rapana venosa (assembly GCA_028751875.1). Classification (NCBI taxonomy): domain Eukaryota; kingdom Metazoa; phylum Mollusca; class Gastropoda; order Neogastropoda; family Muricidae; genus Rapana; species Rapana venosa. The sequence continues at coordinate 18,065,034 of CM054145.1, forward strand.
TGCTCTGCTCTGCAGTGCTCTGGTCTGTTATGCTCTGTTCTACAGTGCTCTGGTCTGTTATGCTCTGTTCTACAGTGCTCTGGTCTGTTCTGCTCTGTTCTACAGTGCTCTGCTCTGTTCTACAGTGCTCTGGTCTGTTCTACAGTGCTCTGGTCTGTTATGCTCTGTTCTACAGTGCTCTGGTCTGTTCTGCAGTGCTCTGTTCTGCAGTTGTCTACTCCACAGTGCCAGCTCCGCAGTAGTCTGGACTGTAGTGCAGTAATCTGCTCTGTATGTACTCTGAACTGTAGTGCTCTGCTCTACAGTGCTCTCCTCTACAATGTTCTGCTCTGCAGTATTCTGCTCTATAGTGCTCTACTCCAAAGTGCTCTGCTCTACTCTACAGTGCTCTGCTCCCCGGAGTTCTACTCCGCTGTTGTCTGCTCTGTGGTGATCTACTCTGCAGTGCTCTGCTCTGCTCTATAGTGCTCTACTCTGCAACGCTATTCTCTGTAGTCTTCTGCTCTGTAGTGTGTCTGTCCTAGAGTGTTCTTCTCTGCAGTGCTCAACTCTGCAGTGCTCTGAAGTGCTCAACTCTGCAGTGCTCTGTAGTGCTCAACTCTGAAGTGCTCTGCTCTGTAGTATTCTGCTCTGTAGCGCTCTACTCTGCCGTGCTCAACTCTGCTGTGCTCTATTCTGCTCTGCTATGCTGTGCTCTACTCTGCTCTGCTATGCTATGCTATGCTGTACTCTATTCTGCTCTGCTGTACTCTACTCTGTAGTTCTCAACCCTGCTATGCTGTACTCTATTCTGCTCTGCTGCGCTCTATTCTGCTCTGCTCTGCTGTGCTCTACTCTGCTCCGTCGTGCTCTGCTCTACTGTACTCTGCAGTGCTCTACCCCACTCTATAGCGCTCTTCTCTGCTCTGCAGTGCTCTACACCATAGTGCTCTACTCTGCCCTGCAGTGCTCCACCCCCACTCTCTAGTGCTCTACCCCCACTCTATAGCGCTCCACCCCCACTCTATGGTGCTCTACCCCCACTCTATAGCGCTCCACCCCCACTCTATGGTGCTCTACCCCCACTCTGCAGTGCTCTACCCCGCTCTGCAGTGCTCTACCCCCACTCTGTAGTGCTCTACTCTGCTCTGCAGTGCTCTACTCTACTCTGCAGCGCTCTACTCTGTATGATTCTTTTTCTTTACCCTTCTCTCTCTCTCTTTTCTTCTTCTCACTTCTACTCCCATTTCAATCAGTCTACTCTATCCTGCCCGTCCTATCCTTTCTCTTCGTTTCATACATGCCTCTCTTTTTGGTATATGGCGCTACACTACTTCTCATCCGAAAGACTATCACCCAAACCACCACCCAAGATATTGTGGAAGGGGAAAAAAAATCGGGTACAAACAGCGATCTAACCCCTCTCCCCCCTCCCCCGCCTCCGCTTTCTTACGTCGATCCTCTGCAGGAGCTGCTGAACGTGTTTCTTGCCTCTGGTTGCCAGCAGGAAGCCACACTCGGGTCTCCAGCGGACATGCTCTGTCAGAGGGTCGTCATGAGCTTCCCACGACTTCAGGCCCACCCCGCAGTAAAAGCATCGCACGCAGTCCGCGTACCCTGTGAAAGAGCGGGTTCAAGGTTAGCGACAGCAGCGACAACAATAACAGCAGCAAGCTAACAGATACCATTAATGTTATTGTTGTTAAGTTGTAGTGAATGCAGATTTCTCTGCATGACATTCAGGCTGCTGTCCCCACGGCGAGCGCCGTGGATACAAGAACAGTGCCATCCATGTTAAAAAGAAACTTCATGTCTGCATGTGTGTATGTTTCCCTGTCAGAGTGGCGTGGATACAAGAACAGTGCCATCCATGTTAAAAAGAAACTTCATGTCTGCATGTGTGTATGTTTCCCTGTCAGAGTGGCGTGGATACAAGAACAGTGCCATCCATGTTCAAAAGAAACTTCATGTCTGCATGTGTGTATGTTTCCCTGTCAGAGTGGCGTGGATACAAGAACAGTGCCATCCATGTTCAAAAGAAACTCCATGTCTGCATGTGTGCATGTTTCCCTGTCAGAGTGGCGTGGATACAAGAACAGTGCCATCCATGTTCAAAAGAAACTTCATGTCTGCATGTGTGCATGTTTCCCTGTCAGAGTGGCGTGGATACAAGAACAGTGCCATCCATGTTCAAAAGAAACTCCATGTCTGCATGTGTGTATGTTTCCCTGTCAGAGTGGCGTGGATACAAGAACAGTGCCATCCATGTTAAAAAAGAAACTTTATGTCTGTATGTGTGTATGTTTCCCTGTCAGAGTGGCGTGGATACAAGAACAGTGCCATCCATGTTAAAAAGAAACTTCATGTCTGCATGTGTGTATGTTTCCCTGTCAGAGTGGCGTGGATACAAGAACAGTGCAATCCATGTTCAAAAGAAACTTCATGTCTGCATGTGTGTATGTTTCCCTGTCAGAGTGGCGTGGATACAAGAACAGTGCCATCCATGTTAAAAAGAAACTTCATGTCTGCATGTGTGTATGTTTCCATGTCAGAGTGGCGTGGATACAAGAACAGTGCCATCCATGTTCAAAAGAAACTTCATGTCTGCATGTGTGTATGTTTCCCTGTCAGAGTGGCGTGGATACAAGAACAGTGCCATCCATGTTCAAAAGAAACTCCATGTCTGCATGTGCATATTTCCCTGTCAGAGTGGCGTGGATACAAGAACAGTGCCATCCATGTTCAAAAGAAACTCCATGTCTGCATTGTTTGATGTTTCCCTGTCAAGTGGCGTGGATACAAGAGCAGTGCCATCCATGTTAAAAAGAAACTTCATGTCTGCATGGTGTATGTTTCCCTGTCAGAGTGGCGTGGATACAAGAACATGCCATCCATGTTCAAAAGAAACTCATGTCTGCATGTGTGTATGTTTCCCTGTCAGAGTGGCGTGGATACAAGAACAGTGCCATCCATGTAAAAAGAAACTTCATGTCTGCAGTGTGTATTTCCCTGTCAGAGGGCGTGGATACAAGAACAGTGCCATCCATGTTAAAAAGAAACTCCATGTCTGCATGTGTGTATGTTTCCCTGTCAGAGTGCGTGGATACAAGAACATGCCATCCATGTTCAAAAGAAACTTCATGTCTGCATGTGTGTATGTTTCCCTGTCAGAGTGGCGTGGATACAAGAACAGTGCCATCCATGTCAAAAGAAACTTCATGTCTGCATGTGTGTATGTTCCCTGTCAGAGTGGCGTGGATACAAGAACAGTGCCATCCATGTTCAAAAAGAAACTTCATGTCTGCATGTGGTATGTTTCCCTGTCAGAGTGGCGTGGATACAAGAACAGTGCCATCCATGTTCAAAAGAAACTTCATGTCTGCATGCGTGTATGTTTCCCTGTCAGAGTGGCGTGGATACAAGAACAGTGCCATCCATGTTAAAAAGAAACTTCATGTCTGCATGTGTGTATGTTTCCCTGTCAGAGTGGCGTGGATACAAGAACAGTGCCATCCATGTTAAAAAGAAACTCCATGTCTGCATGTGTGCATGTTTCCCTGTCAGAGTGGCGTGGATACAAGAACAGTGCCATCCATGTTCAAAAGAAACTTCATGTCTGCATGTGTGTATGTTTCCCTGTCAGAGTGGCGTGGATACAAGAACAGTGCCATCCATGTTAAAAAGAAAACTTCATGTCTGCATGTGTGTATGTTTCCCTGTCAGAGTGGCGTGGATACAAGAACAGTGCCATCCATGTTCAAAAGAAACTTCATGTCTGCATGTGTATGTTTCCCTGTCAGAGTGGCGTGGATACAAGAACAGTGCCATCCATGTTCAAAAGAAACTTCATGTCTGCATGTGTGTATGTTTCCCTGTCAGATGGCGTGGATACAAGAACAGTGCCATCCATGTTAAAAAGAAACTTCATGTCTGCAGTGTGTATGTTTCCCTGTCAGAGTGGCGTGGAACAAGAACATGCCATCCATGTTAAAAAGAAACTCATGTCCTGCATGTGGCATGTTTCCCTGTCAGAGTGGCGTGGATACAAGAACAGTGCCATCCATGTTCAAAAGAAACTTCGTCTGCATGTGTGTATGTTTCCCTGTCAAGTGGCGTGGATACAAGAACATGCCATCCATGTTAAAAAGAAACTTCATGTCTGCATGTGTGTATGTTTCCCTGTCAAGTGGCGGGGATACAAGAACAGTGCCATCCATGTTAAAAAGAAACTTCATGTCTGCATGTGTGCATGTTTCCCTGTCAGAGTGGCGTGCATACAAGAACAGTGCCATCCATGTTCAAAAGAAACTTCATGTCTGCATGTGTGTATGTTTCCCTGTCAGAGTGGCGTGGATACAAGAACAGTGCCATCCATGTTCAAAAGAAACTGCATGTCTGCATGTGTGTATGTTTCCCTGTCAAAGTGGCGTGGATACAAGAACAGTGCCATCCATGTTCAAAAGAAACTCCATGTCTGCATGTGTGTATGTTTCCCTGTCAGAGTGGCGTGGATACAAGAACAGTGCCATCCATGTTAAAAAGAAAACTTCATGTCTGCATGTGTGTATGTTTCCCTGTCAGAGTGGCGTGGATACAAGAACAGTGCCATCCATGTTCAAAAGAAACTTCATGTCTGCATGTGTGTATGTTTCCCTGTCAGAGTGGCGTGGATACAAGAACAGTGCCATCCATGTTCAAAAGAAACTTCATGTCTGCATGTGTGTATGTTTCCCTGTCAGAGTGGCGTGGATACAAGAACAGTGCCATCCATGTTCAAAAGAAACTCCATGTCTGCATGTGTGTATGTTTCCCTGTCAGAGTGGCGTGGATACAAGAACAGTGCCATCCATGTTAAAAGAAACTCCAGTCTGCATTGTGTGTATGTTTCCCTGTCAGAGTGGCGTGGATACAAGAACAGTGCCATCCATGTTCTAAAGAAAACTCATGTCTGCATGTGTGTATGTTTCCCTGTCAGAGTGGCGTGGATACAAGAACAGTGCCATCCATGTTCAAAAAGAAACTTCATGTCTGCATGTGTGTGATGTTTCCATGTCAGAGTGGCGTGGATACAAGAACAGTGCCATCCATGTTCAAAGAAACTCATGTCTGCATGTGTTGTATGTTTCCCTGTCAGAGTGGCGTGGATACAAGAACAGTGCCATCCATGTTCAAAAGAAACTCCATGTCTGCATGCGTGTATGTTTCCCTGTCAGAGTGGCGTGGATACAAGAACAGTGCCATCCATGTTCAAAAGAAACTTCATGTCTGCATGCGTGTATGTTTCCCTGTCAGAGTGGCGTGGATACAAGAACAGTGCCATCCATGTTCAAAAGAAACTGCATGTCTGCATGTGTGTATGTTTCCCTGTCAAAGTGGCGTGGATACAAGAACAGTGCCATCCATGTTAAAAAGAAACTCCATGTCTGCATGTGTGTATGTTTCCCTGTCAGAGTGGCGTGGATACAAGAACAGTGCCATCCATGTTCAAAAGAAACTCCATGTCTGCATGTGTGTATGTTTCCCTGTCAGAGTGGCGTGGATACAAGAACAGTGCCATCCATGTTCAAAAGAAACTTCATGTCTGCATGTGTGTATGTTTCCCTGTCAGAGTGGCGTGGATACAAGAACAGTGCCATCCATGTTAAAAAGAAACTTCATGTCTGCATGTGTGTATGTGTCCCTGTCAGAGTGGCGTGGATACAAGAACAGTGCCATCCATGTTCAAAAGAAACTTCATGTCTGTATGTGTGTATGTTTCCCTGTCAGAGTAGCTTTTAAACAAATTGATATTACTACCCTTGCTGCTGTGGGTTTTGTGGGTTTTGTGTGTGTGTGTGTGTTGTGTGTGGTGGTGTGTGTGTGTGTGTGTGTGTGTGTAGCTGAAAGCGTGTTGCAACACCACGGGACCCCAGTTGATAATTTCATCCGAAAGGCTATTATCCAGACCTCAACTTAAGGTCTAGTGGATAGGGGGTGGGGGGTGGGGCGGGGAGTTCGGACACAAACGGGGTTCTAACCCACACTTCTCGCTTTTCAGGTAGGTTACAAAACCAAGAGTGGAACTATTGAGAGTAGTTCTGTAGCAACAGCTGCTATTTCTAATTCATTTCCGTTCAAAACCCGAATACACAAAACAGTTCTTTCCCGTTCCAGACACATCAGGTAAGACCCATCCCTGCTTTCATCACCTTAAGTTTCCTACTGAGAAAAACATAGACGAACTTAACTTAATTAATCATCTGAAATATATGTAGAATTTACGCTCTCTAAATTAAAAAAACAACAACCCTGTCACACAGCTGCAAGTAACAATCCACTACATATAGCAAAAGTGACGACATAGCCGACACCCTAACCTGTGAAGTAGGGTAGAAGCAATGGGGTATGTACCTTTAGGGACACACTCCCAGCTGCAAACCATAATCTTTTACAGTGGAGAATGCGTCATTTTTTGGCACAATTAAGCTGTAAGCCATGGATCAGGATGGTGGAAAATTTCTGGCACGTCCGAAGCTGTATGCCTCGAGCAGTAAAGAATGTAGCACTTCTTGGCACACTTCAAACTGTAAGCCATGATGAGGATAATGGAAAATACGTCATTTCTGACACTTTCCGAGCTGTAAGCCACAATCAGGATAGCAGAGAGAGAATGTGCCATTTCTAGCACACTTCAAGCTGTAAAGTAAAATCAGGATATGGGAGAAAACGCGTCGTTTCTGACACACTTCAAGCTGTAATGCACGACCATGAGTATAGAACGCGTCATTTCTGATGCACTTCAAGCTGTAAGCCATGATCATGAATACAGAATGAGTCATGTCTGACATACTTCAAGCGTAAAGCATGATTGTAAGAGTAGAGAATACGCCATTTATGACGCACCTCAAGCTGTAAAGCACGACCATGACTGCTGATTGAGCACGCGCCATTTTTGACACACTCCAAGCTGTCCGCCATGACCAGAAGAGCAGAGAATGTGCCCTTTCTGACACACCTCAAGCTGTAAAGTACAGTGACGGCAGTCGAGAATGCGCCACTGCCTGACCAACTTCAAACTGTAAACCTTTTCCGACACATTCCCAAGGTGTAAACCAGGCTCCTTCTGTCTCTGGAGAGGATGGCTGCGCCTTCCTTCACTTCAGTCTTGTGAAAAGCGTAACAACGTGGAGTAGCTCAGCTGCCCAACCCCTGCATGGCAGTCGCTGCCACAGTTGCTGCAGGCAAAATATGGAGTGACGGGAGGTTGCTCAACCTGGCCCGCCTTACAGCCAAGTCAAAAACTCGCTCTGTTCTCTTTACAGAAATGCCGTTTGGGGACGCCGCAGCTAGCCCCGACCTCGCTCACTGAGGAAGAGTTGATCAGTATGTTTGTCCACGCCTGCAAAGACACATTTGAGGCTAGCTGTAAACAATTCCTGACACTTTCAACTGTAAATTATTTCTGACGCATTCCCCCCCCCCATTCCTCGGCTAGCGCTCCGAGATTCACTAATGGTAAGATTTTGCACATGCGACGGTTTTCCCACCATTAAGATAGCCGCGTTCTGGCTTGGGAATGATGTCTGAATATGACAATAGTGTGCACACGTTTCTTTTTGTTTCTGCTTTGTTTGTTTCTTGTTTAAGATTGACATCCTTTCCTACCAGCATGCAATCAATCAATAACTTACTCTTGTGGACGGCAAAACAGGCTTTAACGTACTGCGTGCATTCCTGGACAGGACTTCGCTTTATAGTGTGATCCAGATTTCCGGGGGAGTGCTGTCGGGGAAAAACGGTGGTGGCTCGATCTAGCGGCAACAGATCGCGAGCTCAACGCTCTGACCACTAGGACATCTCCAACATCAAAAGTGTAAACCATTTCTGTTGTGCATCAAAACGTAAACCATTTGTGAATCATTTTGAGCTGCAAGCTATTATGGTGCGTTTTAAGCTGTAAACTATTTCTGATACACTCTAAGCTAAACTCCATTTTGGTGGCGATTGTGCCAGTTTTGGCGAGTACTAGTGATTAGTAGTGTGTTATTTCTATCTCATTTTAAGTGATGGATGTGCCATTTCTGACCACAGTCAATGAAAAATGTGCAATTATCCGACACATCTAAATGACAGATGTGCCATTATGTGTCACATTCAACGACGACTGTTCCATTATCTCTCACCTCACCTCACCTCACCTATCCCGTAGACCGTGGGGGCACCACTGGTGCAACCAGCTTCCTCCACTCCTCGCCGTCCTCTGCTTTCCATAGCAAATCGGTTTTCCGTAGCAAATCGTTCCACTCAAGGCCAGTTCACTCTCTGATGTCTTCCCATCGTTTTCTCTGTCTGCCTCTTCTTCGTCTCCCTCCTTGTACTGTTCCCTGTAGGACGGTCTTGGCCAGTCCAGATGTTCGTGTGACGTGCCCGTACCACGTAAGTTTGCGTTTTTTTCACTGATGTCAGGAGCTCCTCTATCTGACACATTCCAAAGATGGATGTGCCATGATTCTACACGTTCCAATGACATGTGCTAATTAAGATATTCCAACGACGACTGTGTCATTATGAACATATTCCAATGACAGATATGCAGTTATTCCTGGCCCCTTTCAATGACAGGTGTTCCAAGTCTGTCATACCATGCTGGTAATTAGACAAGAACAGTGAATAAAGTAGCAGTGTCCTATAACTTTTGCGGTCGTTGGGGAGCGAGGTGCCAGAGACCTCAGCTTCTCCAGGGGCCAGCATCATGAGGGTGGCGCCCATCTCCTCTCCCTCGCTGCTTCACCTTCCATATTCCTAAAGAGGACAGGCACCCACTTACAGCTGGGTGAACTGGGGGGGACTGTACCAGAACTCCGAGGTTCACTAATGGTGAGATTTTGCGTACGCGACTTTTCAACCCATCATTAAGGCAGCCGCATTTTGACTTCGAGGATGGTGTGTAAACACAACACCTGTGTGCATACGAGTTTAAAAAAAAAAAGTTTTGTCATCCGTTCCTACCCGCACTCAATACTCTACCCCTCCGAAAGACAAAACAGGTTTTTAACGTGCGCGCAAGATGTTCTGCGTGCGTTCGCACACGGGGCCTCGGTGTATAGTTTCATCCAAAGGACTTTTGGGGAGAGTGGAGTCAGTACTCATGGTAACTCTGGAGCAAAATTCCCTGAAACGGGCGTCTCCGTGGTGACTCGATCCCCGGCCGTCAGATCACAAGCACCCCCGAAGTCAGAATGCAACAAATAATAATATAATAATAATAATAATAATAATGATGTATGGAATTTATATAGCGCTGAATCTTGTAAAACAACAAATCAAAGCGCTCAACTACCTTCATGGCGGGCAAAAACGGTCGAGTACGCAAAATCTCACCTGGGGGTAAACCTCAGAACTCTAGCAACCCCCCCCCCCCAAAAAAAAAAGGAAAAAAAATCACAAGCGCAAGGCGCTAACCACTAAGGCCCCTCCCCCAAAACGTATTTCTGACTTAGACTCGACTGGACTTGCGCCTCTCAGCCCCGTACCAGCGTAGTAGAAGCCCAGGTCGACCATGAACTGGGGCGGGAAGATGGCGGCCATGGCTGCCGGCCAGTTACCGTAGGTGTTCAGCCTGGACTGCGTGGTGGAAAACTGGGGGTACACTGCATTACTCAGGCTCAGTGACAGCATGTCTCCCACACAGCTGTACACACAGAGTGCCCGAGCCACACACAGACACACACACAGAGACACAGACATTCAGACACACACACACACAGACAAAATACAGACGCAGACACATACGCTGGCACAGTCATAAACAGAAAAGACACAAACAGATACAGACACAATTTTAGACACACACACACACACACACACACACACACTCACACACACACACACACACACACACACACACTACATACACACACACACACACACACTACATACACAGACACATACGCTGGTACAGACACTTACAAGACACATACAGATACAGTCACAGTCACAGACACAGAACACACACACACACACACTACAGACACAGACACATACGCTGGTACAGACACAAGACACATACAGATACAGTCACAGACACTCACACACACACACACACACACGTTTAACATTTTGAAACCTGAACAAAAACCAAACAACAAATGCATTGCTATTCAATGTACCGTCTGGAAATATAAGTTTAACTTTGATAATGACTTGTCTTACACACACACACACACACACACACACACACACACACACACACACACACACACACACTGCATCTCTTTTGAAGTCCAAGTAAATTATAACAACGAGCTATCTGGACTAGGCAACAACAATCTGAAAAAAACCATACACAAGTGATGGACTACTAAAAATTGCCGATGGAGACGATAACATCAAATAGGTATATGTCCTTTTAACCTGTGTAGTGTTAATGATATGATCTATTGCTCTATCATTACCGCACAAGCAAAAAGCATTTCCAGCGTTCTTTCAATTTTGAAGAAATTCAATATCTACCAACAAGTCAAGGAAACAATTTGCTTTGAACGATGTATATCGCCTTTTCGTGTTTTAACAAAAGGCAGATTTTTTTTTATGCCTTCTGATAACGCTGACCATCATCATTTGCATCTATTCAAAGTGTCAAATTTTTAAAACAAAATTCAACATAAGAACGGTCAACAATCCATGATATGTCACTCGCTTGTTATTGCTTTCATGCAGATTTAATATTGCAATGTCACTGTGAATAAACTGGGGTGTTTTTTTTCGTTTCTGGACTGGAGCTCCGAGGTTCACCAATGGTAGTTTTTTTGCGAATGCAACCGTTTTTGTCCACCATTAATTTAAGCAAGCCGTATTCCGACTTCGGGGATGATGTTTCAACACGACACAGGAGTGCACGCGTTAAAAAAAAATCCTCCATTCTTACCGCCACACAAGGGCCTACATTACCAAACAGCAGAGCGGGTTTTAACGCCTGTACAAGATGTTCTGCAACCGTTCGCACACGAGACCTCGGTTTCCAGTCGCACCCGAAGGAATTTCATGGGAGTGGAGTCGGTACTGATGTTAACTCCAAGAAAAATATCGTCCCGAACGGGTGCCTCGGTGGTGGCTCGAACCCGGGCCGTCAGATCGCGAGCTCGACGTCTCTATCCACTGAGGCTATTCCACCCCCCAAAAATACATTCAAAACAACACTTAACCAAACAAAGTCACCGGGAAGGATACTTCTTGGCAATGCACCATCCATGACGGTGTGACTGAAAAAATCCCCAGGGAAGAGGCAGAGGACACAGTGCAGCTGTGAAGATGGTCAACGATGACAGGGGACCGGAGACCCAGGCATCTCTCTTGACAGGACAGGCTCCGGGTCCAGGGTCCGCCCTTCCGCGTAACTGTCTTCCATGAGAGTCTCTCCCAGAACAGACGATGCTGATGTGGACCCCAGGTGTCTGGCTCTCAGGGTGCGCCCTGTATGTTTGGGGGGGTGGAGGTGGTCTTGACGATGATGAGTTGATCGTCTGAAGTGTTCGTCAGTCACAGGCGAAAGTCGTGCGTCTCAAGTAACCATTACAAATAAATTCCCAGCTGTCTCAGTAACAGTGGTCTTGCCAAGATGGCCACAAATGTTTTTTCTGTTTTGGTTGTTTTTTTTAATGTGAAAGACATTTCTTCTTCTTCAATCATCTTCTTCATCCTCTTCTTCACCGTCATCATCATCATCTTCTTCCTCACCATCATCATCATCTTCTTCACCATCATCATCTTCTTCTTCTTCTTCGTCATCATCTTTTTCGTCGTCGTCTTCATCTCCCCCTTCTTCTTCCAAACCACTCTATTTTCTTCTTCTTCCTCCACCAGATCTTTCTCCTCTTCTCCTTCGTCTCATCCTCCTCCCTCTCCTTCTGCGCCTCCTAAACATCTTCTTGTTCTTTCTTTTACATCCATTCGTTTCTTCTTCTTCTTTCTTTTCTTACGCCACTTCTTCTTCTTCTTCATCGTTCTTTTTCTTCTTCTTTATCATGATCCTTCGTCATCATGATCCTTCTTCTTCATCATCCTTTTTCTTCTTCCTAATCATCCTTCTTCTGCATCCTTTTCCTTCGTCATCAACCTTTTTCTTCTTCATCTTCTTGTTGTACTTCATTCTACGCTTCCACTTCTTTCTTTCTTCCTTTTCTCTTGTACTTCTTCATCTTCTTCTTTCGTCTTCACCCCTACTTTTTTCCGTCTTCTTCAACGTCCTCGTCTTCTTCGTCGTCGACAGTGTCATCACCATCATCATGAACAACAATGAAAACAATGACCTCCTTCTCCACCTCATCTTCTCTTCCTTTTCCCCCCTTTTGTTCTCTCCCCCCCCCCCCCCTTCTTATCTATGTGACTGTTTATTTGTACAAGCACACGCGCGCGCGTACGTACGTCCAAACATGTGCGCGCGCATGTGTGCTACTGTTCACTTTTTGTGCCGCTAGCTACCCCACGATCTATCTCAACACCTGTCAGACAAAAGAGCTTTAACGGGTCTAGCCGTTGAGCCAGAGATCCCCAAGAAGGCTTACAATAAATCAGGAAGCCCGCGAGGTCACGAGCAAGAGGAGACCCTACGCTGCTAAGTGCAAAACTTTTGTAGCGTTCACACGGGCTTGTTTATGAATAAAGCCGCGAAGATAGTGCGTCTACGCGCCACGCAGCCGCACGCCACTCGATTTTGGCAGAAACGGCTCGGTTCCAGCGATTCCTTTTCCGGACTTCACAGAGATGGTCTGAAACCGTGTATATTACACACCATAACCATCACCACCACCACCATCTTCTTCTTCTTCATTATTTCTTCTTCTTCTTCTCCTCCTCCTCACTCCTTCCTCCCATAACATGTTTTTTTTTGTCCTCTTTCTTCTTCTCTTTTCCTTGTTCTTTTCTTGACTTCTTTTCGGGAGGAAGGGAGCGGTGGGGGAGGTTGCATCCTGATCAAGACTTCTGCATTTTTTCCACCGTGACTATTGTGAACTAGTTTGTATGGTGGATCGGTGGTCTAGAGGCAACGCAACAGCATAGAAAGCGAAAAGTCCGGGTTTCAGGAGTTGGGTGGTTCGGTCCCCGTTTATGCCCGAAACTTTTCCCCCATCCACAAGACCGCGAGTGGTGGTCTAGGTGCTAGTCTTTCAGATGAGAAGATAAACCGATGCTTCATGTGCAAAACGCGCTTAGCACACATTAAGGAACCCATTTTATTATTTTTCGATCGAGATAGTTCATTGAATAAGCAAGACATTTTCTTTTTTTTCATCACACTACGGCACGGCAACAAGAGACTTCTCGCTTACAAAATCATGTTTTAAAAAATTATTCTGATAGGGAAGCTAATATACATGCTGACAGAAAAATCTGTTTTTAAAAAAACGATGCTGTTCCTGTGGTGACGTGCTTTCCTCAGGAAGAGAAGCCCGAATTTCACACGTAGGGATATCTGCCGTGAATGACAGCAGAACACAATACAGTAACACAATGCAATACACTGCACTACAATGCAGCACACTACATTACAATACAAAACAACACGCTACACCGCAATACCACTACACTACACTATAGTACACCACAGTACATTACACAGCACCAAACCACACTACAGCATAATCCAATACACTGCACAACAGCACACCACACTACAACACAATACCACACCACACCACAGTACACCACACAGCACCAAACCACACTACAGCATAATCCAATGCACTGCACAACAGCACACCACACTACAACATAATACCACACCACACCACAGTACACTACACAGCACCACACCTCACTACAGCATAATACAATACACTGCACAACAGCACACCACACTACAACACAATACCACACCACACCACAGAACACCACACAGCACCAAACCACACTACAGCATAATCCAATACAACTGCACAACAGCACACCACACTACAACACAATACCACACCACACCACACCACACCACACAGCACCACATCTCACTACAGCATAATACAGTATCTTACACAACAGCATACCACTACACTACAACACAATACAACACCACACCACCGTACACTACACTACACCACACCAACCTACAGCACAATACGATACACGACACAAAAGCGCACCACACTACAACACAACACAACACAACACAACACACCACACCACACACCAGTACCCAACACTTCACTTCACTCCACTCCACTCCGCTCCACTACAAGCTTGCCTGAGCATATCACGTTGTCCAGCACGTGAGGACTGAGTGGCCGAAAAGGAAGGACAGTCGGCACCTGTCATGTCAGGCACCGTGGGCTCGTTTCTGTGGTCGATGTTGGATCCGTTCAGCGCCAGGACATAGCCTGTGGTGGCATCACAGGACAACGCAAAAACTACATGTTCAAAAGTCGCACCATGACCTTCACAAGAGTAGTTCTGTGTCAAAACAGAAACCCATTTCATTTCAAAAGCGCGGTTAGGGAAAAGGTGGAGGGGGGGGGAGCACAGCCTAGCAGCTACAGCGTTGCTCTCGTGCTCTGTCAGCCCAGGTTTCAGCCACAACCGTGGCGCTCGTTTGAGGAGATTTTCCCCTTGGAGTTTACATCTGTGCCGACTTCATCCCTCAAGAGTCCTTCGGATGAAACAAAAAAACCCAAGTCCCGTGTGTGTGAACGCACGCAGAGCATCTTATGCACACACTAAAAACCTGTCCCGCCTTTCCGAAGAGTAGGCCATTGCGTGCCGGCAGGAACGGATGACAAGTCTTAAAAAGCGCATGCACACTGGTGTGTTTTGACGTCATCCCCGAAGTCGGAATGCAGCTATCCTAATGGTGGGTAAACGGTCGCATACGCAAAAATCTCGCCATTGGTGAACCTCAGAGCTCTAACCGAGGAAATGGGTAAACATCATTTCATGTCGTTTTTAGCTCTACCCAGCACGAAAGCCATACTAGGGCTGTCACTCATTCAGTTTCAGTGGCTGCGGTACTTCAAATTCAATACCAACATCTCTTAATCCTTTTTGAATGTTCCAACCCGTCAACATGGGAAAAAAAACACAAAAAACTCCACATCAATTGTAATAGTGACATAACTGTTTTATTCCTTACAGCTAAAAAAACAAAAAATCAGGCCCTGCTGAGGAAGCCAGCCATCCGCTTACCTTACCATCTCCAGGTTACAAAAATGGGTACAGAAAGAAAAAGAAACGATAAACATTTCAAAATAATCAAAAACCCATAAACACTGCAGAATGGACGTGCTGTGTCCACCCCAGTCTTCACAATATCACTGCCCGGGTGTCAGCACAAACCAATACAGACAAAATGTCATACATCGTCTTAAGGAAAAAAGTTGTCAAACTTGGTAGAAAAAAGTTAAGAGAATAGACTAGGAAGGCAGAAAATAATAGCATAGAAAGCTGAGAGAAAAGACAAAAACAAAGAGAGCGATAGAAAAGGGAAATTTCTATCACAAAAGAAGGTGAGCATCTCTACACTGAAAGATCCCCCGGCATCCTCACGGGGATCCGTGACCCTTCTGCGTCAAAACATAAACTTAAGACATTATAACAAGACAGCTGTTCAGTGTTTGAACACACCCTGCGACACTGGACAATGACGTGCTTACTGTTAGACTGCTGTCTATGGTACCACAGAAAAAAAACAATTGTTGAGAACAATCATATTTCTTGTCCAAAGAGCCTTCAGTGGTAGAACGTCGGCGCTCATATTACCCAGCCAGCCTACAGTTTGTGACATCAAACAGGGTGTACAACTGCTTATACACCTTATGATGAAAATCATGATCTTGGCAATGAGATGTACCATACACACCTGAAGCTGAAAATCATTATCTTGGCAATGAGATGTACCATTTTCTGACACAGCTAAACCTGAAAATCATGATCTTGGCAATGAGATGTGAAATCATTATCTTGGCAATGAGATATACCATTTTATGACACACCTAAAGCTGAAAATCATTATCTTGGCAATGAGATGTACCATTTTCTGACACACCTAAAGCTGAAAATCATTATCTTGGCAATGAGATGTACCATTTTCTGACACACCTAAAGCTGAAAACCATGATCAGGGCAATACGATGTACCATTTTCTGACACACCTAAAGCAAAAAGGCATGATCAGGCCAATAAGATGTACAATTTTCTGACAAGTTTTAGTATGAAAATCAGGATCAGGGCAATAAAACGCACCATTTCTGACATAACTTAAACTGCACATCTTTATCAAAACAATCAAGTGTATCATTTTTTGGACACACCTTTAGCTGCAAAGCGCTATCAGAGTCGTGAAGAGTACCACTTTGACAGACTTTAATGCTGGAAAGCAAGCACAAAATGATGAGGTGCGTCCCTTTGACGGAACTTAAAAATTAACTGCTAAGCATAGTAAAGTACAAACCATGCACTAAATCTGACTCATCACAGGCCTCAAGTACTGACCACAATACTTCAAGCAGCAAAGAGTAGCAAGAATAGAGAGGTGCGCATGTGGAGGAAAGATGTCACACTGTATTGATGGTGTGATGTGAAGTAAAGATGTCACACAGTATTGATGGTGTAATGTGAAGTAAAGATGTCACACAGTATTGGTGGTGTGATGTGAAGTAAAGATGTCACACAGTATTGATGGTGTGATGTGAAGTAAAGATGTCACACAGTATTGATGGTGTGATGTGAAGTAAAGATGTCACACAGTATTGATGGTGTGATGTGAAGTAAAGATGTCATACAGTATTGATGGTGTGATGTGAAATAAAGATGTCATACAGTATTGATGGTGTGATGTGAAGTAAAGATGTCATACAGTATTGATGGTGTGATGTGAAGTAAAGATGTCATACAGTATTGATGGTGTAATGTGAAGTAAAGATGTCACACTGTATTGGTGGTGTAATGTGAAGTAAAGATGTCACACTGTATTGGTGGTGTAATGTGAAGTAAAGATGTCATACAGTATTGGTGGTGTGATGTGAAGTAAAGATGTCATACAGTATTGATGGTGTAATGTGAAGTAAAGATGTCATACAGTATTGGTGGTGTGATGTGAAGTAAAGATGTCATACAGTATTGGTGAAGTAAAGATGTCACACAGTATTGATGGTGTGATGTGAAATAAAGATGTCATACAGTATTGATGGTGTGATGTGAAATAAAGATGTCATACAGTATTGATGGTGTGATGTGAAGTAAAGATGTCATACAGTATTGATGGTGTGATGTGAAGTAAAGATGTCATACAGTATTGGTGGTGTGATGTGAAGTAAAGATGTCACACAGTATTGGTGGTGTGATGTGAAGTAAAGATGTCACACAGTATTGATGGTGTGATGTGAAATAAAGATGTCATACAGTATTGATGGTGTGATGTGAAATAAAGATGTCATACAGTATTGATGGTGTGATGTGAAATAAAGATGTCATACAGTATTGATGGTGTGATGTGAAGTAAAGATGTCACACAGTATAAATAGTGTGAAGTAAAGATGTCACACAGTATTGATGGTGTGATGTGAAGTAAAGATGTCACACAGTATAAATAGTGTGAAGTAAAGATGTCACACAGTATTGATGGTGTGATGTGAAGTAAAGATGTCACACTGTATTGATGGTGTGATGTGAAGTGAAGATGTCACACTGTATTGATGGTGTGATGTGAAATAAAGATGTCACACAGTATTGGTGGTGTGATGTGAAGTAACGATGTCACGCAGTATTAAAAAAACCCCAACGGTATTGCTTATTCAATGCACCATCTGCAAATTAAAAACTCTCTCTCTCTCTCTCTCTCTCTCACACACACACATACACACACACACACACACCACACACACACACACACACACACACACATAGTCGTCACTGGATTGTTCATTAGTTTGTTCTGACTCGTTGATTGATGATTTATCTTCTACATCAAAACTCCTCTCTGTCACAGTCTCGTTTTCTGAACTGTCATAGCTTCCTCCGTTGTGTGTTTTGTCAGTGTCTGTGTCTGTGTCGTCGTCTCGTCAGAAAACTCTTTCAGTTTGTTCACTCCAGTCTTCACCATACTGTCCATCAGCACAGTCATGTATATAATTATTCACATCACTACAATGTTGTGCTTCCATTGGCAAGGAATGCTCCTCCTCATCACGGGCATGGTCGGCTTGCCATGTTGCCGTGCTTATTCGCGACAGAAACAGGGAGACAGAGCCAACAGACGAGGTAGAAACAGAGACAGTTAGAGAAACAGAAGATAGAAAAACAAACAGCTACAGCGACAGACCGAGAGGCAGTAGGGGGTGTACCTATGTCAGAAGGGTAAGACTCAGAGCGTTGCATGTTGGAAGCTGCAGTCCCGACAATGCCAGGTCTTCCTGCCTGTATGCCCCTTCCCTCGCTGTCCTCGCTTAGCTCGCTACAACACATCCCATACAATTATATCATCACCGTGATCATTGTGACATCCATGGCGACGATAGCAATGAGAAAGTAACCGTTCTGGAGACACCAGCAACATTTGGCCAAACTATGAGGATGAGGATGAGGGTGATAGCGATGAGGATGAGGGTGATGACGATGAGAACGAGGGTGATGACGATGAGAACGAGGGTGATGACGATGAGGGTGATGACGATGAGAACGAGGGTGATGAACAGGTGGAAGAGGGTGATGATGATGAGGAGTGTGATGATGATGATAAGGGCGATGATGACGATAATGAGAAGGAAGAGGAGGGTGATGCTACTGATGACGATACGGACTACGACGATAGTAATAACGACAACAACATTGTCATGATGATGATGAATGATGATGATGATAATAATAATAATAATATTAAACACCTTGTGTAATATTATATTCAACTTTAAGTGATATAACAACAATATATACAATAAAGAAAATAAAGAATAAAAGAAATAAAATAATAGCAACAATAATAATAATTAACAACTACTGCACTAACAACAAAAATAACGACGATGATGACGATAATCATAATAACTATGACGATGATGATGAAAACAATAATAATAATAACAATAAACCCTTTTGTATACATATAACAACAATATATACAATAAAGAATAAAAGAAAATAATAAATAGCAACAATAATGATAACTACACACTAGCAACTACAACAATAACAATAACGATAATGATCATGATGACAATGAAGATGATGATGTTAAACACCTTGTATACATATTGTATTCAACTTAAAGTGATATAACAACAATGTGTTGTATAATACAATAAAGAATAATAAAAAATAAAAGAATAATAAACATCAACAATAATAATAACTACAGTACTAACAACAACTACAACAATAACAATGATGATAAAGATGATGATAATGATGATAACGATGATGATGATAAATGATGATGATGATGATGATGACAACAAGATGATTATGATAATGATGATGGTGATAATGACGATGATAAACCGAACACAACCAAAGTAAGGCAGCAATTTTGTACCAGAATTAAAATTTAAAAAAAATTCATTAAAAAGAGAGAAGACGGTGTAGATGCAAAGATACTGATGAAAAATGAAGAAACAAAAAAAACAGAAAAAAACACCAGAAGACGGTGCAGATGACAAAGATACTGATGAAAAATGAAGAAACATAAAAACCACCAAAAAAACCAACAGAAGACGGTGCAGATGACATGACAAAGATACTGATGAAAAATGAAGAAACAAAAAAACAAAACAAAAACAAAACAGAAGACGGTGTAGATGACAAAGATACTGATGAAAAATGAAGAAACAAAAAAAAAACCAAAAACAAAACAGAAGACGGTGTAGATGACAAAGATACTGATGAAAAATGAAGAAACAAAAGGAATTATGCTGAGTGGAGAAGTAGTAGGAGGCGGAGCATGAGGAGGAGGAGGAGGAGGGAAGGAGGAGGAGAAGCAAAAGGAGGAGAAAGAAGAGGAGGAAGACGACGACGATATTGATGATGATGACAAAGACGACAATGATGTTAATGATGATGAAGGTGGGACGATGAGGAGGGGAGGTGATGATGCATATACTTCTTTTTTCTTCTGCATTCACTTTCAGGTAATTTTTGTTCTCCCTCTTTCTCACTTTCTAATGATTTGCGCTACTGACTACTATTGAATAATCCAGCAGCGAGGAAGGCTCCTTTTTATTATGTTCTTTTGTTTTTATAAAAAAATGTCTTTCATACATTGTCACAAATTGTATTGCCATACACTTCTCGTATAACTCTATTGTCATACGTTGTCACACGTTTCTCACTGTCAGACATTGTTACATTTTATATATATATTGTTATGCATTATCACACACTTTACATTATTACCATTGTCACATTTTTGTAACAATATATTTGGGGGGCGGGGGGAATAGCCTAGTGGCTCGAGCGTTGCGCTCGTGATCTGACGGTCTGGGATCGAGTCACCAAGGAGGCGCCCGTTTTAGGGAATTTACAGTGAAGTTAACACCAGCACTGACTCCACTCCCCCAGAAGAACTTTGGATGAGACTACAAACCGAAGCACTGTGTGCTCACGGAAGCAGAACATCTTGCGCACAGGTTAAAAACCCGATCCGTCTTTTGAAAGAGTAGGCCATTTCACGCCGGGAAAACGGATGACAATTTTTTTTTAAATGCATGCACACAGATGTCGTGTGTAGACACCATCCCCGAAGTCGGAATGCGGCTACTTAAATGGTGGGTAAAAACGATCGCATACGCAAACTATCACCATTGGTGCACCTCAGAGCTCTAGCCGAGGAAAAAAAAAAACAATCTATTTTAATATATATATATATATATATATATATATATATATATATATATATATATATATATATATATATATATATATATATCCTTTTACTTTCATACATTTGTACACAATTTTTTATCGTTCTTTATGATATGTTTTTTAAAACTACTTTTCAATTTTTTTTTTCCTGGTATACATTGTCAGAGAGGTTTAGCGTATAATACGTTGTTAGACTTGCTTTACTATACGCGGGCCCTTCTCATTACGGTGGTCGTATGGCAACTCAACACTGATAGCTTTCTGACTACCGCCAGGGTAGCGATACAGCGTGTGCGGATTCACCTGTGCTGTAAGGGGGAACAGATTTTAATGATTTCCTGATGGCGTGAAAATGAGGCAGGTGAGTGAGGCAAGGACAAAATATTCATGTATGCCTCTGTGTGTGTGTGTTGTGTGTGTGTGTGTGTGTGTGTGTGTGTGTGTGTGTGTGTGTGTGTGTGTGTGTGTGATTGTGTGTGTGTGTGTGTGTGTGTGTGTGTGCGTTTTGTGTGTGTGTGTGATTGTGTGTGTGTGTGTTGTGTGTGTGTGTGTGTGTGTGTGTGTGTGTGTGTGTGTTGTGTGTGATGTGTGTGTGTGTGTGTGTGTGTGTGTCGTTTTGTGTGTGTGTGTGTGTGTGTGTGTGTGTGTGTGTGTGTGTGTGTGTGTGTGTGTGTGTGTGTGTGTGTGTGTGTGTGTGTGTGTGTGTGTGTATGAATGCAGCAGACGACATGTTCACAACATCAACAATCTATGATTCAACAATCAGTTTCAAGAGAACGAAGCACTGCACTTTACCCGCTGCCGACGGACCCCAGTTCCCTAGCCTTCCTGGGTTCCTGCAGCAAGATAATCAATTAATCCATCAATTAATCAATCCATTAATTAATCAATCCATCCACCAATCGCTCAATCAATCAATGATGATGTTGTCGTTGTTGAGCAATCCTCAACTTGAGCACCCTGGGGGTGGTCCAGAGAGTGCGCTTCATCACTCATTCCACCTAGGAATCACTGCGAGACTGCAAGGGCACACTGGATGAGAAGTTTGCATGTGTGGCTGTTTTCAACTACCTCACGGTATGGAGGCATAAATGTATACTCCGACTTCAGATGACTTGTGTGTGTGTGTGTGTGTCCTTTTACGGAGAATATAGGTTGTCGTGCAAAGAGCTTGCCATGGATGGAGGCAATCTCAACATAACGCTTCAAAGCCTAACAGCATTTTGACGTAGCCCTTGGCACCCATCAATAACTGACACAACTTTTGGCTCGGACCAAAATGAGCGGGGGTCAATTAGCCAATCAGTCGATCAGTGGGTGGTTGCTTTGTTCTCTCTTTCTTTCTCTCCTCTCTGTGTGTGCGCGTGCGTGCACGCGCGCGCGTGTGTATGTGTGCGTGAGAGAGAGGGAGAGAGAGGGGGGGGAGGGGGAGAGAGAGGGGGGGAGGGGGAGAGAGAGAGAGAGAGAGAGAGAGTGGGGGGGTTGGGGGGTGGGTGGGTGGGGATTTTGCGGTAGCCGCATTCCACCTTTGGGAATGTTTAAACATGACACCACTGTGCATACGTTTCTTTCTTTTTCAATTTTGCTATCTGTTCCTACCAGCATGCAATATCATACTCTTCTGAAAGGCAAATCGGATTTTTAACTTATGCGCAAGACGTTATGCGTCCGTTTGTACACGGGACCTCAGTTCATAGTCTCATCCGATGGACTTTTGGGGGAGCGGACTCAGTACTAATGTGAACTCCAAGGGGGGGAAATATATCCCTTTGAATGGGAGTCAGTTGTACCTCGAGCCCGCCCCGTCAGATTGCGAGCTCAACCCTCTAGCCACTAGACTATCTCCCCTCCCTCCACTTTATTTTCTGTTTTAATTTTGACCTAACAAGCTTTGCCGGACATGACAGCACTTGTTGAGACAATTACACAAATATATCAACGGTTTCAAGTTTTTTTAAAAACCCAACCCCAAACAAACCAATAAAACTAGGCTTCAAAACATGGATACTGAATCAAAGAAAGCATAGAATATGCCTGATGGAGTGAATCTACCACAATAACCTTTTTTCTTTTCTTCTTTTCTTTTCACTGGGGGTGAAAATTGTAAGGCCAGTTCTGGTCGGTGGCATGAACGACACGAACATACCCAGCATGCAATGAGAAATATGGAGAAGCATGGGTCCTGCAAGTTTCAACTTACCCAGGGCCCCAACTGCCAGAAAAATAGAGAGCAGTGCCCCAATAGCTCCTCAGAAAATCAAGGGAGAGGTCAGATCCCATTACAACAAAACAAAAACGGGGCCCAGGGGAGGGAGGGGTAGCCTAGTGGTTAGAGCGTTGAGATCACGATCTGACGGCTCGGGTTCAAGCCACCACTGAGGTAACCATTCGAGGGAATTCATCTCCTGGAGTTAACATCAGTACTGACTTCCCTCCCCAGAAAGTTCTTCAGATGAAAGGCTATAAACCGATGTCCGTTCCCCCTTTTGGAAGAGTGAGCCATGTGTGCCAGTAAGAACGGATGACAAAATATAAAAAAATAAACGCATGCAAACTGGTGTCGTGTTTAGACACCGTCCCCGACGTCGGTATGCAGCTACCTTCATGGTGGGCAAAAACGGTTGCGAAGGCAAAAATCTTACCACTGCTAAACCTCGGAGTTCTAGCCGAGGAAGTAGGGGGAGGGGGGGGGGGAACCCACACTAAAAAACCAGTCCCAAGTGAAAAAAGCTTGATTCTTGATACCTCCCAAACAGACATTATTATTATTATTATTATTATATATGGAATTTATATAGCGCTGAATCTTGTAAAGCAACAAATCAAAGCGCTCAGATGACTTTTTTTTATATCGAGGATAATGGAATAAGCACTTATGTGCTTTTTTACATCCAGTCCCCGCATGTATGCAGTATTGTAAACTTTGTCATCTGTTCCCACCGGCACACAATGGCCTACTCTTTCGAAAAGCGGAACAGAATTTAACGTGTGCGCAAGATGTTCTGCATGCGTTCGCACACGGGGCCTCGGTTTATAGTCTCATCCGAAGGACTTTGATATTCAGTTCGATTTTTTTGTCAAACTGGGAAGAAAGGGCGAGGCTGGGAATCGAACCCAGAACCTCACGGTTTACTTGTTGGCAGGCAAAGGTCTTAACCATCCTGCCACCTTCCTTCCTAACTTCCATAAACAGGCCAGTACAGCAAAAGATTTGCTTAGCTGGGATGAAGAAATCAGTATGAGCGGATGGGAGCTGCAGGACAGGAACATCACAAAAAAGGAGGAGGCAGCACACACACAAAAAGTTCGTGGTCAACAAGTTTCACATTCTAGGAAGGAGCGGGGGTCGGGGCTGAGGATGAGGGGCAGAGCAACAGCTGCTGCAGCAGAGGACTGAGAAGAAATGAGGAGGAATAACAGGAAGAAGAGCAAAATGGAAAAATAGAACAAGAAGAGGAGGACAAAATTCTGGAGAACATCCAAAAGTCAACAAACAACTAAAAGAACACCCCCACCCCACGGACATGGGGGCAGGCACACACACACACACACGCACACACACACACAACCTCGAGCAACAGCAGCAGCAACAGCAAAAGCAAGAAGCAGAAGAACAACACTTACTCTCGATGATCGCCACTTAGGCTCGCAGAGGCAGTCACTGCAGCAAAAGCATCGAATGCCTGGTGCCTCTCTGACAATGCCTTCACCACCGGACACACAGGGGAGGCAGCCATATGAAACTGCAGAGGACCAGGGGCACCAGCTTCCTGCTCCAGACTGTACAGCACCAGACACCGATGACACTGCACAGCTCCGGCATTAGAGGAGGGGTTGAAATGAAATCCTGCATCTGCCAGGCGCACCCGGGATAAGGTACAGGAGGGAGGGAGTGCAGCCAGGCTGGCCAAACGGAGCCCCACGTGATCAAAGGTACTGGAATCTTGTGCAGTCGTGCTGGGAAGGAAACTCGTTCCGGGTGCCACCCACAAACTTGTATATGGAGTGAAGAGGTTTGCACGGAAAAGCCAGAAAGGGCATTCCCCAAAAGTGTCCTCTGAATCCAGTGCGGCGTCCTTGTCTTGATACGCCTTCTTTGACTGGGAGAAGTGTTTGCTACAAAGAGACGAAGTGGCCCGCTGACGTTGGTCAGGTGAATCTCGCTTTGCAGTTTGACCCTTTGTGTTACATTCTTTAGGCTTTCTGACAGAGATGAACTCTGGCAGAAGACACAGTAGGCGCTCTTTCAAGACTGTCAGCGCCGCTTGGCCGTGCCGGTTTCCCAAAAATAGCAAATAAAACGCTACCAGGGAGACCAGCACTTGGCGAAAAACACCTCCTTTTCCCTTCCTTCGCCCTTCAGAACGTTGATTTTCCAACATCAGCAATCCATGTGGGGCACTTCCTCTTGTAGACGCACTGTTCAGCTTTTTGCTACAGCTGCAAGCCTGTTCAGTACGGAAATCTGGACACCTCAGATTGTTTCTCTTGGCTTGTCCTGTGGCGTTGGGAAAGGAATCTACAGTCCACGACCTCAGGTGGAGTCTTCTGCATCGCCTGCCGGATTTGCAGCCTCTAGGGTAACCGGACAGTGAAATCCAGCAGTTGGGTGCAGTATCAAAGATGGGTGTAGAGGACCATTTCCATTGCAGGTGACATTTGTGTGACACGTTTCTTCCATACAGTGGACTTTCCAACACTTGACATCGGTGACGGCAACCAAGCTGTTCTTTTTCTTGGCTCTTATTGCTCCTTTCTCGGCGGTGTTCTCTCCCCCAGGAGGCTGTCTCTTCTGCTTCCTCTAACCATTTGCCTTTCACTGTGAAGTTTCCTGACCACCCAAAGAAAATATTTCCCAAGAATAGTGGTTGCACAGCTCTAGAATCAGTGTTTTTACGAAAAAAGCAAGACGAGACGTTTATTTCTACGGTTTGCAAGATGAGCAAATATCCAGTCACCACGATCTTCAGGAGTCGAAGACCACTGCGGGGAAACAAGAGCACCATTTTGGTGGTCAGGGATTGCCAATGTCAGCGCAGCTTCTGGTCCTGTAAAGTACACAAGAAAAGGAACTGTTATTAAGTTTTCACAATTCAAATGATTCACTTCTTAGCTGGCCAACTATGGGCATCCCATCCCATCAACCAACAATAGAATTGTAAGCCGTCAGCAGTTTGACATCAATAAACAAAGATACTTAGAATTACTTTTTTTTAAACCACCAAAATCACCACCACCACCACTACCCATTTTAACCCCCCACCCTCTCTGTATCTCATCCTTTTTGTTTCCTTTCTCCAACATACAATTTTGTTTTCTTTTCGCCGTTTTTCTCATTCCCTCAACAAAATGCACATACCCACAGCAGCAGCACATGAAGCAGTGTCAAACACGCCACTTCAGTGGTATGGCAACTGCTACAAGCCCAAGGAAGATTGAAAACATGAAATAGCACGCAAAGTCCATTACCAAGAATCCCCTTGCTTTTGATTCAGGCATTTTGTAGTTTCGTTTTGTTTGTTCATGTCAGTCTTCAAAACATACAGACAGATCATAATGCAAAAAGCTTTCCGATCTTTGAGAAATTCTAAAGAACTTCTTTCTTTCCAATTTTTGTATAACTTTGCATTCACACACACAAAGTACACACATGCATGTGCTCAAGAGTACAAAATATCACAGATATTTTCATAAAAGGATCTTTAAAAATAACCTGTACAAGCAAGGCAAATGCATTGCTTATTCAATGTACCATCCGAAAATTTATAAAATTGACTTTGACTTTCATACACACACACAGTGCCACACACACACACACACACACACACACACACACACACACATCCGAAAATTTAAAAAATTGACTTTGACTTTCATACACACACACACACAACACACACACAACACACACACACACACACACACACACTCTCTCTCTCTCTCTCTCTCTCTCTCACCACACACAAACACACGCATTAACACACACATTGCACTTACACACACACACCCATTAGCACACACAACCACTTACACACACACAGTGCCATGCCCTGCCCACCACACAAAAGATCAGACAAAGGACATCTCATAATGAGTAGGCTGTGGGCCTAGGCTGTGTGCTGAAGGCTTAAGCCCAGTTCAGAGTCTAAAAATAGAATACACGTAACTTCCTTCTCCTGTATTTTCCTGTCAGTATGTCTGTTTGCCTGTTTGTCTGTCAGACTCTGCTGTGGGGTTTTTTCTCTGCCTTTATGCCTCTGTATCAAAGTCTGTCTGCCCCTCTGTCTCTTCTCTTTCCTTTCCTCCACTCTCTCCCTCCCTCTCTGTTTCCTTTTCTCTCTCCCCACACCCTCTCTCTATCTCCCTCTTCATTACTTGGGCAGCTCCTCAGGCCACCAGTCTTTGTGCCTGCTTTTATGGGTGATTATGTGTGTGTGTGTGTGTGTGTGTGTGTACACGTGAGAGAGAGAGAGAGAGAGAGAGAGAGAGAGAAGAGAAAGAGCAAGAGAGAGAGAGAGAGAGAGAGTGTGTGTGTGTGTGTGTGTGTGTGTGTGTGTGTGTGTGTGTGTGTGTAAGTAAGTCTTCAATTTTAACGTCTTTCCACTTAAAGTGATACCAGACGATCCTTAAATAGGAGACTGAATATGTGAGAATAGAGAAAGAGAGAGAGAGAGAGAGAGAGAGAGAGAGAGAGAGAGAGAGAGAGAGAGAGAGAGAGAGAGAGATCTACTCTTTGTGTGTGAGTGTGCGTGGGCGTCCCTACATGCATGCGCTCGTGTGTGTAATAAATAGTAATAACAAAGGAAATAGTATTCTTAACATGAACAAATCAAGAACAGAAATTAAAATTAAAAAATTGAAATTAAAAAATAACTACAATAACTACAATAAATGCCCTATAGGACTTAACAATAAACCCTTAGCAATATCAATTGTTAACTTAACATTGTTCAAAATTTCTTCAATGGAATTCTCAGAAAAGGCAGGGAGATGAGGTTTTAGCTTCTCACATTCAAGTATGATATGAGTATTTGAAATATAATCACCACATAAGCATTTAACATCCTTGCTGAATTTTGTTGTAAATGCATTTAATCTTATCTGTGTGTGTGTGTGTGTGTGTGTGTGTGTGTGTGTGTGTGTGTGTGTGTGTATAATGAGACTATAAATCAATAAACCATGTGCGAAAGCACACAGAATATCTTGCACACACGTTAAGCCCTGTTGTACCTTTTGGAAGGGTAAGCCATTTTGTTCCACAAGGAATATACAACAACATTTTTAAAAATGTATGCCGTGTTCAGACATTGTCCTTGAAGTCAGAATGGGGCTACATTAAAGGTAGGGGAAAACGGTCCCATGGCAAAAAACTTACCATTGGTGATCTTCTGACCTCTAGTATAGGAACAAAAAGAAAGTGAATAGGTAAATGAACAGATAAAATGATTTGAAAAATATAAGGTGTGTATGTGGAAGGATTCTGTACGGTTCATCTATTTACAACAAAGTCTTGTTTGAACACTACAATGTCCCCTTCCATTACAGTCACTTGTTCAATGTTATTTACCTATGAGCAATGTCTTTAATATGTGTCCCACTGGGGTCTGAATCTGGGCTTAAGTGGAGCAGGGATGAAGGTGAGAATCAAGTTTCTTTTTCTAAACACACACACAACACACACGCAAATGTACTCACTCACACAGAAACACACATTTACACAAAATTTACAAAACTGCATACACACAGGACTCAATGTAAAAAAGCACACGAGTGCCTATTCCATTATCCTTGAGAGAAAAAAAGAGAATAAATTAAATAAACACACATACACGCATACATACACTCTGCACTTATACACATGTACACACACAGCATTTACACACACACATGCACGTGTGCACATGCACACATACACAGCAAACGTACACACACACACACACACACACACACACACACATTAAGTGTTAAAAAAGCACCTTCCCACCATTAGTGAGAGATCTTTGCATAAGGTTTTGAATAACTGTAAATTGCTCTGTGAATTTGCTTTGCTGTTGAAAGAAAGTTGCGTTAGTAATTTGCTATAGCACAAGTAAATATGTCATTTATTGATTTGAAGCAGAGGCATTCTACCCATCATGGTATAGTTTTTGAAATTGTTACCTTTTTCCCCAGTGTTCTTTTGGCGGACGTGTATTTTTTTATGTTGTAGTTTAATTAGTTATACAGTTATTCACAAGGTAAATTCATTTCTTTCATTGTATTATGATTACAGTAGTTAGACAGTTCCCTAACCAATTTTTTTTCTGATTTGTTTGCCTTTTTGTGTCTAATATCACCTAGTGTGTATAGACGTTAAATTAAAGAACACACACATTTACACAAAATTTACAAAACTGCGTACACACTGGGCTCAGTGTAAAAAAGAACAGGAGTGCTTAATCCATTATCCTTGAAATAAAAGATTAAAAACAAACACACACACTGCACTTACACACACATGCACACACTGCACTAACACACACACACACCAGTGTGTCTCTCTGTCTGCCTGTTTGTCTGTACAACTGGGTTTTTTCTCTGTCTTTCTGCATCTGTATCAATGTATGTCTGCCTTGCTGTCTCTTTTCTCTCCTTTCACACACACACACACACACACACACACACTACACACACATGTACACACACACACACACACACACACACACAGTGCCATGCCCTACCCAGCACACTAAAGATCAGACAAAGGACATCTCATAATGAGTAGGCTGTGGGCCTAGGCTGTGTGCTGAAGGCTTAAGCCCAATTCAGTCTAAAAATAGAATACACGTAATTTCCTTCTCCTGTGTTAGCCTGTCAGTTTGTCTGTCTGTTTGTCTGTCCACTTTGTTTTTTTCTCTGTCTTTTTGCCTCTGTATCACTGTCTGTCTGCCCGGCTGTCTCTTCTCTTTCCTCCACCCTCTCTCTCCCTCCCTTTCTTGCCTTCTGTCCATCCACATCTCTCTCTCTCTCTCTCTCCCCACACCCTTCTCTCTATCTCCACCTCTCTAACTAGGGTACCTCCTCAGACCACCAGCCTTTGTGTGTGCTTGCATGCATGCTGCAAACATAGGTGTGTTGTGTGTGTGAGCGAGAGAGAGAGAGAGAGAGAGAGAGAGAGTGTGTGTGTGTATGTGTGTGAGTGAGTGTGTGTGTGCGTGCGTGCGTGCGTGCGTGCGTGCGTGCGTGTGTGTGTGTGTGTGTGTGTGTGTATTGTGTGTGTGGTGTGTGTGTGTGTGTGTGTGTGTGTGTGTGTGTGTGTGTGTGTGGGGTTGTGAGACTATAAACCAAGGTTCCATGTGCGAAAGCACACAGAATATCTTGCGCACACGTTAAACCCGTTCTGCCTTTTGGAAGGGTAAGCCATTTCGTTCCACAAGGAACGGATGACAACATTTTTAAAAATGCATGCCGTGTTAAGACACCATCTTCGAAGTCGGAGTACAGTGATCTAAATGGTTGGTACACAAAGGCATATACAAAATCTTGCCATTGGTGAACCTCGGAGCTCTAGCTGAGGAATGAAAAAAGAAAATCCGACATATCACCATGCTAAAGATAGAAAAGAGAAGAAACTCAGCACTGCTCACTTATTTAAAAGGTATGCCTAGAGGTAAAGGTGTCCCATAACCTATATGGTCGTTGGGGAGCACGGTGTCAGAGACTTCAGCTTCTCTAGGGGCCAGCATTTTGAGGGCGGCACCCATATCCTCTCCCTCGCCACTTTACTAAAGAGGACAGATACTCAGTTACAGCTGGGTGAACTGGGGGACTGTACTGAGGCCAAGGCGCATGAATGGTCAACCATCCAAGGATAACCACGCTCAACGCTGATTTTCCTTAGCCTGGATAGAGTGAGTGCTCTGATCACTGAGCTGTCCCGTCCCCAGACTTCGTTTAAGCGTAAGTAATCTTGATAAAGATCTTGCTAGTCAATGTCTTTGGCTTGACCCCAAATGTTTGGACGTCCATGCGGATATGCAGATTTGGCGTAACATTTTTTATTACCATTTTTATCTAAATCATAATGATGCAAGGCAGAATACAAGTCCTGCCACATCCTGCCCTACCCACCAACCAAAACAAAACAAAATAATGATATTATTGTGTGGTGACTCTTCTCTTAGTCAACCTGAAAATGAACTTGTATTTTGTAGTGGACGCAAGTTCACTGTGCTGTCAAAAAGATTCTAGAATGCTCGCTACTACCGGTGCGCGAGGCTCGAGATACAATTCATCAGTGAAGAACTCGGAACTCTGTATTCGTCAAGTGTGTATATTAATATGCTCTGTACTGTTAACATTAATACAGAATATTTGCCCCCCCCCCCCCTCTCCCCCTCACTTTTCTTCTTCTTCTATTCTTTCCGAACCGAACAAGTTTTCAACACTTAAATGAACAATGTGTAATGCATGATTTACCTGTGTTTTTGCTATGTATTTTCGGTCCCCCGTCGCAGGAGTTGGTTAGCGATCTACTATGTCTTCCACTGGAAGAGCCCAGTACAAACTCTTACCTTGTTGCTCTCGTAACAGATTTGTTTACTTTATAATAATGCCGTTGTGAACGAACATATCAGTATCTAAAACAAAGATATGGGGCGGGATAGCCTAATAGTTAGAACGTTGAGCTCATGATCTGACGGCCTAGGTTCAAGCCACCACGGAGGCACCTGTTTGAGGGTATTTTCCCCCTGGAGATAACATCAGTACCGACTCTGCCCTCCCGAATAGTCCTTTAGGTAGGATTATAAACCAATGCCCCGTAAATGAACGCGCACAGAACATTTTAAGCAGACGTTAAACTCGTTCCGCCTTTCGGAAGAGTATGCCATCGCGTGCAAGTGGGAATGGATGACAACAGTTTTAAAAAACCGCAAGCACACTGGTCGTGTTTTAGACACCTGCCCCAAATGAATGCAGCTACCTGAATGGTGAATAAAAATGATCCCATATGCAAAAATCTCACCATTCTCAGACCTCAACTGGGGAACGAAAAAAAAAAACAACCCAACCACCTGACAACGGTACCAAGAATTACCTTGGAAATGACAGGCCTGACAATGTTTCCATTTGACCCAAGCGCAAAACTTTGGTTGATATCGATGTGTGCGAAGTGCCAAAGCCCACATTAAAATGTTATGCTGAGATTGTCTTCAGCCATGACAAGCTCTTAGCATAACCCGCTACACAATCCTTTTAATGAGGGAAAAAATCTTCTTAAGTCAAGGTATGGCTGCCTATATACTTAAAAATCGAGCCTTACACGCAAACTTCTCACCCAGTGTGTACTTTTCAATCTCCCAGTGATTCCTAGGTGGGATGAGGGAGTAAGAGAGCATTTCTGGGTGACCCGCAGAGTGTCAAGCTGAGGAGCGCGCAACAACAGCAACGTCCCCACTACCTAAAACGGAACAACTCATGGGTACTGCTACTGCTTGGCATTCTCTGTCTGCCTGTCTGTCTCTGTCACACACACACACACACACACACACACACACACACAGAGGCTTTCAACAACAAAAAAAGGTGGCGCTGCTCTTGTGATGATGCGCTCTCATTGGCGAGAACAGCCCGAACTTCAAGCAGAGAAATCTATGATCGAAAGTGGAATACAACACAACTCAACACTATACAATAGTATAACATAAAAGCACATAATAAGGCAAAACACGACAGAATAGAATATAACAGATTAAGATACTCTCTTCTCCCTTTCTACCGAAGCTGTGGGAAAGCAATAATATACACATACTGACAACACCTAGTTTTCCCTCTTTTTTCGTTCCTAGGCTAGAGCTCCAAGGCTCGCCAATGGTGAGATTTTTGCGTATGCGACCGTTCCTCCCCATAATTAAGGTAGCCACATTCCAATTTCGGGGATAGAGCTGGGAACTGATCCCGCACAGTCGGGAAGTACTTCCCTGCTCTTTTTGATTTTTAAGTCGTGGGTTCTTTTGACGTGAAAAAGTTTGTAAGTAGACTGGTCTGACAGCTTTAGAGTCTCTTCCCAAAGATTTGATTTTCGATTTTCTCGTCAAACTGAGAAAAAAAAAAGCAAGGCTGGGAATCGAACCCAGGGCCTCATGGCTCAATTGTTAGGCAGGTGAACGACTAAACCCTCCTGCCACCTCCCTTCTTAAGTTTTCAATTCAGATCTTATTTGTTTCCAACACCTCTCCGTCCGCTTATAGTCAAAACTAAAAAATGGTTCCTCAGTTATATAGAGCCTTTTTTCTATAAGCATTGCACCCAGTACGAATGAGGAAGTTGGGGGAGCGAGGTCATACACAAAAGCACAATAATGATCATTGCTCACCTGTTTCTCTTGACAACCAGCAGGACAATATACAACATCCAGACAATTCTAAGAGACACGGTTTTTACATTTTCTGAGAAACGCGGCTATCTTGTATCCTGGTTTCTGAACTAATCTGGGTTGTGTAGGTTTCTTCCGCAGCTGCAACGAACCTTAGACTAAGACACGATTTTTTTTTAATCGGGATTTCCCGATGATGAGATCGCAAAAATAGAGCCCGCGGTCTCCTTTATTCTTTTTTTAAAAATTATTTTATTTCGAGTTTAACGGAATAAGCACTCATGTGCTTTTTTGCATCCAGTCCCCGCGTGTATGCAGTTTTGCAATTGTCATCCGTTTCTCTTTCTGATCGGTAGCGCATGCATTCACGCGTGTGCGCACACACATAAAAACACGCGTGCGCACGTGTGCGTGAACCACTAGATATGGTATCGAATTTTGCATAGGAGGAGAAGAGATGGTTGTTAAATTGATAATAAAAAAAAAAAAAGGTATGCACTGAAAAGTAAGTTCTTTTTTCTTCTGTGTGGTGTGTGTGTGTGTGTGTGTGTGTGTGTGTGTGTGGGGTGTGTGTGGTGTTGTGTGTGTGGTGTGTGTGTGTGTGTGTGTGCACGTGCATGCATTCGTGTGTGCGCGAGTATGTGTAGGTTTTGGGGTTGTTTGTTTTTTTAAATGAGACGCCCATGTGGGTGTTCTTCAACTATAACTCTGGATTGAAGCTATCTACTCTATGCACCCCAATTTTTAAACACCATCAGGGAAGGGGGGGGGGGGGGGGGGGGAAGAGGGGGGGTGGGGGTGGATAGCTTGGTGATTAGAGCCTTGCGCTTGTGATCTGACGGCTTGTATTCCAGCCACCCGTTTAAGGCAATTTTACCCTGCAGTTAACATAAGTACCGACTGCACTCCCCCGAAAGTCGTTCGGATGATACTCTAAACCGAGGCCCTATGCGCGAACACAGCAGAACATCTTGCGGACACGTTAAAAAAAAAAAGAAGAAAAAACCTGTTCCACCTTTCGGAAGAGTAGGTCATTTCGTGCCGGTAAGAACAGACGACAAGATTTTAAAAAATTAAAAACGCACGCACACAAGTGTCGTGTTTAGATTAGACACCATCCCCTAAGTTGGAGTGCAGCTGCCTTGATGGTGGGTAAAAACGGTCGCATATATGCAAAATCTCACCATAGGTGCTCGGAGCTCAAGCCGAGGAACGAAAGGAACAACAACAACGACGACAACAACAACAACAACAACAACAACAACCACCCTATCAAACCGACCTAAGCCCTAAACTTTTCTTTTTCCTTTTTCTCTTCCTTGAAGTTTTTAACCCCACCCCTCAACCTCCTAATCAGGGATCTGTGTCTAAAGTAACAAAAACTGCCTTGACACCAGAAGTGTGAGTTCCACACCTGTTTGACCCCGAGCTTTTCCCCCCATCCACTAGTCCTTGAGCGGTGGTGTGCGTGCTAGTCTTTCGACCGAGATTCTAAACCGAGGTCCACTGTGCAACACGCACTCAGCACACGTAATAGAACCCACGGAACAGGTGAGTTGTCCCCGCGGCAAAATTCTGTAAAGGAAAGGCCAGTCTCATAAGGGAACAAAATACACATGCAGATAGGAAATTAATATAA
>CM054145.1:18102323-18117323 GCA_028751875.1 Rapana venosa
TGGAAATGTTGATGTTGTACTGGAGCACAATGTAAGCTACTAGCTTGTTGTTGCTATGCTGATTGTGTACTTCATATTCAAATTGCTCCATGCTTAATTAATTAATAAACCCTATTTGAGCCAACTATAATATGCCCAATTCAGCACATGTGGCTCAAATTTCACCAGGCAAAATTCCGAAGTCTAAGGATTGCAGGACTAATAATCTACGTAATACCGAACAACTGAAGAGGAATCATAAAATCGAAAGAAACCAGGTTCTTTACTTACCAAATATGAGTTGTTTTCCTTGCTCTAACAATGCAGCGGTTTGACAGCTTGTCTATGATTACAGGTTTAGTTATTATCAGTGTGACAGGTTAAAAAAAAATCTTGTCCAATTTTCTCGAAAAGTCCTGTAGATTGGGACTTCCCTATTTCTGAAAAATTTCTAGGAGTAGCTCTGATGTCATAGTCAATCTATTGTCCATATTTGATCAATGTTTTTCCAAGACATGCAAAACTAAAATACGAAAACAACCCAATTTGCGATACCTTTGACAAGGGTTATCTCGATTGAATTTTTTTCCATATGATCCAATCAGGATGGGTTTTGCAGTCACGTGAGTGGGTGACAAGATGGCGACCCGCTTAAAGGAGTACCTGAACGACTGGAAAAATAAGAGCCTGAGAGAGCAAATCTACGTCTGTGAGTAAAACAAATTGAGGTCTCTTTAGTCTTGTTTCGTCGTTTTTGTTGGTGTAACTTTAGGTTGGTGTGTTTCAAACTGTAACAAAGATGATAACTTGTTACCAACTTTGATGTCACTTTCGGGAAGATGACAGTCTTTCACTCTCGTGGGCTATCCTGTCCTGGCTTTTTTCTTTTCTTTTATCTCATTCATGTATCTTAAAACACTTTTGCTTCAAAAAGTAAGTGTGCCAACTTCAACAGAGCTCAGTTTTAAAAATTGCTTTCTGTCGTCGCCCTTTCTCTGTCAGTCTGTTGCCCCTTTCACAACTCCAAAAATTCTAAGAGACACGGTTTTTTAAAAACTTTTTCGAAAAGGGCGGCTATTTTGTATCCGGGTTTTCTGACAATCGGGGTTTGTTGGGTTTCTTCCCCCGCGGCAAACGAACCTTAGACAAAAAAAAAAAACGATTTTTTTTTAATGGGGGTTTCCCCCGAGGGATGAGATCGCAAAAAAAACCCCGGGGCCCCCCTTTTAAATTTGGTTTTTAAAAAAAAAAATTTTATTTCGGGGGGGTTTAAAGGGGAATAAGCCCCTAATGTCTTTTTTTGCATCCGGGCCCCCGCTTTAAATCTTTTTTGCAATTGCATCCTTTTCTCTTTCGATCGTAGCGCATGCACACGCGTGTGCCCACACACATAAAAACACCGGGGCGCAGGTGTGGGGAAAACCACAAATTTATGGTATCAAATTTTTGGCATGGGAGGAAAGAAGGGTTTTTTAAATTGATAATAAAAAAAAAAAAAGAATGCACTGAAAATTAAAGTTTCTTTTTTTTTTTTTTTTTTTTCTTTTTTTTTTTTTTTTTTTGTGTGTGTGTGGGTGTGTTGTGGTGTTTTGTGGTGGGGTGTTGTGGGTGTGTGTGTGTGTGTGGCACGTGCATTTTTTCGTTTTTGCCGATAGGGGGGTAGGTTTTTTGGGTTTGTTTTTTTTTTTAAAGGGAGACGCCCATGGGGGTTCTTCAACTAAAAACTCTGGATTGAAGCTATCTACTCAAAGAAACCCCAAATTTTTTAAAACCACCATAAAGGGGGGGGGGGGGGGGGGGGGGGGGGGGGAAGAGGGGGGGGGTGGATGGGCCTTGGTGATTAGACCCTTGCCCCTTGGATCTGACGGTTTTGTTTTCCACCAAACCCGTTAAAAATTTTTTCCCGCGTTAACATAAGTACCGCCCTGCCCCCCCCAAAAGGCTTCGGATAACCTAAACCGGGGCCCAAAAGCGCAAACACAGCAAACATCTTCCGGACACTTTTAAAAAAAAAAAGAAAAAAAAACCTTTTCCACCTTTGGGAAAGAGGGTCATTTTCCGTCCCGGGTAAGGGGGGACGCAAAAATTTTAAAAAATAAAAACGCCCGAAAACCAAAACGTGTCGGGGGGGGGGGGATTAGCCCCCAATCCCCAAAAAGGGAGTGCAGCGGCCTTTTTGGGGTAAAAACGGGGGGGCCCAAAAATTTAAAAAACTCACCATAGGTCCGGAGCTCAAGCCAGGAAGGGAAAGGAACAAACCCCAAGGGACACAACAACCAAAAAAACAACAACAACAACCACCCTATAAAACCCGGGGACCAAACCCAAAACTTTTCTTTTTCCTTTTCTCTTCCGGGGAAAAGGTTTTTTAAAAAACCCCACCCCCCCAATCCCCCCAAAAAAGGGAAATCTGGGGGCCAACGGGTAACCACCTCCTAGACGGGCCAAAGTTTGATTTCCCCACCCCTGTTTGGGAACCCCGATTTTCCCCCTCCCCCCTTCCCACTAGCCCCTTAAAGCGGGGGGTGTGCGTGCAATTTTTTTCCCGACCGAGATTAAAAAACCGGGAGGTCCACTGTGCAACACCCACTCAGCACACGTAAAGAACCCACAACAGTATTTGCCCCCCGCGGCAAAATTCTTAAAAAAAAGGCCACCCCTCAAAGGGAACAAAATACACTTCAGATAGGAAATTAATAAAAAATTTTATAAAGAAAAGGCAGAAAAGCACCTGAACAGAAAAAAAAATCTCCGTGCCCTGAAGGGTGGGGGTGAAAACCAAAAAACAGCCCCACAAACCCCCCACTACATAAAAGCAATAAAACAAAATACAATCTCTTGAAAGGGGCGCACGATAAAAAAAACTGCCAAATTTTGGGGTTAGTTGACCGAAAACCCGGGGTGCTTTCATGTGGTATGGCGGGCCGCTGACAAACCCTTGGGCATTTGGCCGGGTGCTTCTGTTATATCTCGAAATTTTAAAGGGAATTTTTTTTTGGGGTTCGACACGTAATAACGTTTTAAACATGTAGATAATTGTAGGGGCCTTAAACCCCATGCTCTTCACGAGGGAGTTATCACACAACACCTGGGAAAAAAAAAAAGGTTTTTTCAAAAAAATTTTTTTTATTTTTTTTTCCCCCCCCAAAAAAAAAAAGGGGTTTTTTTTTAAAAAAAAAAAAAAGGGCCCCCCCCCCGGGGGGGGGTTTGGGGGGGGGGGTAAGGGGGGTTGGGGGTGTAGGGGGGGGGGGTTTTTTTTTGGGGGGGGGGGGGTGGTTGGGTGGGTTTGGGGCGTTTGGGGGTTTTTTTTGGGGGGCCCCGGGTTTTTTGGGGGGGGGCCCCCGGGGGGGAAA
Organism: Rapana venosa; assembly: GCA_028751875.1. Classification (NCBI taxonomy): domain Eukaryota; kingdom Metazoa; phylum Mollusca; class Gastropoda; order Neogastropoda; family Muricidae; genus Rapana; species Rapana venosa. Next base: position 18,105,656 of record CM054145.1, read on the forward strand.
AGGGCCTTTTAAAATTTGGTTTTTTCCCCCCTTTTAAAATTTTTTTTTTTATTATTATTAAATTTTAAAATTGAAGAAAAGGGAAAAAAATTATTTTTTTTAAAAAAAAAAAATAAAAAAACCCCCCAAAAAATTTTAAAAAAAAATTAAAACAACAAAAAAAAAAAAAGGGGTTTTAAAAAAAAACCCCAAAAAACACAAAAAAAATAATTTTTAAAAAAAAAAAACCCCAAAAAGGGGGGAAAAAGGAAAAAAAAAAAAAAAAAAGGGGGAAAAAAATTTTTTAAAAAAAACCCCCCCCCAAAAAAAAAAAAACAAAATTAAAAAATTTTTTGGGAAACGAAACCCCCCCCCCCCCACCCCCCCCCCCAAAAAAAAAAAATTTTTAAAAAAAAAGGGGCAACCCCCCCCAAAAACCCCCCTTTTCCCCCTTTTTTTTTTTTTTTTCCCCCGGGGCCCCCAAAAAAAAAAAAAATTTTTTTTTTTTTTTTTTTTTTTTTTTCCCCTTTTTTTTTTTTAAAAAAAAAAAAAAAAAAAAAAAAATTTAAAAAAAATTTTTTTTTTCAAAAATTTTTTTTAAAAAATTTTAAAAAAAAAATTTTTTTTAAAAAAAAAAAAAAACCAATTTAAAAAAAATTTTTTTGGGAAAACCCAAAAAAAAAGGTTTTTCTTAAAAAATTTTTCCCAAAAAAAACCGGAAAAAATTTTTTAAACCCCTTTTTAAAACCCTTTTTTTTTTTAAAAAATTTTTTTTTGGGGGGGGAAAAAAAAAACCCCCCCAAAAAAAAAAAACCCCCCCCAAATTTTAAAAAAATTAAAAAAAAAAAAAAATTTTTTTTAAAAAAAAAAAAAAAAAAACACAAACAAAATTTTGGGGGGGGGTTATTTAAAATTTTAAATTTAAAAAATTTTAAAAAAAGAAAAAACCCTTTTTTTTTTTTAAAAAAAAAAAAAAAAATTTAAAAAATTTAAAATTTTTTTTTAAAATTTTTTTTAAAAAAAAAATTTAAATTTTAAAATTTTTTTTTGGTTTTTTTTTTTTTAAAAAAAAAAAATTTTTTTTAAATTTTTTTTAAAAGGGGGTTAAGGGAAAAAAAAAAATTTTTTCCTTTTTTTTTTCTTTTTTTTTTTAAAAAATTTAAAATTTTTTTTTTTAAAACCCCCCCAAAAAGGGTTTCCCCGGGGCGGAATAATTTTTTTTTTTGGGGCCCCCCCCTTTTTTTTTTCCCCCCCCTTTTTTTTTCCCTTTTTAAACCAAATTTTTTCCCCAAAAAAACCCCCCCAAAAAAAAAAATTTTACCGGAACCAAAAAAATTTTTTGGGAAACCCCAAAAAAAAAAAAAAAAAAAAAAAATTTTTTTAAAAAATTTTTCCCTTTTAAAAAAAAAAAAACAAAAGGGGAAAAAAAGGGGGGTTTGGAAAAAACCCCCCAAAAAAATTTTTTTGGGGGGGGAAAAAAAAAAAAAGTTTTTAAAAAAATTTTTTTTGGTTTTTTTTTTTTTTTTTTTTTTAAAAACCCTTTAATTTTTTTCCCCGAAAAAAAAATTTTTTCCTTTTTTGAAAATTTTAAAGGGGGGTTTTTTTTTAAAAAACAAAAAAAAAACAAAATTTGGCCCCCTTTTAAATTTTTTTAAAATTTTAAAAAAAAACAAAACCAAAATTTTTAAAAAAGGGGTTTTTTAAAAAAACCCCCAAAAAAAAATTTAAAAAAAGGGTGGGGAAAAACCCCTTTAAAAAAATTTTGGGGGTTTTTTTTTTTTGGGGGTTTTTTTTGGGGAATTTAAAAAATTTTTTATTTTTTTTTTTTTTTTGGGAAAAAAGGGGGTTTTTAAAAAAAAAAAAATTTTTTTTTGGGGGGGGGTTTTTTTTTTTTTTTTTTTTTTTTTTTTAAAAACCCTTTTAAAAACCCTTTTTTTGGGGGAAAAAAAAAACAAATTTTGGTTTTTTCTTTTCCCCTTTTTTTTTTTTTTTTCCCCCTTTTTTTTTCCCCCCTTTTTTCCCCCCTTCCCTTTTTTTAAAAAAAATTTTCCCAAATTGGGGTTTTTTTTTTTTTTCCCCCCCCCCCCCCCCCCCCCCCCCTTTTTTTTAAAAAATTTCCCCCTTTTTTTTTCCTCCCTTTTTTTTTTTAAATTTTTTTTCCCTTTTTCTTTTTTTTTAAATTTCCCCCCCCCAATTTAAAAACCTTCCAAAAACCCCCCTTTTTTTTTCCCCTTCCCTTTTACTCCCCTCCCCTCATCTCTCTCCCCCCCTCTCCCTTTTTCCCCCCCCTAAAAAAATTTTTTTTTTTCCCCCCTTTTTTTTCCCCCCTTTTTTTGGGGAAAAAAAAAAAAGAGAAGGGGGTTTTTTTTTTTTTGGGTTTTTTTTGTTTGGGGGGGTTTTTTTTTTTTTTTCATTTTAAAAGGGGGGGGGGGGAGGGGAAGGGGGGAAAAAAAGACCCCCGGGGGGAAAAAAGGGGGGGGGAGGGGGTTTGGGGGTGGATTGGGTGGGAAAAGGGGGGGGGGGAAAAAAAAAGGGGGGGGGGAAAAAAAAGTTAAAAAAAGGGCCCTTTTTTTCCCCTAAAAAGCATCTTTTAAATTTTTTCCTTTTTTAAAAAAAATTTTTTTTTAAAAAACCCCCCAAAAATTAAAAAAAAATTTTTTGAAAAAAGGAAATTTTTTAAAAAAAAAAATTTTCCCTTTCCAAAAAAAAAAAAATTTTTTTTTTAAAAAAAAAGGAAAAAATTTAATTAAAAATAAAAATAATTTTTAAAAAAAAAAAAAAAAAAAAAGGGGGGGGGGAGGGGGAGGAAAAAAGAGGGAGAGAGGGGGAGGGGGGAAAAAAAAAAAAAAAAGAGAGAGAAAAAAAAAAAAAAAAAGGAAAATAAATTTTTTAAAAAAAAAAAAAAAAAAAAACCCCCAAAAAAAAAAAAAAAAAAAAACCAAAAAAAAGAAAAAAAGGGGAAAAAAAAAAAAAAAGGGGGGAAAAAAAAAAAGAGAAAAGGGGGGGTTTAAAAAAGGGGGAAAAAAAAAATTTTTTAAAGGGGGCAAGAAAAAATTCCCCCAAAAACCCCCCGGGGGGGAAAAAAATTAAAAAACCCCTTTTGCCCCCCCTTTTAAAAAAAAAAATTAAAAAAAAAAAAAACCAAAAAATTAAAAAAACAAAAAAAAAAAAATAAAAAAACCTTTCCAAAAAATTTTTTTTTTTGGGAAAAAAAAAAAAAAAATTTTTTTTTTTTTTTTAAAGGGGGAAAAACCGGAAATTTTTTTAAAAAAACCCCCTTTAAAAAAAAATTTTTAAAAATTTTTTTTTTTCCCAAAAAGGTTTTTTTTCCCAAAAAATTTTTTAAACCTTTATTTTTTATTTTTAAAAAAAATTTTTTTTCCAAAATTTTTAAAAAATTTTTTTTTTTTATTTTTTTTTTTTTAAAAATTTTTGTTTAAACCCCAAAATTTTTTTTTTAAAAAAAAGGGGGGGAAAATTTTTTAATTTAAAAAAATTTTAATTTTAAAAAAAATTTTTTTTTTAAAATTTGGGTTTAAAAAAAAAAAAATGCCCTTCCAAAAATTTTTTTTAAAAAATTTTTTTGGGAAAAAAAAAAAAAACCTTTTTTTAAAAACCCCCCCTTTTAAAAATTTTTTTAAAAAATTTTTTAAAAAAAAAATTTTTTTTTCCCCCCCCCTTTAAAAAAATTTTTTTTTAAAAAATTTAAAAAATTTTTCCCCCCCCCCTTTTTTCCCCCCAAAAAATTTTTCCCCCTTTTTTAAAATTTTTAAAACCAAAACCCCCCCTTTTTTCCCCAAAAAAAAAACGAAAAAAAAAACCCAAACCCCTCCCAAAAAATTTTTTTTTTAAAACCCCTTTTTTTTTTTTTAAAAAAAATTTTTTAAAAAAATTTTTTTTTTTTTCCCCCCCCCTTTTTTTTTGGGGGGGGAAAATTTTTTCCCCTTTTTTTTTTAAAAAATAAAAATTTTTTTAAAAAAAAAATTTTTTTAAAAAATTTTTGTTTTTTTCCTTTTTTTTTTAAAAAAACCCCAATTTTTAAAAAAAAACCCCCTTTTTTTCCCTTTAAAAAATTTTTTTTTCCAAAAAATTTTTTAAAAAAAAACCCAAATTTAAAAAAATTTTTTTTTAAAAATTTTTTTAAAAATTTTTTTTTCCCGGGGTTTTTTAAAAAAAAAAAAAAAAAAAATTTTTTAAAATTTTTTAAAAAAACCCCCTTTTTTTAAAATTTTTTTTTCCCAAAAAAAATTTAAAAAAAGAAAAAATTCCCCTTTCCCCCCCCAAAAACCCCCCCCCAAACCCAAAAAATTTTAAAAAGGTTTAAAAAAAAAAAACAAAAAAACCCCCCCCCCCCCTTTTTTTTTAAAAAAATTTGGGAAAAAAAAAATAAAATTTTTTTTCCCCCCTTTTTTTTTCCCCCCCTTTTTTTTTTAAAAAAAAAAAAAATTTTTTTTCCCCCCTTTTTTTTTAAAAAAAAAGGTTTTGGGCCCCCCTTTTAAAAAAAAAAAACCTTTTTAAAAAAAAAGGAAAATTTTTCAACATCCATCATCCGCAACACTTTCAACCAATATCTTAAACAAGCTACGTAAGAATTAATATACAACAGGCACATTTCCATACAAAATATTATTTTGTGTTCTCACTGGAGCATCCCAATTTTTTTAATTGCCATGGCACTACTTTTTCAATGTGCTCAAGTTTGTTTAAGCCCTAAACTTCAGATGAATACAACAGAATGGGCTGAGTTTGGGCATCAACAATTTTAAAGAAAACATTCTGTGTCATTTCTTTATATTTACTAAAAACTATTTAGTTCAATGACAGCTTTCTTTCCTTTAACAGGTAAATATTTTGTTCCTTTTTTAACGCTAATCTTAGTTGTAAAAGAAAACCCTAGATAAGAATAACTAATTACTACCTCTAATTGCTTTCCATTGTAATGCCATTTTTCATGCTTTCATAAGAATACAATTTTTCTGAAAACCATGACTACATTTACATTTAAGCTCATTTTACTACAGCATGTTTGTAAAATATTCAGTTGATTTTGGAGACCGCCTGGCGTTGTTGACAACAGCACTACATCGTATGCAAATAACAGAATGAACAGTTCCATAATATCTGGCAATAACTGGATCCCATGCTTACCCTCTTCATTCATATTGTTTACTAACTGATTGATAAAAACTGAAAATAACGTAAGACTCAAAACATACCCTTGCTGAACCCCAACTGGACATCTCTGACAGCTCATACTTAGCACGCATACATGAAAATAGCGAATTATACATTGCCTTCAGAAAGGCAAAAAACTTTCCTCCAACACCTTGTTTCCTCATGCACTGTAAAAGTATATTATGTTTCACAGAGCCAAATGCCTTTCTGAAATCTATAAAAGCTTATGTAGCTTTCTTCCTTTCTTACTTGTTCATTTCTGAACTTTACAAAAGTATTCACCTGTAAAGGATGTCTGCCTGTCTCTCCATACACAACGTGTCTTGGTGACTTTGGGCTTACACCCAAAAACCTTTTTAAAGAAGACAAATGGACTCTTTCCACAATATTTTGATCAGGTACTAAACCCCAGATCTCACAGCCGTAAGTCAAGATGGGCTGAATTTGACAATCAAACAGCTTTAAAAAAAGAGACTAAGTGAGTGTTCCCCAATGGACCATAGCATTCTTATAATGGCTGTACCTTTCTTTGCTCGCTCAGCGAGATCAGACATGGTATACGAAAATGAAAGCCGGGTAGACTGATAAATACTAAGATACGTTGGCCCAGGCCAAAAGCTGTGTCAGTTATTGATGTCAGCTAATTGCCAAGGCCTACACTAAAATGTTGTTATGTTGTAAAATGTTGTGTTGAGATTGCCTTCAGCCATGACAAGCTCTTAACATAACAACCTGCACTCTTCTTTTAAAGGAGAAAAAAATCCCCTGAAGTCGGAGTATGGCTACCTATTTGGCGAGGTACTTGAAAATAGTCATACACGCAAACTTCCATCCGGTGTGCTTCCTATCTCACAGTGATTCCTAGGTGGGATGAGTGAGTCAGAGTGCACGTTCTGGGTGACCCCCAGAGTGTAAAGCTGGGGAACGCACAACAACAACAACAACTAAGATACTTAGAAGTATTGACAATTTTCAGTTTCATGTCACCATAATGCCAGTTTTCATGGTAGCAAGATAACCCCCATTACGAAAGACGACAACGTTCGATTTCTCTAGGTTTACTATTAAATCAAGTCGCTTTGATGTATCATGCAATATATTCAACTGATTTTGGAGACCAATCACACTGTCAGAAAATAACACAACATCATCAGCAAATAGCAATATCAACAATTCAACATCTGATGACAAGTGAATACCGTGTTTCCCTTTTTCAATAATATCGTTGGTAAGTTCATTGATGAATAGTGAAAACAAAACAGGTGAACAAATTTCTCCTTGTTTTAAACCAGTAAGGCACATGAGTACATCAGTCAAGTCACTGCCAGAACGAACACAGGCTTTAACAGTTGAATGCATACTTTTCAGAGCAGAATAAAATTACCACTTGAACCATTATTACTCAGTACATTCCATAACTTTTCCTTACATACAGAGTCAAAAGCTTAACGAAAATCGATGAAAGCAACATAAAGTTTGCGATGACGAATCAACTGTTTCTGAGTGAGAGCAAATATATGGTCAGTTGTGCTGTGTTTTTCCCTGAATCACGCCTGCTCCTCCCCTATTAGCTCACTTTCCCCAATCCAATTGGTAATGCGCTTGTTAAGTATAAAACTGTACAGTTTACTGCAAATGCTGAGCAGGGAAATACCTCTGTAGTTGTCAGTTACATTGGGATCGCCTTTCTTCAGAAGTGGCTGAATAATTGCTAAGCTCCATTCATCAGGATACAAACCATGGTCAAATAGATAATTGAAAAACTGAAGAAAAAAAGGCAAAATAACATCAGCACTGTGCTTAAAAAATTCACCAATTAATCCATCAGCACCAGCAGCCTTTCTGTCTTTCAAGGCTCTAATTGCCTGAGCTATTTCACATTCTGTGATAGGCTGGTTCTGATGCTCACAGTTGGTTCTGATGCTGTTATCAGTATCATTCTCACGGGTACTGTTATCAAACATGCAACCCTGGTCATCATCATGTAATGCAATGTCATTGACAGAAACATTAAACACAACCCTGAAGTGAGAATACCACTCATCTTTCGTTATATTACACCCTGTAAAGCGCTCTTTAGCTCGAACACACCTAACTGTATCCCAGAATTTCTTGGGATCATGCAAGTTATTTTCAAGTGACTGAATAATTTTACTTTTGTATTCTGCTTTCTTAAGTCTCAGAAGTTGTTTTTATTATTATTATTTTTTTTTTTTTGAATAACTATCTGTCTTCCTGAAATTGTCTACGTTTGTGTTCTTAACCGTATCTCTCCAAATCCAATGTTACATTGGATATTTTTCGCAAGGCTTTTCTGACAGATTTTATGTTCTCACAACACTCCCTGTCAAACCAAGTGTTTCTTTTGTCTATATCTACAACTAGATCTTTTAACATACACTGCCCAGCATATTTCAAGGGGGCTTGAGAGAATTGTTGACAAACACGCTCCCGTTGTTTCTCGGAGGGTGCGCGACAGCCCTTCAGCGCCTTGGATGGACGATGGGGTGAGAGAGGGTAGAAGGGTGAAGCCGCGAGCAGAGAGAAAGTGGAGAAAGACAAAACTCTCAGTGCACAGAGGAATTTTAGTCAAGGAAAATGCGGTATACAGGAGTCTGAAAGAGTCAAATATAAAAGAATTTTATTTTGAGGAAATGAAATCATGTCGTTCATCAAAACAAATTTTCTCTATAGCTAACAACCTCCTGGGTAAGAATAATACCACCCCCCTTCCCACAAATGTGCCCCTACACGATCTACCACAAAGTTTTTGTAACTTTGTCATGGATAAAATCAGACAAATACGCGATGATCTTGATCAGCGACCATCTGTTCCACCTAGTTTCCATCAGTATGATGGTCCCATTTTGTCATCCTTTCAACCAGTTTCTGTGAAAGACATCCATGAAGTAATTCTGTCCATGCCAACAAAAAGCTGTTGTTTAGATCCTCTGCCCACTGTTTTGATAAAGCAAAACCTTGATATTTTGGCACCTATGGTAACAGACATCATCAATGCATCTCTGTCGGCGGGCTCTGTACCCTGTCAGTTCAAAAATGCCATCGTTATCCCACTCCTCAAGACAAAAGGTCTAGACTGCAATACTATGAAAAATTACAGGCCGGTTTCCAATCTTCCTTTCATTTCAAAAGTTCTGGAGAGGGTCGTCCTCAAACAGCTTCAGAAGCACCTAGCTTGTAACCACCTTTTGGAAGATCATCAGTCAGCGTATAGGGCTGGTCACAGCGCGGAGACTGCCGTACTGAGTGTCACCAGCAGCCTGCTTTTGCAGAATGACGACCGCAGTGTCGGTCATGGGCTTGTTGGACCTCAGTGCGGCATTCGACACGCTTGACCACTCTATTTTGCTCAAAAGACGAGATTACTCTTTTGGAATAAGAGGTGTTGCCTTGGCATGGTTTACCTCTTATGTCTCTGATAGGTCGCAGAGCGTGCTGATAGATGGAGTTAAGTCACAACCTGCCCCCCTCCTATATGGCGTACCTCAAGGTTCTGTTTTGGGTCCCGTATTGTTCACACTATATTCTCAGCCTCTGTCTAATGTGATGACCTTACATGATTGCCAGTTTCATAAATATGCAGATGATACAGAAATTTCGGCAAATGCAACACCTCAAAAATTTTCAGACGCCACACGCACACTAGCAGATTGCACGCGCAGTGTCTTTCAGTGGATGGACAGCAACAAACTCAAATTAAATACAGACAAGACAGAAGTTATGGCAGTTGGTTCACCATCTAGTCTTATGCGGGTGTCGGAGAGTTCTGTGGTCTTGGGTGGCTGTGACATAGCTTTTCAGAGTTCTGTGCGGTATCTGGGTGTTCGGCTAGATCCTACTCTCTCCATGAAAGACCACATTAGTAACGTCTGCAGAGCATGCTTTCTAGAGCTGCGCCGTATTGCACACATTAAGAAATTCTTGCCTCGAGAAGCTTGTTTCAGCGACCGTCTTGTCGCGACTGGACTATTGCAACTCCTGTTTTATCGGTATAAGTGATGACCAGTTTACACGCCTGCAGCGAATTCAGAACTCTGCTGCCAGGCTCATCCTTGGAAAGAGCAAAAGGGACCATGTGACTCCCATGCTTAGGGAGCTTCATTGGTTACCTGTAAGGGCACGCTGTCAGTACAAAGTTGCGGTCTTGGCATACCGTCACTCTGAAGGCTCGCTTGCTCCATCTCTGTCAGCTGCCTTGAAAACACGCACCACAACTAGAACCCTGCGGTCTTCGAATGATAACTTACTTGTTGTACCCCATTACAACCTCAAAACCGCAGGTCGTAGATCTTTTGGTGTTGCTGCGCCCACGATCTGGAACTCTCTGCCACCAGCCGTCAGACATGCTCCCACTTTAAGTCTTCATTGAAGACACATCTCTTTAATGTATTTCTTAGCTAGTTAATATATTGTGCTTGTCTTGACGGTCGCCGTTTGTCACACTGTAGGCTACTTCATGTGCATGCCTGGCTGTTGGTTATGGTTTTTTTGTTAGTTATGTTATTGCTAGTGCCTTTTCTCCGAGTGTACTGTTAATTGCCCTGCTAGTGTGTGCCCGGACGCAAATGTGTGCCTCTACAGTGCGATAGGTATCTCTTGTAAATTTATTTGCGCTTTAGAAATGCTCATTATCATTGTTGTTGTTGTAGTAGTTGTAGTAGTTGTTATTATGTTGTTGTTATTATGTGTTGTGTGTGCATGTGTATAAATGGGCATGGTATGAAAGCGCATTGAGTCATTGCTTTGAGAAATGTGCTATATAAATGCTATTCATTATTATTATTATTATTATTATTCATTAAATTCTTTTAAGGAAGCATCAACATCTCTGTCAACCTCTGAGACAGCATTATCCAGTTTGTTCAATATAAGCTCTGAATGGATCTTATCTACAAAATCCGTAGACATCTCTTCCTTCCAAATATACTTCTGGATATGAAGTGTCTGGCGTTTTTGTTTTCGTTTAATGGTCTCATTATTAGTGATTTTAAATGACAACATCAAAGCCTGATGTTTGGACAATCATAGGAAGGAGCTTTAAGTTATCGCACCTTGACAACAGATCACGTGAAGCAATAAAGTTGTCTATAACACTACAGCCACTCGGTGAAATATAAGTGAAACTGCCAGGGAAACGTGAAGAGTTCATGCCATTCAATATTGTCAATTTAAATTCTTCACATACGCTTAACAGAAACTTGCCAAAAGAATTAAGGACAGAGTCACTTGATTGTCTAACAGTCTTCTCAGAAAATTCTGACTCGTTTTCACTGTCAACATTTTCACACATGCTAACTAAATCGTCAACAGCATCAATATCTCTAGCATTCAGGTCAGCTGTCCTGGAGTTAAGGTCACCAAATATGATAAATGGGAGGTCACCACACTCATTAATTGCTTCTAGCAAACTGTCTTCTAATAGTGACACACCATTATAGATGTCGGTCAGAGAGAGAGAGAGAGAGAGAGAGAGAGAGAGAGAGAGAGAGAGAGAGAGAGAGAGAGAGAAGAGAGAGAGAGAGATTTGGAAAGTTTCTTTTTGAGTGATTATCAAATTGTTATTCTCCTTCTTCTTTGTCGAACGCTCAGACAGCATCTATTGTCTGTCATTCGAGCGAAAATGCGTCGCACTGCCGTTTCAGCGCCGGGGGAATGGGGAAGGGGGGTGGGGGGGGGGGGGGGGGGGGAGGCAAGAGAATGGTCCAAGAAGGCAGAAAAGGGACAAGAAGAAAAATGAACAAGGTAGAAACAACTACTTTTTTTTTTTTAAGGGAATTCCTAGCACAGAATTCCAGAAGGTAGGAATGCTCTTCATACTGACAGGTCCCCGGCATCCCCACGGAGGATTAAATTGTTATAAAAAGGTGTGTAAGCTGATTGCTCTTGTTTGATATAGGTGTTTTTTCCTATGCTAATCTTAGGATGCTAATCTATCTTATTTGGTATTGATGAGTCTCTTTATTGAAATGATTATGTTTATGCTACATTTAGACTGATTTTTTTTAAATTACTGATGATGATAATTCTCTCTCAAAAGAAAGAAGGGACTGGAATTTAATGTTGGTATTGATGCGTCTTGACAATTTTATTTCAGGGCATGAATGTTGACTTATAGCATAAACTGTGATTTTAAAGGTGATGAAGATAATGGTGATATGTGTTTGGATTGTAATCACCGATAGTGATAACGCTCTTAGTCATAACTGTATTGAGGAGGATGATAACGATGACGCTCTTAGTCTATGTTATGTATCTGAACGAGTTGTATTATTAGACCATTGACAGAAGTTTTCGTCTCCTTATCACCACTCCACTTTGTACCTTTCACTTGTATTGTGGCCCAAGGCCAAAGTACAATTAAAATGTTCGGATCCCTCTCTCTCTTCCTTTCTTCTTTATTGTTTCTCACTCCATACTTTGGTTTTTTTCTACGTTCATCGGCTAGACGTCCGAGGTTCACCAATGGTGAGATTTTGCGTATGCGACCGTATTT
>CM054145.1:18122323-18142323 GCA_028751875.1 Rapana venosa
GGCCCATAGAGCCGGAGCTTATCCCGGTTTCTGTAGCGTTAAGCGAACTGATGGTTTTTCACCACCCCTGTGACAGGACGCTAGTCTGTCGCCAGATACTTCCCCAGCAGAGCTGGTACCCACTTGTACACCTGGGTGGAATGAGGAAAATAGGAGTAAAGTGTCTTTCCCAAGGACACAACACCGAGCCGAGCGGGGATCGAACCTGCGACCTCTGGATCACGAGTTGACCGCCTAAACCACTCGACCACGGTGCCTCCTATTACGTGCAGAAGTCGTGACCATTTGACAGGTATGTCTCAATATTAATTAAACAGACAAGAAGTGACAGATGTTGCAGAAGTTGTAGCGGAAATGCCATAATACCGACAGGCTGTTATGATTACTTTTTTTTCATGCAAAAGTTGCACAGAATGCTCTATAGGGGAAAAAAAACCCTCACACTTATCAGTCTGGGGGTAGTAGAGTACTATTTCAATTGTGATTATTGTAAGATTGTTTCTAAGCAGTTTCAAGCATTCGCTGTGAAAAAGAATAAAGGCTAAAGTAATTGTATTCTTACAAACGTGGCAGATTTAAAAAGAAAAAAAAAGAAACTGAATATATTAAGTTCAACTCTGTAGATAAGACATGGTATATTCATACGATTATATACAGCAGAGGTTTCTATAAGAATTTAAACATTGTTAGAACTTCCTGTTTGGGTTGCAAACGCTGTTTTGTTTTTTTTTCTCGGAGAAGTGTGTGTGTGTGTGTGTGTGTGTGTGTGTGTGTGTGTGTGTGTGTGTGTGTGTGGTGTGTGTGCGTGCGTGCATGCGTGTGTGTGTGCGTGTGCGTGTGTGTGTGTGTTCTGGGGGGGGGGGGGGTAAGGAAAGAACAAGATTTCATGACATAAATCTATCACTGCTCGCGAATAGCCAGATTTTCTCTCTGCTTGGAAGCCCTTGTGTGTTAAGTACACAAGCGTGATAGATAGATAGATAGATAGATAGATAGATAGATAGATAGATAGATAGATAGATAGATAGATAGATATAGATGGATAGATAGATAGACAGATAGATAGATAGATGGATAGACAGACAGACAGACAGACAGACAGATAACTTTCTGACTGGATCTTTTAACACGGTTTTCATTTATGAAATGCATATCCACATATCCTTAATCTGCCGTGAAAAGCGTTCCAGCTGAAAGCATTTGCGAAAGAACGTTACTTGCGTAATGTAAGCTGTAGTGTACAGTGTGAGGTTTCATGTGTTTTGTTGTGTGATCTCCTGTTATGTAATATAGTGTGTTGTGATCTACTCTATCGCTCTGTGTGTGTGTGTGTGTGTGTGTGTGTGTGTGTGTGTGTGTGTGTGTTTGACAGAGAGAGAGGAGAGGAGAGAGAGAGAGAGAGAGAGGAGAGAGAGAGAGCTCTGAAATGTTTTAATGTACTTTGGCCATGGGCCACAATACAAACAACAAAAATAAAGAGGGTGGGTGGTGGGGTGGGGTGACACTCATATCATAGTAACTGTTAACGTGTACAGATACAAATTGTTGTGTACAATAAGCAGCATTATTATCATAATTGACCCAGTTGTCATCTACATCATCTCATCATAATGGCTGTTATAATGAAAATAACAAGAGATTTATATACACATGCATGCACTCGCGCGCGCACGCACACACACACACACATACGCACGAACGCACGCACACACGCATGCGCATTTACAGCCACCCACAAACAAACACTCAGACATACACACTCGCGTACACAAACACGCACGCACACACCCACACATACACACACACCCTCACAACACACACACACACACACACACACACACACACACACACACACCACACACACACACATACACACACATGCACGCACACACATATATAATCTTTGAGCATAGACTCATACCTCACTTCGGTTATCACATGTGAAAACATTGTGCATTTCCTTCATATACCTGGCCTTAAGTGATAACATTTTTTTCTTTTCGTTTTCTTTTTTTAAAACTGTAACGCACATCAAACAATAGATTTTTTTTAAACAAATAAGCATCTTTCAAACAGCAACACACCAAGCTATCTTGCCAATATTATAAACAAAACCCATTCATGTTGAAAAGAAATTACAATACAATCAAATGCTTTTTTCTTAGGTTAATTGAATGGAAAATATACCTGGACAGTTTATGCATTTCATTATCAGTTGTGATCTGTAGCAATCGGTGGATCGGGGTTCTAAGAAAGTCCTTCAGGAATTTGTCCCGTAAATGGGAATATGTAGGGCAAATAAAAAGAAAATGCTGCTCATCTTCCCTTGCTGTCCTGCAAAATGGACAAGCTTTCTTCTGTATTAAACTACTGAAACGGTGTGCATTTGCATTCAATGGGAGGGCATTAAATCTTAATTGCGATATAGCAACCCTAAAACAATACGTATCAACATTGCAAATATATTTATCTTTTTCAAAGATTATTTTAAAGGACCGATAACATTCATACCTTTCACGATCTCTTATTGTGCCTGTCCATTCTTGAATGAAAAAATCAATGAGTCTTTGTTTAAATAATTTCAAAAACATTTTAACATCACCTACTCCTTGCTGTAACCAAACAAAATTAAATCCTGCCTCACATAAAATTTCTCTTATTTTGGACACCCAGCAATATTTTCCATTTCTGTCCATTTCAAACAACATTTGGTATGCTTTATATGGCAATCTTTCAGTACTCATATGCAGTAATTTAAACCAATATCTTAGAACAGAGACAAAAGAATTCACATATAGAGGGTATCGTCCCAAATCGCCATAAACCATTCTATTTGGGGTTTTAACTGGGACACCTAGGAACCGTTTGCATGCCATCATATGAACTTTTTCTACCTGATCTAATTTTGATAGCCCCCATATTTCTGATGAATAGAGCAAGATAGGCTGCATTTTTGCATCAAAAATCTTAAAGAAAGTATTTGCAGTCATTTCTTTATACTTTTGGAAAGCTCTGTTTAATTGTACAACTGCTTTTTTACCCTTAGTTACTAAGTTCTTAGTGCCTCTCTTCATACTAATCATTGTTATAAACTGAAACCCTAAATAACAGTAACTATTGACCACCTCTAGCTTTTTATCATTGATATACCATTGTTCATGTCGACCTAAATATCCCCCCTTTCTGAATACCATTACTTTTGTTTTGTCAGTGTTTACATTTAGTTTCATTTCATTACAACACTTGTATAATACATTAAGCTGATTTTGCAGGTCACCTGCAGTTGTTGACAATAAGACTACATCATCAGCAAAAAGTAGGATAAACACTTCCATTTGACCTGGTAAAAGTTGGATACCATGCTTCCCCCTAGCATCTATGTAGTTAGCTAACTGATTTATATAGACAGAGAATAATGTAGGGGACAGTACACAACCTTGTCTGACCCCAACTGGGCATTCAAAGAATTCTGTCAGTTCACGATTTACACGCACACATGAAAGCAACGAAGAGTACATAGATTTCAAAGATGCTAAAAACTTTCCGTTTACACCCTGGTTTTTCATACAATTTAGGAGTTTATCATGATGGACAGAATCGAATGCTTTTTTGAAATCTACAAAAGCAACGTATAGCTTCTTACCTTTCTTTAGCATACATTTTTGCACAATTGCATATAAATTATATATTTGATCAATCGTGGAGTAACCCCTACGGAAACCTGCCTGACTCTCAGAAATCATTTCATTATCTTCCAACCAGCTGTATAACCTTGTATTTAACACTGTGGTGTAACACTTTGATATTATACTCAGTAAAGATACTCCTCTGTAATTGTCTGTTTTTTCAGGATCTCCTTTTTTATATATTGGTATGATTATAGCTTTAGACCATTCCGATGGATATACACCTGAGGTAAAGACAGCATTAAAAAGTTTTACCAGGAACCCTAACACACTTTTACCCCCATTTTTTAACATTTCACCTGACACCTCATCCATCCCACTTGCCTTTCTTAACTTGAGTTTTGCAATTGCATGAACTACCTCTTCTTCAGATATATCTTTGTTCAAAAAATGATCTACATCATTCAAACATCAACATTGATATAGCTTTCAACAGTTTCCTGGTTATTGCAAAAAAAAACTTCTTTAAAATAGTTAAACCAATCATCATTGCTAATGTTGTTGTAAATTATTTCCCAATTGCCATAACCCATCCTTTTAACTTCTTTCCAAAAATGACAAGAATTTTTAATGTTTTCTGCTAAAAGTTCTGTTTTCTTTTTCCTGTAGCTTTGTTTTTTGCTTTTAATAACTGTTTATACTCTTCTTTTTTCTAAGAAAATCAGCCTGTCCTCTTCATTTCTGGTCACCCTAAAGCGATTTAATTTTGATCTACTTTCTTTTTTTGCGATTTCACATTCCTTGTCGAACCATTCAGACTTTATGGTCTTGTGCATGGTACTTTTCTAGACATGCAAGTGCCTGCCTCTTTCAAGCATTTAACAAAGATTTCCAGAGCAGTTTCTATATTGTTTTCCAAAGCATTTGTGGCGACTGTAAGTTTCTCTTGAATGTCTTTGCTATTTAGTGTATTTACAAAGTCATTTTTCTTGGCTTCATCCCACACTACTTTCTGGCAGATAGTTTTGGTCGATTTCTGTTGTAGTGTTCTTTCTGTACTGCTGCTATTAGTTTCCATCTCCATACAAACTGGCAGATGGTCAGATTCTGTTACGTTTTCAACCAGCAAAGATAGAATTCTGACGGAACTCATTAAACCCAGAGATGCAATGAAATAATCTATCACACTCGAACCTGAAGGTGCTATAAATGTATAGCTATCATCAAAGCCTGGGTCACAGAGACCATTTAATATGACACAGTCAAACATGTTACAGATCTCGATCAGCTGATTACCAAAAACATTTGTGTGCATATCATGTGAAATTCTGGGAAATTTTCCACTAGGATAAAGATGTAGATTCTGAAAGTTATCATAATCATCATCTAAACTGTAATTGTCACAAGCTGTTCGTGCATTGAAATCGCCCATTATCAGTAATCCAAAGTCATCATATGCATTCTGAAGATCTAATATACACTGCTCCAAAAATTCTAAGCCATAAATATCTTGTCTTGTTTTCCAAAATGTAGAATCAGAAGGAGGAATATACATACAAATTAACATAGTGTCATTAATGGTGCCAAGTAAATTCTTGTGTAGTTTTATAACCACAGTGTTTTCTATCTCAACTTGAACTTTTTCAAACACATGAAATAAATTTCTTTTTAACCATGACAATTACCCCACCAGAGTATCTCCCCTGATGAGATAACTTTTTGGCTTTAGATGTAAAAATAGAATAATCATGAAAAATAGAAGACTCAAATTCAATCCCAATAAAAGTTTCTGTTAAACAAATAATGTCATATTCAAGAAGAAAATTTATAAACTCTTTATTTTCCAGTTTGGGCAAAAGTCCATGCACATTATAGTTAAGAAAACGTATATGCAGCTTTTGTACATTATGATTGGGTGTTGCCATCCTTAGAGTGCTAGACTTGTGATTAACTGGATTACTGTCACAAGCTGTGGCCTGGCCTATTTAGTGCCACTGGAGGCAACATCGCCTTTATACTTTGCCACTACATGCGTGCTTGGGTCTTTATCTTTCGAGATACAACGAAAATGTTGTTTGCTGAAAGAGTCAGTAATACTGGACTGACTACTAGACCTTTCTGGTATTTTTCGTCCTCTTTGTCTAGGGACACTTGGAGTTGTGTCTCGTCGTGGCCGTAAGCCCTGTTTTGTGGACCTAGATGGTCTTTCCTGTCTTCTGGTTAGTTTGGGTCTGGTGTTTTTGTTACTTGTGTCAGTAGAGTCCTTGCTGCATAGGCCCATGAGTACATCACCACTAGGCATGAGCTCTTCACTAAGTACACGGTCACTAGTACGAACTCCACTCGGTTCAGTAATGTCTGTACTTTCTGTTTGGTTTTCGTTGCATGAATCGTCAACTATCTTGTCATCAGTTGATTCTCTACAAGGATTTTTTTTTTCCAGTCCATCCTCTGCTCTGTTATTGTCAGGTATAATGTCTTCGTCAGTCCCTTTATGCTGTTCACGTGTTCCCCTGCTGATTGTGTCATCATCACCTTCTTTGTCAGACATGTCAATACTGTTCTCATAGTTAACAGGTGTGTCTTCTTCGTTGTCTTCTACTGTATTTGAATCCTCTTTGTCACTGTCTTCTTTATTGCCCTCTGCTACATCAGGATTGTCCCGGTCACTGTCTTCAGGTTTGTCTACTGCAGTCCTTTGTCCTGTCCTCTGTCTTGTCATATGCACATCTTCACTAGAAAGATTATGTGTCCCACCAGGCCTTCTGTTTCTCTCAGGCTTGTCCCTTTCATGGTCCCTGGCATCACATTCTATGACTGTGCCTGCATTGTGCTTCCTGTTTTGCTGTTGACTGTAGGAGCACACATCAGATTTGCAGCTTTGACCTGGAGATACTGGAGATCTTCTGCTCCCATCTTTCACAAAGACAATTCTTTTGCTGAGCTGGGTCATTCCCCCCTGTTTCGCTGCTTCACTGTAGGAGTATGGTCCTGGGCTGACTGGAGTACCACCTTCCTCCATTCTTTTTGCTTGGTCAGCAGGGATTTCTCTGCACTCTTTGCACATTGTCCCTCCTGCCACTGTAGTGGAAGCTAGCAGGCTGACCTCTGTTTCCTGCCTGGACACCCTGATGTGGCTGTGGTGACACGCTCCTTTGGGATTGCCCCAGACATGACCTGGGATGATTGTCATGCCTAAACTCTTCCTGGTGGCGTGAATAAAACCTGCCTTGTGTCTTCCACTTCTCATACTTCTCATACTGGCCGCTGTTCAAAGAAACTGCATCTGTTTTGCCAGTGACTCTGGTTTGTCTGCCATTACGAACCCGGGGCCAGTGTTCTTCTTGGGTATGAGGTGGTTTGCTGAAGTGTTTTCTTCCATCATGGAATGGTGGAGATGGTTGCTTATCTCTGACATGCAGATTGCCATGGCGATAGAAGGCAATTTGTCCCTGACCCCAATGCCAGTCTACAGTTTCTCGCTGGTGTACAGTTAGGTCAGAGGATACTTTGATGCCACTCACTCTTAGGTCATCTCGAAGCTTCCGATCTCCCAATATGGCCATCTTGTCTGACCATCTGCAGAAGTGGACGATGATGGGCCGTGGTTCTCCTCTCCAAGAGCGTGGTCTAAATTCTATATGCTCTCGATATGTCTTTTTGTTGCCAGTTCATGTGGGGGACATGATCATTGAGAATGTCAATAACATACTTTGCAGTCATGTATTCAGTTTCACCATCAAGTTCTTGCACATTGATGAACTTCACATTACATGCTTTGGTAGCTTGTTCTGTGGATTCCACTTGTCTCTCTACAGCTTCAAGTCTGTCAAGAATGAGCTCTCTGTCCTCCCGTATTTCTTGAATGTCTTTTTTCTGTTGTATGATGTATTCCTTCAATGTATGAATTTCTTCAAAGAAGCTTGAGATTCTGGTATCCAGGTTTTGGAATTTTTCATCAATACTACTTTTTATGCCATTTGTGTGCATGAGGATTCCCTGTTGAATCTGTGTAAAGCGCCAGTCCAGCATTTGCATTAAACTTGCTGGGGGTGGTACAAATTCATGCTGAGACATTTCTTTTTCCACTTACAATACCTGTATCAAATAACTTGGGTATCTCCCTCTTACAATACTTTCTCCACTGGCTTGGTTTTCTTCCACTTACAATACCTGTGCCAAGTGACACATGCACAAAATGCATGTGTGGAGCAAAAGGTCAGAAGGGGAAAAACTCTTGAGAACAGATTGTTACAGAGTGCTGTCCCTGGTTTGGAAGCAGGCCTGCTCTAGTTGACATCGAACTGCACGTGCAACACACATATGGTGCCATGATACAGGGGTCTAATTTCTGGGCAGATTTTACTTTCATTCACAATTCATGTCCTTCTTTAAATCATAGTAATTAATAAAATGTTAATTTCTTCTTAATCACTGAACTTTTCAGTAATCAGATACCACCATCAGCTGCACACATCACATAACTACACTACTGCCAAAAATCTCCACATTTGAAGAAGAACAGTCTGTTTTTTTCGGCATTTCAGAGGAGCAGTCTGAACACATCCGCCTTTGAAAAGTTCCGAGACAGCCCCCCCCCCCCCCCCCCCCCCCCCAGAGAGAGAGAGAGAGAATGCGAAAGTTGTATTCAATATAGGCATTGGCTTGTGTGCGTGCGTGCGTGCGTGTGTGTGTGTGTGTACGAGAGAGAGAGCTTCGATTGTATGAGTAAAAAGAGAAAAAAATGATAGTCTTGAAATCTTGTCAAAGATTCGAAAAAATCCATATAAGATTAAACAATATACATCTTTAAGGAAAGCATTTAAGGACTATTTGATCATGCCTTTGGCCTGACCTGACTGAGTTTCGGCTCCTGGTTGAGCACTCTTAAAAGGTTTCAGTGCTGATTGAAATCTTACCTTCTGTGGAACCTTAAAGCAGGGGACTTTTCATAATTTAGATGTATCTTTTGCGGCTTTAGGAACAGGTAGCTATATTTTTTAGGATAACGACCACTGCATCAAAAGATGAAAATATAAAAAGGGAAGAACAATATACATTTAATAATTATTGTAAAAAGTGAACACATCGAATAAAATTGACAACTAGTGAATCTTTGTGCCTTATGCTCGGGGATCCTTTTTTTTTATTAATTTAAAAATAAAAGGATGCAGATGAGATCATAAAGCTTGTACCCACAATGGGCCAGTCTTTGGTGTATAATGATATATATGTTTATTCAAAGATTTTTTTTATTTTAAACTGATTCTTTGATAAATCATTTCCGTAATAATGACGGAGTTGTAAATGACTTCCTGCACTCGCTTTCTTATGTAGTTTTCTCACAAAAGTATAAGCAAGCTTCCATATTTTCTTTTATAAACACAGCATTTTTGGCAACAGTCTGTAAGATACTGCAAAAATGGAAACGTTTGGTATACATTTATCAAACTTCCATTTACAATATACAAGGTTTTCTTTCCACTATTAAAGAAAAAACTGAATCCAGTTTTGCTTTTTCTTTTTATTTCCGTCAAACAAAACAAGAAAATTATGATCTCTTCAGTAATATCAATATTTATACCTATTTTTCAGTATGTGTACCGAATTCTCCCAGAACGGTGTGATGATTATGAACACACTTTCAAAATGTGTTATCTATACTTTGTTTTGCAATGAAGCCTAAATACTATTTTCATCTAGTTTCCATTTCTTTAAGCAATGTATTTGTTCCAATAATTTGATATTATGCTACGCTGTTGAAACTATTTTCATTTGTTTTTGTTTTTTGCATTTAATGAGTTTTCAGAACCCTTTTTCTCTGCATTGTTGTTATTAGCCCATCTTTACCAACAGAAATATAAGACTCAGCACCAAAATCAACACTCTGAAAGCCTACATATGGTCCATCCTTCTGTACGGATGTGAATGCTGGACGCTGACAAAAGACCTCGAAAGAAGACTTGAAGCAGCAGAAATGTGGCATATCAGAAGAATTATGAGAATATCATGGACTGAAAAGAAGTCAAACGAAGAAGTAATGGAAATGGCCGGGTACAAAAGATCCCTACTCAAAACCATCAGAAAAAGACAACTACCATTTTTGGGGCACATAAACAGAGCTGATGGAATAGAAAAGCAAATATTGTGTGGAAAGATTCGTGGTACCAAAGACAGAGGAAGACAACGCACAAAATACACAGACAGTCTGAATAGCTACGCAACGAGGAAAGAATCCCCCAACAATGAACTCATCAGAACTTACAACAGAGAGGAATGGAAGGCCATGATCGCCGATGTCTGCAACAGACCTGGCACATGAAGAAGAAGAAGTTGTTATTAGTTTGTTTGCTTGTTTGAAAACCATTTAGTGCATTTGTTTAGAAGCTCTTTACCCTTACACTATCTTAAAAGTTCATATGATTTTTTCGTTCTTTCACTCACAGAATGTATTACTTTTGAAGCTTTATTACTATTAGGTATTGATTTTTGTTTGCTGCATATATTTTTGAATGGTAATAAGTATCTATTAGAGATTTAATATTTTCCGTTGAATTCATGTAAAGTCAGAAATTTTCCATCTCTAGCTAAGAAATGTGTTACACAAAAACCACTTTATTGTATCCACTTTTTTCACTGCATGGTGTTAATACCTGTTTTCATTTTGTCGTTACATAGTGCTGGTTCTGCTAGACGCTCGTTGCAACAAAAGATTGTAAGTCTGAAATCACATCATCACTTGCACTAAAAGATACTTAACGATAACCAGTTATATAAAAATGGATATAATTCATGACAGATACTTATCCATTCATGACTTGTTCTCTTGAATTTTCTAATCCTTGTCAGTTTGAAAGCGTTGATACATTTCTTAATATCTGGGATGTTCACACACGGATTCTGTACACCTTTTAGGGTTGTCTTTTGCCTTTTTCTGTCTTTTTGCCATTCCCAACGAACACATTTTTTGAAAACTATTTATGACATCGTCTGGGGAATCTGGGAGAAGAATCTCTCTCTCTCTCTCTCTCTCTCTCTCTCTCTCTCTCTTCTTCTCTCTCTCTCTCTCTCTCTCTAATGATGAAAGTTGCCACTTTTGTCCACAAAGCACTTAACATCAGAAAACAGAGCTTACTGTTGTAATTACGGAATATCGGGTTTCGTTTAATGTTGTAATTACGGAATGTTATGCTTTGTTGAACGGTGTGATTACGGAATGTCATGTTGTTTAACGCTGTGATTACATAACAACATGTTTTGTTTAATGTTGTAATTACGAAATGTTATGTTCATCCTGCTTGTAAAGGGCCAAGGCCTATACATTAAATCATTCCGAGTTCCTATTTCTCTCCCTCTCTCTTTTTAAAATTTTTTTTGAAGGGGAGAAGAATCTAAAGTGGGTCAATTTTGATAATATTGACAACTACTCTTCCTGCAGGAGTCATGTTTCTCTTAATGAAAATATTGATAAGAAATTTTATTTCAGATAGTTCTTTTTTTTTCTTTGTCAGTGCTTTGAATCTCGCGTAAACCATATGCCAAACATCGTAGCTTTTTTAGGATTCCTTTTAAAATGTAAGTGTGTATCTAAATTTCGTTGCTTCCTAACCAGATCGTTTGTATTTTTTCTGCATTCACCAACAGTCCTGAGATATTCTAAAATTTTAAAACTAGAATGATAGACATAACAACGGAATCTTTATCTCCGTTGATCAGTAATTGTATATCATCTGAGTATTTAGAAGTGATGCCTTCTTTGTTGTTTTTCCCAATAACCTGTCTTCTTAAATCATTATTGCTTAGACTTTTGCGCATAATACAAACAGGTATGGAGAGAGTGGATCATCTTGTCTATAGCCTCTACCTATAGAAAAATAGTTTATAGTTTGACCATTAACTATAACTATGATTCACTGTCGTTATGTGTTTTAATCCTGGCTCAAAAGCTTCTAAAACCTGAAACATAAATTTCCAATTGATAAAGTCAAACTATGTATAGAAATATTGAAAAAAAGATACAATCCAAGTTGTGTCTAGGTATTGAGATAACTAACTGATTTTCAATAATGTCTCCCAAGTATCTGTTCGAAATCAAGGCTATTTGATTATCACTGATTGGGTTTGGAAGACCCTTAATTCTGTTTGCGATACATACAAACCTGGCTTTATATATGATGTGAGTAGTGAGATACTACGTCCACACATTTGAGAAAAATACAATTATTTTCTAAGCTTTTCCTGCTTTGGTAAGCAAACCACTACTCCTTTGTTGTACCCCTGAAAGTTTACTATCTCTATGTGCTTAGGGCTTAGTTTAGTGATCATACCACAAAAGGGTCAAGTTTTCCCAAAAAGAATCTGAAAAAGTCCAGTCTAAATCCATTAGTGCCCATATTTTTTTAAATCCTTTTTCATATTCGTAATGCTTAATCAAATCATTTATTTCACATGTTTTTGAAGACTTACTTTCATAATCATGATCTTGTTTTTAATACAATGTATGCATTTCTTCCTTTATTTTATAGTTTATGAATACCAGTACTACTACTCTGATTTACAAATCTATTCATATTTCTACTGATAGAATATCTTTTTTCCCCCAAGCTGCAGATGTATTTGGTTGGCTTTTCCCCCTCAGCAATCAAGTTTGACCTTAACCTCAGTGCATGAGTAACTCCTTGTTTCCGCTTTTCTTCAAATGTGATGAGGTCCTGGTTTCTTTTTTTTCCTTCTTTTTTTTAAAATTTACTTTTTTTTTTTTTTTTTTTTACTAATGTGATATATTCTTCATTTTTATTTTCCCTTTATATCCAGTTTGTCAACTTCCTTTTCTAAATATTCTTCTTTTTCTTTTGAGTTTTAATTTCTAGTTGTTGTATGATATAGTTTTAGTTCTTATCCTCAATAGTAGAAACTCTTAACTTAATAATGTGTTTCTTTTAGTAAAGAGCAGTTAAATTTTCAGAAAGTGTTACGTTCTGTCTTCTCCAAATTCTAATTTCATGGAATGATCTGATCGTTACCCTGGAACTTTATCTACTTCAAAACACCATAAAAAAAATATACACTGACAAAAGGAAAAAAACACCAAGCTACTCTAAGAGTAAAGTTGCCTTCTATTAGTTTTTGTCAGCTTGCATGCGCGCGTGCATGCGTGCGTGTGTGTGTGTGAACCTTTTTCAGATCAGGAAGAATATCACAAAAGAAAGGAGAGAAAAGAGTTTTCGTTGAGTCATGGCATACCATACATCACTTTAGATGAAAATGCTCTGTCATAATTATTTAAAAGACTCTCTAACCCTATTCCTCTCTCCGTCTCTGTCTCTGTCTCACCCCCTTCTTTATCTCTTTCTTTGTGCGACTCAACATGCAGACAGTGCAGTCTGTTTATCTGGCAACAGAACTGTTAGTAATCAGGCGATCTACATTAGTATGAGTCGACTAGATCCTAGGATCCCGTTTCTTTGTGGACGTTGCCAAAAGCCTTACCTGGAAAATAAACAACAAAACAAGCCACTTTTATGGTAACCTTCTCTTTAACAAGGTCGTGTCAGCTCTTGTGTGTGTGTGTGTGTGTGTGTGTGTGTGTGTGATGTGTGTGTGTGTGTGTGTGTGTGTGTGTGTGTGTGTGTGTGTGTGTGTGTGTGTGTGTGTGTGTGTGACTCAACATTCAGACAGTGTAGTGTGTTTATCTGGCAACATAACTTCAGAAATCAGGCGATCTGATCTACGTTAGTATGAGTCGACTAGATCCTAACATCCTGTTTCTTTGTGGATATTGCCAAAAGCCTCACACAGCATAAAAGCGAGAATGTGTTATTTCGTTGTGTGTAGAAATTTAACCACGCAAGAATATACCTCCAAACTACAGAGCGAAATGAAATTTAAAAAACAAACCAAACCACCACCAACCAAACAAAAGAATTTTTTTTTGTCTTTCAGCTGAATCATTTTATATTGTATCATAGAAAGCTGAACACCTTCAATGTAAAAATAAACAAACAAAAACAACAACTGTGCAAACATAATAATAAAACGTCCGAGGTCATTTCAAAACTCTATTTCCTAAACTTAGAGACTGGCAAGAAATTCTGATAACATTTGGTTTCAATAGAGCTGTATTCGGAAAACACAACTACTAGATCTATACTTTATTGAGAACAACAAGAAGCTAGTAGCTTATGGAGTGAGGAGTGCTCGAGGTAGCCTGCATTCTGACTTTGTGAATGATGTCTTCACACCACACCAGTGTGCATGTATTTTTAAAAAAATATTTGTCATCCATTCCTACCAGCACCAATGGCCTTCTCTTTTAATGTGCGCACAAGACGTTCTGCATGCGTTCGCACACGGGTCTCTCGGTTTATAGTCTCATCCGAAGGACTTTCGGGGAAGTGGACATCAGTACTGATGTTAACTCTGTGGAGAAAATACCCCTGAAAGGGAGGGTGGGGGTGTCGGTGATGGCTCGAACCTGGGCTTGATCTAAGGCTGTCAAATCGCAAGGACAGTGCCCTAACCACTAGGCTATCCCCCCTCCCTCATTTTCAGTCAAAGAGTGATGATCATTTTAGCTTCTTGTTGAAGTCATAATTATAAAAGATAACACATTTATTAGCTACTTTTTTTAACTTCTTAACTGTTAACGTTAGTCATATTATTTAGCTCTCTCCTTTTCCGCCTATTGTCGACCCCCCCCCCCCCCCCCCCCCTTCTCTCTCTCTCTTTCTCCATTAATAGAAAAGGAAAACACACACACAATGGTCATTCTCAAATCGTACCAGTGACCCACTCTTTCACCTTAAAAAAAAAATTTACATTCTGTGATAATCATTGCAGTTGAAAAAGAGTATTTGATAAAAGAGATTTGATCTTGTTTCTGCCTTGTTCCTGTACTTCCTATCACCTCCTTCTGGTCTATTTTCTGCCCAAGGCTTAAAAGATTTTTTTTTAAATTCTCTCCCATGCAGAAGTCGGATGCGCTGGGCCTGACTTGTAAGAAATGCAAGACAAGTCGTAGTTTTTGATTGCTTAAAATGCAAGATAACTCGTCCTTTTATGTCAGTTACCGTCATAGCGTGAATTTTTAATATTTTGGTATTTAGAATAGTGCATTAGACAGACATACTGCAGAATCATGCAAATCTTGGAGATGATATGTCTAAAACACCCCATTTTCTCATCATTTTAAAGAGTGCCTTCACAACCGAGTTATGGATGGCATGAACGTAAATTATCAGCCACTATCGTCACCTTTACATACCGATGTGAAGACTGTGCATTGAAAATAGAGATTTGCTTCTTACATGTTTGAAACATTTAGCCAGACACTTTTTGCAGGCTACCAATTTCAGTTTCCAAATTATCATTTGTTTATTCAATATGGTAATGTAATGAGAGGAAACGAGGCTTAAACACACCTATGACTTGAAACAATGCAATAGTTTTTTCGTTCCTAGGCTAGAGTTTCACAGGCGGTGAGAGTTTTGTGCATGCAACCGATTTAACCTACCATTAAGGTAGCCGCATCCTGACTTCGGGGATGCCTAATCATAAAACCAGTGTGCACGCGTTTTGTTATATAATTATGTAATATTGTCATCCGTTCCCACCGGCACAAAGGGCCTACTCTTTTGAAATGCAGAACAAGTTTTAACATGTGCGCAAGATGTTCTGCGTGCGTTCATACACGGGACCTCGGTTTATAGTCTCATTCGAAGGACTTTTGCGGAGTGAGTCAGTACAGATGTTAACTCCAGGGGGAAAATCCCCTTAAGCGTCTCCGTGGTGGCTCGAACCCGGGCCGTGAAATCCTGAGCGCAACGTTCTAACCTTTAGGCTGTCCTGTCCCCAAACACTGCAAATAACTTATCAGATAACACTGCAGTAAAGTGCCAGTCCTACGTGAATATTAAAGTACGGATGTTTCAATTATATTCAATGATGTTTCTTTTAATGTAAAGCTTACCAGTATAGTGTCATGTTCTCCAGGGTGGCTTTCGAAGACAGTGACATTTTGAAACGAGGCGTCACAAGCACAGCACAGCACAACGCAGAGCAAGTCTTTCATTGTTTTCAACCTGCAAAGCCAAAGAGGGTTTTCCCCCATTTCAAATCCCAATAAAACTTCAGTGAAGACTACAATGCATGCAAAAAGTGATCAGTAGCTTGAAAGTAACCAACTTTTTTGTTAACAGTCAACTATTACCCAGTCAACTATTACCTATGGGACAAGTTATCTCTAAAGTCTGAAAAATATTTTGGCTCTGGCAGTTTCGGGACACAACCAAGTGATTTTTTCTAAGCACTAAGCAACTTTGTGCCGTCAGATAATCCATGAACTTGAGTTCCATAGTGTAAGATACCAAAGCAAGATTCGTTTATTGAAGTCCAATCCAAGTTTATTGAATTGTCTATCACAAAAACATGTCTGTAAGTTTTAGGCTTTCCAAGCAAGTATCATCGTAAGTGGACTTTTAGTCCATTCACGTCGATATATCAGCCACATAGCAAATGCTTCGCTAACTGCAGTCTGATGTGCTAAGGAAGCCTCGGAGATCAGTTGGGAGTATTTTCCAGCCATTCATATCACTAGCCAAAACTGGCCCACAAATTCTGTCATTAATGCCTCTCCACCTCTTTTTATTTGTTTCAAACAGTAGTTATGATGTAAATATCTAATTGTTTCTTTTCTGTGTGTTTCAGGTGGTGAGACACTGGTTATGCAACTCATTCTTATCTGACTTCAGTTGCATTTTTCTCCCTACGGAAATAGATATATGAACAAGGAGCTTTCTAACTTTGTTGATCATTGGGTTTGACTTGAAAACCAACGAAAGATTTTGTGTATGATTTGAATATATAGGCTATAGACTGTGTTTGTATAGACTGTGTTTGTGGACCAACCACGAGGACACAAGACAGCAACAAATTAAAAGACAGAACAAAAAATATTTTAAGCACATTTTGGCCTTGCTAGAAAATATGGTACTTTTTGGATTATGGTGAACCCGGAGGTAAATGGAATTTTGTTTGACTCTTCTTTTTGTCAAGAGAGCCAACGGTTTGCTTCATTCAACCATTTTACCAACCCCCCTGACTTCGTCTGCCGACTAGCTGCAGATGGCTTTTTTGTTAAGGATGGACTGATACGATGCTTCGCATGTGGTCAACAAAACCCTGGACATGACCCTTTGTGTGCTCGTAGAAACGAAACATCTCCTTTTCATTTTGTATTTCCTGCTCAATATCCACTGGCAGCCATTGTAGGCCTTAATGTAAACATGAGAAATCCCATCATCAGAGAAGATTGTTGACCAGCTTAAACGTACAGAAATCTACCCATATACTGCTTTCTCTGAAGTTGCTCCATATCATCACGTCTTTCTCAAGTGGAACTTTAACTTTTATAAAGAATAACGGTGGGAAAGACTGCGGTCCATCT
Organism: Rapana venosa; assembly: GCA_028751875.1. Classification (NCBI taxonomy): domain Eukaryota; kingdom Metazoa; phylum Mollusca; class Gastropoda; order Neogastropoda; family Muricidae; genus Rapana; species Rapana venosa. The sequence continues at coordinate 18,139,394 of CM054145.1, forward strand.
TAAGAGCACATATCAGCCAGAAACTGTTGCACTCGTGGATTTTCGTGTACAATTATGGCGCAAGGCTGGAAAACTAGGATGGCTTTTTTTTTTATAACCTTCATGCTTTGCCGGGCCTACCGCGCTGCTCCGGCGCCTGATGAACTGGACACTTCTTTTGCAGGTACTGTTTATTTGATTTCCTGTCACACAGTACAAAGAAGATCTTTGTGTCTGCTTCTCACTGCCTGTTACTGTTTCTGTCTCTCTTTGTCTCTCTGTTATTAAATGGATGTCTGTGTAGGCCTACATTTATTGCTTCTTTGATTTGTATACTTTACGGGGGAGGGGGGGGGGGGGGGGGCTAAGGCTTTGTCATATAAAATGTGCTTGTCTTTCTAACTTTCTAAGAGATACAAATGATTGTCAACATCACCATCATCTTCTCTCTCTCATTACTTTTTATGTTATATACTTTAAATACATTTGGATGATATGGTAGATTTCTTTTCTTCTTCATTCATAGATTATTTTTTGGTATGTAGTTTGCTTGCTGTCGTTGTTGCTATTTTTTTTGTGCCCGAAGGGCTGGTTGTAAAAAAGTATCTTTGCTTATGCCATTATCCTCTATAAATAAAATTCATTCATTCATCACCATCATCATAATCCCCTGTCTGGTCTCTTTTTAAGGTCAGTAAGCTGTGGGACGGGATAGCTTAGTGGTCGGAGCACTCGCTTCCCCCAGCCAAGTTAAGCAGCGTCGAGAGTGGTTACCAGTTGGATGGGTGACCGTTTGCGCGCCTTGGCTTCAGTACAGTTCCCCCAGCTGTAAATGGGTACCTGCCCTCTTTAGGGTCAGGGAAGGTAAAGCAGCGAGGGAGAGGAGATGGGCGCCGCCCTCAATATGCTGGCCCTAGAGAAGTGAGGTCTCTGACGCCTCGCCCCCCTACTACCTTATAGGTTATGGGGCTCCTTTACCTTTACCTTTTAAGCTGTTGTTCCATACCAAATTTGAGAGCTTGGCAAACACTGTTAACACTTGGCCAGTCTGTTTGCTAATTTAGACCTTATAGAACGTGAAAAAAGGAGAAAAAGGAGAGATGATGAGAAAAGAAACCTTATCAATAATTATATGGTTTAGCTGTATAAGTTTAGAAGTATAAAAGTATGAGATGTTTTATCTTCACCTATCCCATAGTCTTGTAGACTGTTTGGGCACCAATGAAGATTTTGCAACCAGCTTCCTCCATCCTTGCCATTTTCTGCTTTCTGCAGGTTATGTCGTCCCACTCAAGACCATTCCACTCTCTGATGTTGTTTTCCCATCGTGTTCTCTGTCTGCCTCTTCCTCTCCATCCTTGTCCTTTTCCTTGTAGGACAATGTTGGCCAGTCCAGATGTTCATGTGATGCACAGCTGTCAGTTTCCCCCACTTTTGGCTACTCTCAGCTGCTATCCATTCCGTCCCAGCTGGTGCTTACTAAGGCAGCAACTGACCACACTTGTACTTGGTAAAAGGAAAGGGGGTAATTTTAGCTCTGGGTCTTGGGTCCTTGACTTAACCTGATAATTTTGCTGGGAAAACTTTTGTTTAGAAATGCAAATATTTAAAGACATCTTGCAGCATTCAACCTGGCTTGGAGGACGGGATAGCCTTGTGGTTAGAATATTGCGCTCGCAATCTGACGACCCGGGTTCGATTCCCGTTCAAGGGGATATTTTTCCCCTGGAGTTAACATCAGCGCAGACTCCACTCTCCCCAAAAGTCCTTCAGATGAGACTATAAACCGAGGCCCCGTGTGCGAACGCACGCAGAACATCTTGCGCCCACGTTAAATCCTGTTCCGCTTTTCGTAAGAGTAGGCTATTGTGTGCCGGTGGGAACAGATGCAAAATTTACAAAACTGCATACACACGGGGACTGGCTGCAAAAAAGCACATAAGTGCTTATTCCATTATCCTCGATAAAATAAAATAAAATAAAATAAAATAAAATATCTTCTTAATCGTATGCTAGATTGTTTCTTTCCTTTTCTCAACTATGACTGTAGACGAATCCCCCCCCCCCCCCCCAAACACACACACAAGCATGTTTTACAATAGCCTACCATCAGTAGATTTAAAAAATACATGAATAATCTAACCAAGATTAACATCTCTTTCTTCTGGGACAATAACGGTGAAAATGTCATTACTCAAACACGCTTACGTGCGTACACCCGCTTGCCCAACTGAAGCAGAGAAGAGAGAGAGAGAGAGAGAGAGAGAGAGAGAGAGTGTGTGTGTGTGTGTGTGTGTGTGTGTGTGTGTGTGTGTGTGTGGTGCGTGCGTGCGTGCGCGTACGTGCGTGCACGCGCGCGTGCGCATGCCTGAGTATATGTGAATATGTGAGCGTGTGTGCTGTGCTTTCATGCGTGCATGTCATTTATTGAAAGTGTCCAATAAAGAGTATTCTTATCTTTGTTAGTGATTGCAACTCCCTGTGTTTCAACAGAAAATGGGATTGGCGTGATGTGCTGGACATGTGGAATGCACATTTCAACAGAGGATCTCCTGAGCGATTTGCTTGGACACCGTTCCTGCGGACAACAAATGCCGAGGAACTAGCCACGTAACAAATGTAAATAATTAAAATGCAGTACACACACTCTCTCTCTCTCTCTCTCTCTCTCTCTCTCTCTCTCTCTCTCTCTCTCTCTTCTCTCTCTCTCTTGCGTGTGCATGTGGGCACGCAAACATGCATGCGTGTTGGTTGAATGAAACTCTCCCTAGAATATGAAAGAGGTCTCATAATACCAATTCCATCCTCCACTGTAGTAATAGACCAACAGCATTAATTCTATGTGGAAGGAAGGCTTTGGGCAAAACTGTTTCACATGGTACTACTGGCAAGATTCTGAATATCAATATGGATATGTGACTGTAAAATCAAGTTGAGTATTTATAAATAAT
>CM054145.1:18147323-18152323 GCA_028751875.1 Rapana venosa
TAGGATTTCTTCTGCTTGTGGTTTCAGTCTGTTCAAGGCAATGCGTAGCATAACTTTGCTTGGATGGCTTATCAGACTGATTGTTCTGTAATTTTGGCACTTCTTCAGGTCTCCCTTCTTTGGGGGTAATATAGTATACTTTAAACACTTCCATATTACTCACATAAGTCTATTCCTTTGCTTTTATACGAGGTACTGAGCACAAGGCAATCATACAATATATGATGGACTGAAATAATAGAACAAGCGCAGATAGTATTTTGGAATATTTGGTTTTCCAAGCGTATATGTTTGTGTGTGTATATTTTTGGTGTATTTCATGAATTATAACTTCGGGGGGGGGGGGGGGGTGTTTATAAAAAAGCTTATAAATTGAAAAAAAGGGGCATTACATCAAGGGTTTTGTCAAATCCAATTGATCAGCTAGTTTTCTTTATACTACCGAGTTGATTTCTGGGGTCCGACAGCTGTGTACAACATCAGAGTCCCATAATCTGGAAATGGCAATAAGAATATTTCACTGAAGGCATCAGGGGAAAACTGAATACCATAACTTTCGATAGGCCGATATCCAGTTCATAATAAAAGAATGAAAACAAATGACGACTTTGTAACAACCCTCTTTTACGTCTGTGAGACCATTAAAATATTTAGAATATTACGTGAGAGCTCATGTCATGCTACGGTCATATATCAGTACTCCTTACAGCACAATACAGACTTTTACCTTTAAATCTGTTTTCCTTAGAATGGCCCTACGCTTTCTTGGATTCAGCAAAGGTAACAACAACAAAACCAAACAAACCTTCATGCTTTTCATAAAAAGTGCTTGGACAAGTACATGCAGTGTAAAATTATCATCTACCTCAGTAGCCTGTCTTTTTAATTTTTAGACTGGAAAACCATTTAGCTTTAAGGGAACATTAGTTCTATGGAACAATAAAAGTAAACTAAAAGAACACATTTGCAAATATTTGGATCTGCTTTTCCCTGCTTTGTCTGCGGTTTGCAAAATGGGAAGGAAAGGAGCTAACAGATCCTAAATTGCTTTGAAGATTATTCCGCTAATAGCAGCTGAAATTTTGAGATCTGAAAGGGACCGTTTGCAAACTGAAAAAAAGTTAATGCAAATGCAAAACAACTTTCCTGAATATTCCCCTGCATACCCCAAACAAGTAAACAGCACCCAAAAAAGAGCTGAGACTCACTTAATATCAGAACACAAGTAAATATTTGAAATAGATACTTCTCCAAACTTTTTCAGTTGCCTATGACACGAATTATGTTGAATGGGTCCGTGTTTCACGCACGCACGCACGCACGCGCGCGCGCGCACACACACACACACACAGTATTTCATTTTGTTCGTTTTATACATCCTATATGCATGCCTATATTGCTTATATGCTTCGGAAATGTAGTCAGTATTGTGTTTAACAGTATGTTATTCAGATTGAATTGCAATGATTTTGAAAGTTTTGTATTCCAACTTTGTACAGTGGTTGGGTTTTTTGGGGGTTTTTTTTACTATCTAGTTTTAGCCTTGAATACCCAACGGTTTGACTTATACAATTGCATGTTTACTTTTTGCCTTTTAGGGATTTGCCGGAAAAAAACACCCTGATGATCTTTGTGAATAAACTAAAGTAACAAACACACAATCAAAACAACTCACCCCCACCCCCCACCCCCACCCCTGAACTGAAAGTGAACACTTCTAGGTAGAATCACTTTATACCGGGAAGTCTACTCTCAATACAATGTTACACTCCATTACATCCTGTTCAGTTTAAGAAGTTACTATACTGATGAACAAGCCCCTGATCTTTTTTTCTTTCTTTTAAATGACTCCTTTATATAGGATTTTACCAAGATCCCCATACCAACTAATAAGAGAATTGTAAAAGGACCATCAGCACGTCATTACCGTAGTTGTCAAAAACATTTGATATATCCAGCTCTCTCTCCTCTCTCTCTCTCTCTCTCTCTCTCTCTCTCTCTCTCTCTCTCTCTGTAGTGGTTTTCATATTTTCAGAGAATTCTAAAAATAAATAAAATAACATTAAATTTTCGTGGTCCGGTTTTTTTTTGTTTTATGATTTTCTAGTAAGCTTTAATATCAGTACTTGTGAGAGATCTAATATTTGTTGAAATTTTCTATCTATTCTATTCTTTTTTGCTTCTTTGCCTCCTTTTTTTTTTACATGCTTGTTTTTCGCCTTAATTTCGAAACAGACACCGACTTGTTATTGAGATATTGATTTTCGGTCTTAAAAAAACAAACTTTCGTTTTTGCTTACATTCTTGGGTAATCCATGGAGAATGTTTACTCTTAAGGTAGTGTGTATGTGTGTGATATCTTCAGTTTAATGTCGATTCACATTTAGTGATTTTAGTGATTTTGTGTGTTGTGTGTGTGTGTGTGTGTGTGTGTGTGTGTGTGTGTGTGTGTGTGTGTGTGTGTGTGTGTGTGTGTGTACATACACCCCTGCCGAGATTAGTTATTGGGATTACTTACAAAACCTGTTATATCAGAAACTCTGTTATAAGAAAACTAATCTACAGTTGACCTCCCTTACAGGAATCGTTAACAACAACAAAAGAAACATATCCCCGCTTATTAGAAAGCAAAATAGAAAAAGTACATGCTGAGGTTGTTCTTTGTGATTAGTCTTTTTTTTAAACCACACACTGTTACATAAGAAACTATGCTATAAGAAAACTTCTTGGCTCCACACACAATTTCCCATGAATCTAAGAAACTTCTCAGACACTCGCTTGCTTATTTAAAAGCAAGTTACTGTAAAAAAAAAATAATAATAATAACAGGGGGGGGGGGGGGGGGGGGGGCTGGAGGGCTCAAAAATGGTTTGACCCTAGGGAAACTGAAAGGCGGAGGGGTTTTAGAAGATGTGAAAGTAGGAGAAAAGGAAGAGATGGAAGGAGGAAAGGAAAGAAGAATGACAGAGGGGGGAAATGAAGGGGTGTGCAAAGAGAAAGGAAGGAAGAATGCTGGGATAAAAGCAGAGAATAGAGGGAAGGAAGAAAAATGTGAAAGGAGAGGAAAGGGCAGGGGTGGTTGAAGGGGAAAAAATAAAAGGACAAAGGAATTAAACCAATAGTGAGAAAACAGGGAAGGTAGCAGAGATGAAAAAAGGAAAGCAAGAGGGGGATGAAGAGTGGAGCAATGGGTCGGTGAGGATGTTTCGATTAGTAAGGATAGAACCTGAACCGTCGCAAACTTTCATCCCCACAATGCAGATTGATGTGTGCTGCAAAAAAAAATTGGTCTTCCAGGTCCTCTAAATCTTCTGGAACCGAAACCCCAAACGGAAACTGGGAAAACCCATCGAAGTCAACGATTTAATAGGAGATGGAAACTATCTTTACAAGGCATTCACTTTTGAAGTGTATGGCACGCAGGATTGCCATGTACGGTTAAGAGCTTTAATTTCATGTGCAAGAACCAACATCTTTGGTGGTTGATTTTATCTGCTAAAATACAAATATTTTAACTGCCTGCGTCTTCGTTGAGCAAACTCTTGAATAGTTAGTTACATCTCACAAAACACGCTTCCAGCATGATATTAGGGGTCGGACGTGGTGATCTTCGCAGCAGTGATACCGCTACAGACAAGCATTCTTATCTGCACTGCCTGTTTCCCAACATTCCGCACTTCATTGCTTTTCCTACACATGGAAGAGATGTTAGTGAGGGAAAACGTATAGGCCTATCTTTGAATTTTTGCCAACATTCCGAACATGTTGTTTGAGCTCTCAGAAAACTAAAAGGTTCCACAGGTATTACAATAATAACTACAATGTATGAAGAAACTGATGTCAATTATGAGAACTCTTAAAGAAAAGAGAAGTATGCCTAAGACTCAAAAATACAATATCATTGTGCAAGAAACCTCTCGAACAAACTGTAGAAGCAAAATCTCTCTCTCTCTCTCTCTCTCTCTCTCTCTCTCTCTCTCTCTCTCTCTCTTCTCTCTCTCTCTCTCTCGATGTTTTCGTTGTTTCCATTTGATCAGTTTGTTTCAAGCATAAATAGTTCTTATAATTTGTGTAGAATTTTAACCTAATGTATACACACATTTTTAAAACATGCTATAAAAAGACATAAATTTGCTTTTTAATCAACATAAAGAACAGTCAAAAGTGCGTTTGAAAATGGTCAACACGAAATTTGGGGGATGTTTAGCCTTTTGTGTGTTACAGGGTTGATTCTGGAAATTGATGTGCTGGAATGACTTTTCAAAACTGTTTTGCATTTGTTTGGGGTTTTTTGTTTGTTTTGGGGGAGGTGGTTGCAAATAATTATGTTTATGATTTTTGTCGAGCTCTGCTCATGCTTATCCTTTTTTCAATATGTTTTATTGATATGCTTGTAATTTGATTTATTGTGGATCAAATCTTGTTTGATTTGCTTCGAAAACGGTTGTTAAGGGGGGGGGGGGGGGGGGAGGACGTTTTCATATTTCATTTGTTTTGGTCAGGCTAATTTTTTTGTTTTACATTGCGCTCATGTATGATTTGCTTTTCTTTTTATGATTCATCTTTGAACTGTTTTTTATACAGCTATGTTATGTAGGCCCACACAGATATCACTTCAACTGGCTGTAGAACTGCAGGTTTCTTTAGGTTCAGACAAACCATTCTAATAATTTAGGGGGAGAATGATCTTAATCTACCCTTGGGCAACGATTCTTTCTAATGGTTTGCACCTGTGGTATGAGTTTTGAGTAGAAACTAGTGGTGAACAAAGATTTATTAGCTAGTCTGATGCGTTGCCATTGACTTATTTGTGATTTACCTGGTTAATGCATTTTTCGTATCACTTTTAGGGGGCAAAGTCCCGATTCTTTGCACAATTTTTATCGGAATTAGTTCCACGAACTGCTCCATTGATAATCCTTATTGCCCACAAGTAGAGTTCTGCTATTTCATCAGGTAAGGTTTAATGCAGCAATCCTTTTTAAAAAAAAATTAAGTCA